>CM053409.1:118745777-118940954 GCA_028644305.1 Xerus rutilus | reverse complement strand
CCGTTGCCTCGCAGTCTTGGGCAGCCTAGTGTTGGTGCAGGGAGGTGCTGCCCTCAGAGTGGCCGCCAGAGAACCCGAGGAAGGGGCTGGTGCGTGGCAGCCCTGCAGCCCACCCGTGCCTGTGCACCTGTCACATGCCCAAGGGCAGAGGGGCAGCCGGCCCACCCTCCCCTTCCTGCCCACAGAGGCTGGGGCCCAGGCAGGCCCTGGCCTGAGCTCCTGGCCAGCCTGGGAGCCTTTACCCCACTCTGCCTATCGCCTCCAGCATCACCTGGCTGGGTCTGCGTCCTGGGGGGTACAGGGATGGGCAGGTGCCCTGGCAGGGCTGCCCAGGCAGGGGCGCTCCAGGCAAGAAGAGCCAGGCCTTGGAGGAGGCCAATCTGAGGCTGTCTTGGGCGTCCATGTCTGGAGGCCCTGGCCCAGGCCTCTCAGGATGCCCTGGAACTGGGTCCCTGGGCCCCTGGGGAGGCCGCAGTCTCAGTGGGGCCAGCAGGGCGGACGCCTGCGCTGCTCTCTCCTCCCAGCTTCCTGGCCTTCGCCGTCTCCTGCAGTGGGCACAGGAGAGAAGGAAGACCCCTGCCTCGTGGCCAGGCCTCTGAAGACCCCCAGGTGGGTGGAGGCTGGAGGGTAGCTCCCTGAGCAGCCGCGCCCTCTGGGCTGTGAATCCCCAGCCCAGCCCAGGCTGCTGCTCCTGCTCTGTGAGAAGCCTGTGTTCCAGCCTGGAGAAGAGGGGCTCCTGCAGGGGAGCCTGGCATGGGCACGCGTGCTTTCGCCAAGGCCAACACGATGGTGGCGTGGGCGGCCCCTGGTGTGTGGCGTGTGTGGCCCTTGGTGTGTGGCGTGGGCGGCCGCTGGTGAGTGGCATGGGCGGCCCCTGGTGTGTGGCGTGTGTGGCCCCTGGTGTGTGGCGTGGGCGGCCGCTGGTGAGTGGCGTGGGCGGCCCCTGGTGAGTGGCGTGGGCGGCCCCTGGTGTGTGGCCTGGGCGGCCCCGGTGTGTGGCGTGGGCGGCCCCTGGTGTGTGGCGTGCGTGGCCCCTGGTGTGTGGCGTGCGTGGCCCCTGGTGAGTGGCGTGGGCTTCTTTATGTGTCAGCTAAAAACACTGTTGACAAAGCACAGAAGCCCCCACACCCACAGTGCTTTGAAAGCAGAAGCTCTGAGTGGCACCGAGTGGAAGGGCCCTGCCTCAGGGAAGGCCACCATGCAAGGGACCCCAGCGAGGACAGGGCCATGACCAAGGGCCTTTATGGAGGGACAGTGGGTTCAGCAGAGTGGGAGGGGAGGACCCCAGGACAGGAGCGGGGTCCGACTATAGCTCCAGCTCTGGTCTCCAGCCAAGATGTCCTGGTGGGCGAAGTCCCTCGGGCAGCAGGAACCCCCACCAGGCCTCATTGTCCCTGCAAAGAGAGAGGACCCCTGGAATCTGCAGGCTCAGGTGGTGACCTGTGCCCAGCTCAGGTTTCCTCTGTCTTGGGGCCTCACAGTGCTGTTCCACAAGTGCAGAGTGGACAGCAGGGGCCTTTGCTGCGGCCTGTGCCACAGCTGGGGGGACAGCTGCACACCATCCGAGCTGCCCACGCCCCGCACGCCAGCCCTCCTGCTACGTGCTGGGCGCTAATGGTCAGCAGCCTCGTAGACACCGGGCTGCCAGAGCCTCTTTCCACCCTGGAGCTGGAGGATCTGGATCTGCTCTAGACCAGAGGGCGTCCTGCAGGAGGCTGGAGGAAAGAGGTCAGGGACTTCACCCCATGAGAAGGCCACGTGACTTGGGAGTGACAGCAGAGCCTGTGGTCAGGCTGTGGGGTCAGGCACGGAGTCTGAGGTCGGGTGGTCGGGGTGCCTGGGGGCCCCTTGGAGTGGGTGTTCCTGGGAGGCCCCTCTGCCCCCCGGGTGTGGTACCAGGAAGCCCTTGGTGTCTGGGCGGCCTCCACTGTTGAGCGAATCTTCCTTCCAACTGAGAAGATGACTCATCGGGGGGGACACTGTTTTCCTCGCTACACAGGGTTTCCATGGTGCCCTCACTGCAGAGCACCCCATGGGCCTGCAGAGGACACTGCCAGGCCTCCTCCCCGCCCCCACCTGGAACGGACGGTGGTTCTCCTGCCGTCCGGGAAGCCGTCCCCTGGCGGCTCCTCCACGAGGGCCTGCAGGCTGCCCGCTAGCTGGGCCACGCCTGTGGGCGCCGTGGACGGGTGGTCCTGTCTCCCAGCATGGTGGCCAGGGCAGAGCAGCGCGAGGGAGCCATCCTGCTGCTGCGTGGCACTGGCCGAGGGCGGCCTCAGCACTGGTCAGCACTGGTGCACCAGCCCGCCTTCCTGCAGGTGCCCCCAGGCACCCGCGGGTGCCAGTCAATGAGGAGCCACCTCAGCCGCAGGGGGCTACCAGGACACCCCCCTGCGGGGCACGCGAGGCCGACCTGGCAGAGCCACAGACATGCGCGCTCAGGCGGGGACCGTCCTGCGGAGCAGAGGCGCCCTACAGCCCTGCCCGGTGAAAAGCCGGGGTGCGCCCTGAAGGCCTGACAGCTTGGGGGCTCGCCACGCCCACCGCAGGAGCGCCACGAGCACATGGGCGGGGGCCTGGTCTGTCGGGAACGTCTGTGGGTGCTCCCCACGCAGGCGCGACCTGACCGCGGAGCTGTTGGCACCCGCCCCCCGCCAGCTCCGGGCGGGCGATGAGTCGGCCTGGCCTGCCTCCCGGGCCGCGCCTTGGCCTAGCTCACTTCTGTTCTGCTCCCTGGGAGCTGAGACTCCTGTTTTCTGGTGAGGAGCAGACGCAGGGGCCCTGGTCCTGCACATGGCTGTTTCAGAGAGATGGCCCGAGGGTGGGGCTGGGCCGGTGCCAGTGGAGGGCCACCCAGTCCAGCAGTCGGCTGGGACCCAAAATGCCTGGTGGAGTACCCTGCTGGCCACGGGGCTCCAGGGTGAGGCCGCCTGGGGCTGGTACAAGGCCCCGCACCCCAGGGCCGACTGCTGGGAGCTTTGGTCAGTTGGGAAACAGCCTTTTCTCTTCCTTGAGGGAGGCAGGGAGACCTCCCCAAGATGGGCTCCTCCCACTCCCATCGGTTCCCAGTGGGAGTCATGCCTCTGGCCAAGGAGCCCCCACCTGCACCCCGACCTGGGAGCGCAGTTCTGAGGGCTCCTGTGGACACGCAGCCTTCCCCAGGTGGCCAGGGCTCCCAGGCAGAGGCAGGAGCCAATATCCAAGCCAGGGACACGTGCTCCTGGACATGGCGAGGCCCACAGGGCAGGAGCCTCAGGGTCGCAGGTGGAGGCTCCTGCAGGAAGGGGCTCCTGGACCAGGTGGCTGGCCACCCCACCCTGGCCCTATCTCACTGCCCAGGGCCTGGAGGCCCCTTCTATCTGGTCCTCTCTGCAAAGTGGAGGAGCCTGGGGCTCATGTGGCTGGCCAGGGCAACAGGCAGACAGCAGGAGGTGGCCATGGCCACTCTATGCTGGCTGATGTGGGCAGCTGGGTGGAAGCTCAGTGTGGGGCACCTGAGCTGGGCACATCTCACACTCACCAAAGTCCCCAGAGTCCTAGCAAGGAACAAGCCTCCTTCCTCACCCAGAGTGGGCTGGGTGGGCGGGCCAGGTGCCCTGTGGAGGACAGGACTGGGATTGTGTCCAGAGTGTCCTTGGGTAGGCAAGGAGCCTGACTCAGGAGACTTTTGGCCCAGAGGCCCTCCACGGAAGCCTGTGTGCTGAGGAGGAGGCCAGCCATATGCTGAGTGCAGGGCTGTCCACTCGGCATTGCCCTGAGACTGGCTGCAGCTGGCCGCAGCTCCCCAAGGACATACAGTGTCCCTGGAGACACTGATACCAGCATGACACCTTCTCTTGCCAGGTCTCCTCAGGGACCCTGCCTGGCACTCACGGGCCAGCAGGGCTGGACCCGGAGCTGCGGGCTGCGGGGCTGGACGGGTTAATCCTCCCGTTACCTCACGCTGGCCTCCAGTTCTGTGGAAAGGAAACATCTGGCAGGGGTGTTTCTTCAGCGTCTGGGCCTGTGGGAGAAGCTTGGCTCCCTGCTCAGAGCCAAGCACAGACTTAGGCAGAACTGGGGCCCCAGGGGAGGGGGCTTCCCAGGAAGCGAGCACAGCTGGCCGCCTGGCCCCAGGGCTTGGGGGCTCTGAGGGTCTGGCCAGGGCCCCACACATTCCTGGAATCAGAGTCACTTCCTGTCCTGCTGACCCTGAGGGAGGGCCCTGGCCCCGCCCGGGCAGTGGGGAGCCGTGTGAGAGGCAGAGCCGTGCTGGCTTGGGACCTGCCCCAGGTCCTGCCTCCCGGGACTGGGGCTCTGCTGTGGCCCACCAGTGGGGGTGGCCCTGTCCCGCTGGGCTTCAAGTCTGGTTCCCAGCCCTCGACGCAGGGGTTGTGGCCCCCCTCCAGCCAGTTCCTGTCCCAGCAAGGTGGGGTGGCGTGGAGGGCTTGGGGTGGCAGGCCCTCCCCACCCTGCGCAACTCCACACTGGCCCTCACCTGGACAGACCTACTCCTGCCCCTGTGGTGCCGGGCTGGAGGGCTGCCCCGGCCACAGCCCACCCAGGGCCACCCTCATCAGCTCGGGTCTGAGGGTCCGGGCCACAGGGAGATGAGGCCAGGGCCCCCTCACCTGCTGGGCCCGGGGGAGAAGGGGTGCCTCCCCTTGCAGAGGACAAGCACCATAACCAACACCTCGGACAGATGATTCCCACACAGGACCACACCTGCAGTGGCCACTCGGGCCCCCTGACCGTCCCGTGGCTAGAGAAGCTGCGCACTCACCTGCTGTGCCCTGGGAGAGCACACCAGGACGCGGGGCGGTCGGGTCTGGGTTGGTCCCTGCTCTGTCACCCACTAGCGGTGACTTCTGGCCAGGGATGTGAGATCCTGGAAGCTGGGACTCCTCAAATTGGGAAGAGAAACCCTGGCTGGTGAGAGCTGGTGGCGAATCACGGTTGTAGCCCCGGGGGCTGAAGTCCACCCCCCCAGGGCCAGAAACTGCCCCAGTGGACACAGGGAGCTGCCAGGAGGACCCAGTCCTGGCCCACGGCCCCGCATCTGGTTTCCATCCCCTGGAGGATGTGTGGGCAGGGTCTGGGGGCCTCCCATCAGACCGCAGGGGCAGTGTGCGGTGAGAACAGGGCTGATGCGTGGCAAGAGGCCTGCTCCAGCTCCACTCCTTCCCGGGAGCCGGGGTCTGGCCTTTCTGGGGTTCCTAGGGTACCGCGGCACCCACCCCAGTCCAGTGAGAGCCTGGAGGAGGCTCCCCCAGGTGCCAGGGCCTGGAGGCCCCTACCGGGAGGCAGAGGGCCCAGCATGCAGCCCAGGCTGCACAGTCCCTCCCCCCAGGTCCTGGCCTCTCTGGCGTGGGCTGCAGCCAGGCAGGAGTCAGATGCCCAGGCCTCTCTCTAGTGCAGGCCAGGACAGCTGGGGCAGTGTGTGCTGTGGGCAGGGTGGCCTCTGAGGAGAACCCAGATCAGCAGCCTGCCAGTAGCCTTGGGGGCCAACAGTCTCCCTGCCAGGGTCCCAGCCTGGGACTTCAAGGGCAGGGTCACAGCTCAGCTCAGAGGTGGGGCTGGAGGCCTGAGGCTGGCCCTGCAGCAGGCTGGACTCCCGTGGGCACAGTGGGGCTGTAATGACCTTGACTGTGGCAGTAGGAAAGCCATGGGCAGAGTTCAGGACCCCAGGCCCTGGACACAGCCACCAGCAAGATGCAGCCCCTGTCCTGGGGACCCATAACTCCCTCAGGGCCCAGACAGCAGACTGGGGGTCACTGCCCAGCACAGGGAGCCAAGGGCCATGGGCGCCGAGTGGGTGGGCCTGGCTGCACGTCCCTACTTCCTGTTCGCCTCTAAGACGGTGGGCTCTGCTCCTCCAGCCTCTCTGCTCCCGCCCTCTGCCCGGCTGGCGTGGAGGAAGCGCTGGCCAGGAGATGTTCCTGGTGCGCCTGGGCCGGGAGCGCCCTCTGCTGCCCATCTGGCAACTGTGCTGGATGGATGGGTCTCCCTTCCTCCCTCGGGCTGCCTGCGGGCCTGGGTGCACCCCTCGGGCCTGGTTCGGGTGCTGGGCTGCAGCACTCAGGTGGGGGCTCTCCTGCTGGCTGGCCTGTGCTACTACCTGCAAGGCCACCAGGCAGAGGTCAGCAGGCTCAGCCCAGGGACATAGAGAGCAAGTGGCGGACTCTGCTTTGGGTCAGCTGGCCCGCTGCTACCAGGCTCCCACCCCACTGCACAAGCCTGCAACCTGCTGTGCAGGGAAGCCAGCCCTGGTGCCTCAGCCCCAGCAGCCGTCCCCAGGCCACGCCCTGAGCCCTTTTCCTCTGAGCCACGCAGGCAGCCAGACAACAGGGAACCCATGTGCCAGCCCCGCCAGGGAAGCAGCGTCACGGCCCAGGGAGGGTGGGCTTCCGTGAGCAGTGTGTCCCAAGCCGCGGGTGGGGCCGGTGCCATGAGTGTGCTGTGGCAGGTCTGCAGGGCGAGGACGGGGGCAGCTCACTCATCTTCACTCATCTTCCTCTGCAGACGCGGACCAGGGGTCGAGAAGGCGGTGATGCCCCGTGGCCACAGATGGGGGCTTGAGGTGGGCCAAGCCAGTCCCTCTGATCCCTGCCTGGCCTGAGTCCCTGGGGGGGCAGGGCCAGCAGGTGGGCAGCAGTGGTGTGGGCTCCCGGGTGTGGGGCCACGTGCAGAGGCACGGCCGCGAGGAAGGGCAGGGCAGAGCACAGCTTCCAGCTGGCGGGGCTCTGCAGGGAAGGGAGAAGGTGCTGGTGGTCAGCAGAAGCCGTCTGCCCAGGACACGGTCCTCGGACAGGCGGCCCAGGGCTGCTCCTGCCACCACCATGTACAGATGTGGAAACAGACAACCAGAGGCCCAGATGGCTGCCAGGGCACTCAGAGCTGGCCACAGGGAAGGCTGGTGGGGGAGGCCAGGACACCCTCACCAGGTGAGAGCAGAGCGTGGGGGGCTGGCCCTGGGTGTTGGTGCCTCCTCATGTGTGACATGTGGTGGCTGTTGGACTCAGGTCCCGGATCCTGCTCTTCTCCACACCCCAGGATCTCACCATTAGCAGGGCTGCGTCCCCATCTGCCCTCTGACCTTGTCACTTGCTTGGAAAAGTGCTCGTCTTCAGATGCCCGTCTCTAACCTGGCACTTCAGGGTGGTTTGCTTCCTGCTGGTTTTTCCTTTGGTGCTTTGGGCTTCTGCTGTGCCTCCATTCTGTGTCTCTGTCTTCTCCTGCCCAGCTGCGTTGGTAGGTGCCTCCGGTACGTGCGGGGAGGGGTCAGTAGTCTCCCCGCCTGCTGCTGGCTGACACTGCACCGTGCTTTGGAGAGGCCCAGTCCCCCATGGAGTACCTGGCCATGATGCCCCTCTTGGCAGCCTGCGGCCGTGGCCAACAGGGCACAACGGCACGTGCTCTGGTCAGGAAGGAGCCTCGGGTGCCACTCACACGCCGCCGTGGGGTCGGGCTGAGTGCAGACATCTGTGTTTCCAGAGACAGGGGCACACTGCCTCCTGGGCAGTGTGTGTCCATGCTGGCTGGACACAACTATCTAGTCTGCAACACGTGTCCTGATGTCACCAAGCATCCTGAATGTGTACACACAATACTAGTAAATGTCCCCCAGAGGCCTGTGTGTCCAAGGCTGTGTGGCCTGCCCCTGGTGCTGTGGGCAGGCGGGGAACCAGCAGGAGGGCCTCAGCAGAGGAGATGAGGTCCCTGGGGCGTGCCTGAAGGCGTGGCCCTCTGGGTGCTGGGTTCCTTGTCTCACTTGGCAAGGAGACACAGGGACAGCAAGCAGGCAGCAGGTTTCCTGAAAAGTGTCAGCCGGGCTTCTCCAGAGAGAAGGCCCGGAGCTGGGAGTCTGCTGGGGGAGTTTGGCCTGTTCTTTCCATGGTCTCTGGACTTTCCCCCTTTCCTCAGCTCCTCCCTGTCCACAGCTCCTCACTAGCATTGATTGGTGCCCTGTGTCCACACATCTGCTTCTACTGGGTGCATGAGTACAGAGGTGTCTCCTCAGGTCCCCCGCTAGGAGGAGGTGACCTCAGCAGGGGACCCTGTCCCTGCAGCTCTGCTCTGGCCCTGCCCAACCTCTCCCTCACCATCTTGCCTGGCTGCCCAGGCCCTCCACATGTCCCTCATGCCCCTCTGAGGACACCCTGACTGCTGTGGGCAGTTTACGACCCCTCCAGCTACTGCAGGCTGACACGGGGCGTCGTTGGAGTCACCAGGATACCCTTCTGAGGAAGGTCCAGGGCAAGTGGGGAGCAGCTGGCCCAGTGGCCAGCACGGATGATGGGTCCGTCGGGTCCACGTGGAGGCCTGGAGGCATGGCCACGGGGGCCGTTCGTAGCGCCATCTGAAGTTTTATTGCTCTGGACCAGAGGAGACAAGATGGACAAGCAAGCTGACGGCGTAAGGACCACAACGAGGAGCACGCAGGAGCCGGCAGAGCCCGGCGGGCCGTGCAGGAGCCACACAGCTTGGCCCACTGGGTCGTCCTCCAGGCCTTTTCCTGAAAACATTTTCCATATTAGAAGAGTATCGTCCCTTCCCAAATGGCAGCGCTGATGGAGAGACTTTGGAACCTTCCACTAGGAAGCTTGGGGAAGTGGTGGGTGCCCTCAGGAGAACCCTTGTGGTCCAGCTGGGACCCTCGAGCTGCAGCCTGCCGGCCTCTGCCATGCAGCGCTGGAGGCATTCCGAGGACAGAAAAGAATCTCCCACAGGAGCAGGGCAACTGGGGACTCTGTACAGCAGCGGCCTTGGCTGCGAAGTCCGCAGCCCTGTTTCCTCTAGCTATTGTGTCCTGTCTCTTCTGATGTCCAGGAACATGTGCACCTGCTACCTGAGAGGGCAGGAAGATGGCCTCTAGGCAAACCTCCTTGGCCTGCGTAACAGGAGCGCTTGGTGGTAAGCAATCCCCGCTCTTTCCAGACAGCACCTCTGGGATCACAGGTGGAGTTTGTCCCTGGATGAGAGGACTGGGCTCCGGTCCTTTTAAGTTGGCACGGGAAGTGGAAGCAGTCTTAGGACCTATTTTCCCTTCAGATGGGGCTGGGGGGACTTCCTGTTTAACTGGTAAAGTCCCCTTTCCTCTGTCAACAAGCGTTTCTGTCCAGGGGTTTGGGGTGTGGCTCAGGGCGGCACACTGCCACCAGGTCTGAGCCCAGGCCTGCGCTCCTTCGCTGGACGATCCCTCAGGTGAAGGAGCAGGTGCACATAGGCCCTTTACTATGTCACCCTCCCACCTACAGAAAAGGTCTCATTGCTGAACAGCACCGTGGTTCAGGATCCCCTCAGGGGGCCACTCTTCTCCATCTCCTGGCGGGTACAGAGGCCAGGCCTCCGTGCAAAAGAAGATCAAAGATCTCTTTAATTGGGGGTCTGAATTAACCCAGTTATTGAGCAGACAGGACAGAGGTGAGCCTTGTGGATTTTGGAAGAATTGGATCCCATCTGGAAATGAAAGAAGAGGTCTTAATGGGGGTCGCCTGAGCCCCATCTCACTCTTATAAATCCAAGCAGCGGCTCTGACCTGTGAGTTGGGTAGGCTGCCGTGGCCCAGAATCTCTCCAAGGGGGACTGTGTCCGTCCCCCTCATCAGGCTTACCCATAGCCTGTGGTCCACGCCTCTGGTATTTCTTTCTGTAACCCAGATCATTCTGGTGCTTCCGTTCCCAGAAAGTGTGTTCCTTCCACCTTAGTCCTGTCAAAAAGGTAGCGGAGCTCTCTCTGCTCCCTGGGGCGATGTCCTCGGCTGTTCTCCTCCGCTAACCCTCTTCTGTCATGTTGTCCTGCCTTACCTCGCACCCCAAGGAATGGAGCCAGCCTCCTATGGACTGAGACCTCTGACACTGAGCCCCAAGTAAACTCTCCCTCTAACAGTGTTCCTGTCAGGCCTGATCTCTTTTCACACCAGTGAGAAAGCTGCCAAAACACCTTCTCATAGTCACTGGCTCTGAAAAGAAACCAAGGTCTTCTCCAAAGATGGGCCCTGTAGAGCATGGCCAGTCCTCGAGGCCGTGCGCATGGCGCCTCAGGGTGGAACCAGCAGCCCCGTGTACCAGCACTGCGTCCCAAGGAGGGTGAGGCGCAGGAGCCAAGCCAGGGGGTGGGAGGTGGGGTGGGAGCAGAAGGGAAGGACTCAGAACAGCCCCTGAGCCACTGAAAACACCACGACTAATGAGTCAATCCAAACCCGAGCCCTGTAACCACAGGCCACAGAGCGGCAGGGCAGGGCGTGTCTGCTAGGCTGCGGGAGGTGGGCCCTCTAGGAACGGCCAGGCCTGGGGTCCCTGGGTGCCCCAAGACATGAGGCCCTGCCTCCTCCTGCCTCCCTGCTCTGGCCAGGAGAGTGGTTTTGGCCCCCTTCCACCGTGCTCCCGCCAAGGCGTGCTCCTGGCCAGGTGCCCAAGAGCAGTGCCACCAACTTGGTCATTGCCTGGAACCTCCAAAACCCTGAACTGAAATTAACTTTTCCCGTTGTAAGCTGATCATCCCAGGTGCTTGCTAGAGCGAGCAGAGCCCACTGACAGGTTTAGATGGCCAGCACGGGATAAAGCAAGTCCAACAGGACAGCTTCCCTGAAGAAACCGAGAACTGGCTAAGCTCCCCTCTCTTCGAGGCGCCCCACCCCCAGCAACACCTGGCACCCTCAAAGGCTGGAAGAGCCGTCCAGGCATGGGATCTGGCCTGCAGGTGTAGTGGCTGCAGGAGACAGGCTCCGCTGAGGCCATGGGGACGACTAGGGAGGCCCAGGCAGAGCGCCAGCCTGCGCCCACCTGCCTGCCACACGGCGTGCAGAGGCCGGGAGCAGGCGCGGGGCGCCGTCCTGGCTGCTTGTCCTCACCCGCCGAGGCTGGAACCTCCCGCGGCCAGCTCTTACCTTTTCAAGCAAAATGGATAGAACACATGGACGAGCACCCTCGCAGATGGCGGGCAGGGGACATGCATTCACACAACTGGGAGGTGCGAGGAGAGGATGTCTGGTGCCCTGCGCCACGGAGGGACCTGAAAGACTCCACGCAGGTCACAGGGGGCCGCTGCTGGAGGCCCTGCACGGCCAGGTCTACAGGCGGGAGTGGGGCGCAGGGCAGACCTGGGCCTCATGGGGTGGTGTCAGCCTGGGGGCGAGATGGCCAAGCGTGGCAGGGACGCACTTAACACCCACACCGTGACCTAAGAGTGGCCGAGGCCACACTGCCGCCCTAGGTGTGCTTTACCACACAAATCACTTCAGGGAGCCTTTTAGGGAAAGTGGAGTGAGCGCCAGGTGGCCTTGTGGGGAGGCTGTGCCCCTGGCCTTGCCGTGGGCTCCCGGATCCCGGGCACTGCTAGTGGGTGTCGGTGTCCGGGAGGTGCTGGACTTGGGCTCCATGGCGTGGGCCTCCCCTGCCCTCGGCCTGGGCGCCACTCCGGGCTCCCTGTCCTCAGGCCTTCGCCTTGGCCCAGCTGACCCTGGTGCTCCTGGCTCCTCAGCCCTACACCACGGGAACCAGCTTCTCACAGTGAACCTCCCAGGCCCCCACACATTGCAAAGGCGAACTCCATTGGCAGGGGCGGTGTTGGTGTTTGAACCCCACGCAGTGAACTGCAGCCTGACTCGGGTTCGCTCCTGTGAGAGCGTCTGTGTCTGACTCCCACGGGGCCTGCTGAGCCGACCACGCTCTCCTAAGGCAAAGCTCACGTGCCCCAGCAAGACCACCGACCTGCAGCTAGTCAGATGGAACACACGTCACTGGGGAACGTCTGAGTTGGGCTGTGACATCAGGCTATTTCTGCATGTCGCTCAGCTGGTGTCTAAAGTGCTGCCGACCGCTGGGAGCCCCGAGAGCTGGCGGGGCACAGCCTGACTTAGGGATCATTCTCTGCCATACATTTGTCTAAATGTGTTCCCTTAGCAGTTTGGCATCAGAAATGGGGTCTGAAGTGGACCCCCGGAGCAGTGAGTGCCTAGTGAAGGTGCCTACCAGGCTGACCGAGCGCACTGCCCTCTAGCAGCTGGGGCAGGGGTGAGCTCCCTCTCAGATCTGAGCTCCCTGGGCGTGTTTGGTGCTCCCTAGCTTTACGTGAGCAATTTTTATTGGACTGGGCCCAGGATTCTATTGGATCTGATAATAACTGGGTGGGACCCAGTCAAAGGTCCCAGGTAAATTCCTTCAAAATGGGTTTCACAGACTTGAGTCTGGGACACTCCGTTTTCTGGGATACCTGCTGATTTTATGTATAAAAATTAGGGGCCCACAACCTGTGTATTTTTGGAAAAGCAGGTTAACCTCACTAAGGACAACCCAGAGCATCCGTGGCCACCGTGGGGCAGTTACGACCTACCTAACGCTGTTCTGTGGGGTGCGCTATATAAGAAGGGGCCCCAAAAGCCACAGGGCAAGGGGTGTGCTGCTTAGTTTGTGCACAGAGGCGTCTGAGAGCGTGGCTGGGCCAAAGACTGCCTTTCTAGAATATTCCTACAGAAGGCAAATAGAGAGCTCCAGTCTTCTGGTAGTCCCCAGTCCAAAGCCTTGACCACCTGCGTTATCCAGCGCTGTCCCTGTGAGAAGACACCGAGGAGGAGGGCAGTTCACGCTGAGCTCGTGGTCTCAGCGGTTTGTTCCATGCTCAGCTGCTCCACAGTGACGGGCTGCGTGGGGCAGAGGAAAGCTGCTCATCACTGGGCAGCCAGGAAGCAGAGGGGGAGGAAGGTGCCCGGAGGTCCAGTCCCCAGATGCCCTCAGGGACTTCCTCCCTCCCGCTAGGGCCTGCCTTCTCTGCCTACCTGCCCTCCTGGCGGGGACGTCTCCGGGTGGGGTCGTCCACCCTGCTGTGGATCCATGCATGGGGTAATGCACTGCTGAGGTCAGGGCCCTCTGGATCCTATCGCTTCTCAGGAGCCCCCCTCTGCACACTGCTGCCCCGGTGACCAGACCCCTTCCAGCCCAAGCATAGGGGCATCTAAGTGGAGACCTCATTCTGTTGGCCAGAAAAGCAACGTGGATCCTGAAACGTTTACAGCTGCTGAGTCTGTCGGTGCACCTGGGCACGCCAGGACCGGGACCGGGAGCTCAGCCTGCTGCGTCCGGCAGCGGGCCTGGGGGAGTGTGGCGGGTGTAGGTGACGATTTTCTGTCTCCTTATGTTGCCAAATCAAATTGCTTCGGCTTTAAGAGAAATCAGTGCTTATAAATGAAGTATTTTCTCAGGGAGACAAGAGCTAACTCCAGTGCTTTCCAAGCACATGTGACCCGGGGATCCTGATAAAGTAGCTCTCAGGTGGCCGTCTGTGATCCTGGTGGCTCTCTGGCCCGACCCGTGGAAATCTGGACTTCCCTCAGGTCAGGCTGTAGGAGTCACACATTGTGATCCCTCATTTAAACCCAGCAGAAGGCAAAGCCCAGAGTGAGGGGCTTGTGGTCAGAGTGCCCCAAACGAGTAAGGAAACGGAAGGTGGCCGACAGCCTGCGCACAAGCCCACCCTTCATCCGCGCTGCCGGTCCTACAAGGTGGGCTGCCCGGCCTCGGCAGGAGACTGCACGTCGCCGACGCCGACGGCGGGTGTGATGCTGGGCACAGCCTGGGAAACCCCAGCTCTCGGGAGCAGGGAAGGCAGGAGCAGCGAGCCCACGCTCTGACAGTGCCACTGCCACTCTGGAGCAGGCCGGAGAGGCCACAGCTGGACACGATGTGCAGGAAGAGGGCTCCTGCACCCGGGAGGCCTGCCTGGGAAGGCGCCGCTGAGAGCGGACACCAGCGCAGTCCAGGAACTTGGGGAAGGCGGCGGCTCAAAAAGCACCCGAGGAGAGTGTGTTGTTCATAACGACCCAAACTAAAACTGCAGACACTGCTACTGTGATGTTCTGGGGACATGGGAGCATAAAAACCATAAGAATAAATATGGATTACGTTTAGAATATCACAGTTAATGTGCAGCCAAGTGCAAGAGAAGTGTGTCACCTCCATGGAAATAGAAATGGAGTATAAAAATAGGAAACAGAAAATAAAACAGCGGGAATAAAGCCTTATAATAGTCACACTTTCCATTTAGAACACAGAAAGCCTTGACAAAAAGCAAGGTCTCATAACAGTCAGTCTGCCAAACACACACAAGCTAAGGAAGAAAAAATTTGAAAATAAAAGAAAGGAGGCATCAGATACCAGGGGAACGCCCAGAAGCATGAGGGTGAAAGCCCAGCATCTGCCAGACAGAATGCAGGCAGAGGACATCTTGCGGCAGAGACGCTGGGGATCCACAGGCCCCACCCTATGCAGTGCACCCCACCCTCGGCACCTCCCACGCTGGCCCTGGCACAGCAACACCAAGCCCTGCCCCAAATCTAAGCAAGCCGAGCAGAAAGCCTGCTGCCTGCCTGCCTGGGGCCGGCGAGCCCCTCACTGCCCGCTCCCTTTCCACCCCTCCAGCCACCTCAGCGCAGCCCACATTCACCTGGGGGTTGCTGGTGCCCATGGGGCCTCCAGGGGCCTCTCTCCTCCCCATTTAAGGACTTAGTGATTAAATTGGGCCCACCTGGATCATCCCTTCATTTTTAGGTCTGAAGAGCAGAAACCTTAGGTAATTGGCAAACTTAATGCCCCCAGCATGTGACATGACAGTTATGGGATTCATCCAGGGGTCAGACATGATGTAAGTGAAGATGGTCAAGACCAGGCCACACGGTGACCAAGTGGCTGTGGGACGTGGGACTCCACATCAAGTGAGCAGAGCGCACATCTGTTCCAGAAGACACAGGACAGCCACAGACACCACAGCTCTGGTCACAGGAGGGTCAGTGCCAGGGAGGGTGTGAGTGCCTACCGTGAGCAGCACACATGGCAGTAACAGGAGCTGCGAGGTGTGGGTGCGCAGGAAGTGCTCAGAACCTCTGGCCAGCAGAAATCGCAAGGAACGCAGACTGGCTAGAAGCAAACGAGTCAGAGCTGACGTGCCAGGGTCCAGAGGGGGTGCCGGAGCAGCCCCGAACACAGTGCTGGACCCACTCCCACAACGCTGCCAGGAGGACGGAGCCCAGCGCATCAGCCACTGGAGGCGGAGCAGCCGGTGCACACCAATACGGAGGAAGGAAACAGGCGCTGGGAGCATGGCCGAACAGCAGCCAGCACGCCCTCAAGACCAAAGGAGACACTTCAGGAAGGTTGATAAGATAGATTTGTTTTGACGATATCAAGCAAAAAAAAAAAAGATTAAATTGAGAGAGGGACTGGGTGGTCTCGGGTGAGTGAGGCTTGGGTGGGCTCTGTCCTCTGTGCTCCTAGTGCTTTTGAGCAGCTCTGCAGGCTCTTCCCATGGCTCGCCTTCCCACGCTGCTGGGCGCCTTGCTCCCGTGCTCCAGCACAGGCCGCCTGGCCTCACGCTGAGGAGCTCAGCCTGGGACAAAGGAGTGCATTCTGTACTGTCATTCCAGTTCTGCTCCTGAGCTGTGAAAATCCAGGAGCCGTACTTACACCCTTGGATTTCCCTTCTTGTGACATGCATGGCCTCAGAAAGCTGTTCAAGAGTCCAAGGATGCAAACGATGGCCAAGTGGACTGTGGGTGCAGACAGAAAGGATCGCGACCAAGGACCGACAGCAGTCTATGTGAAAAGAAAGACCAGTGCGATTTCCCCAGAGAAGCTCAGTTGTTTTAAAATGGACCTGATAACACGAAGCACCTACTTTGTAACTGTCTCTGCCTGTTTTCTCTGAAACTAGAATTTCCAGTAGACAGCTTATTATTTACCTCATACTTTGTGGAAATACATGGTATTTATATTTAGAATGGATTTAGTTATATTTAATGACCTTGTTCCTGAGTTGTTTTCATTACAGTAATTTTTATTTCTATTATTGCTGTTTTAATGATATGAACACACAGGTTTGTTCCAGTAAACACTCAGCACCTATAGTCCCTGGGCCTCTAGCACTCATCCACATGAACCTGACTGTTTCTCCGAGCTGCGGGTCCTTCCGATGGAATGGATACGTCTTACTGTGAAGGAGTACAGGTGACAATGAGGTGATCTGTCCAACACATGCAGTAGTTCGTCTGTGAGGGTAGTGACTGCTGCTCATGTGTGAGGAACATAGAAAAGGAGGAAATAGGGTGACATTTTTGACAAATGAAACATCTTCTACATAAATGCTGGATGTGTTGTAAGATCATAATGCTGCTGCCTTCCTTCCATTCCTACAAATGCATTAACCATCCTCTTTGTTAAAAAAAAGAGAGACTGAAAATAGAGAAACAGCTACAGATGGAAGAATTAAAAACCTACAAAGATGTGATGAGCAACTATGCTAAAGATCTTGGATTCCAAGATCAATTCAAGGAGAACATGAGCTGCCCAAGTCAGCAGGAGGCCGCTCTCACCTCTTTCTTACCTTGGTCACAGACCCTTTACCAACCCAGCAGAGCCTCTTCCTAGTCCTTTTAGCATGGGATGGTTTGTGCCCAACTTCACGCAGCTGCTGTTTTTTTATAACAGGAACTAGGGTTGGAGAGGGAGCGGTCCCGTGGCTGGCAGGAAGGCCCTCTGTAAGCTGGGCTGAGCAGTGTGCCTGTCCTGGCTGCCGACCGAGCATCCCTGCTCCCACGAGCCGCACCAGGCTGTGGGCTGTGGAGCAGGCCCTGGACCATCCTTCCTCCCTTCAGGAAGGAGAAGAGTCTCTTCTGTCGCCTCACTTGAGTGGTGAATTCACCTGAAGTTTGGATGAAGCAGGAGTGGTGGTTGGGTGGAGGCTGCTCCAGGCACACAGCCAAGGGCCGAGGCCAAGCACACCCCTGGCTGCCGCTCCCGGCATGCTCCTCTACCCTACCCTGTTCAGGCCTCTGGGGGCCTGTCCCTGGGTCCTGTCCAACACTTCGCTTCTCCCCTTCTGCGAGGTTTGCTCTGCTGAAGTCTGTCGTTCGCTGTCCTCCTCATGGTGCTGCTGGCATCGGCTGCCCAGCCAATGGATGCTGGGGAAGACCAGTGCCTTCCATGTCCCTGTGGCCACCCTGCCTGCTGGTCCCAGGACAGAGCCTGCCCTAGCCTGTGGGCCATGCTGAGTGGCCAGGCCAAGCTGGGCTCATTCCTGCACTACTCTGCACAGACTGGGTGTGCCCTCTGGCTGGGGCCAACCTGGAGGAAATCTGGAAAAGCCACCAGGCAGATAAGAAGCAGGTTCCCTCTAAGAGGGGCGTTACACCTGGCCAGGAGCCTGGGACAGCCCAGGGTGCTGGACAGCTTCCAGGCTAGCTGTTCACCTGCTGGGACCATGACTTGACAGGCAACTCTGGGGCGAGAGGGGATGGCAACCCTCCCTGCCTGGGTGCGTCTGCCTCTGCCAGGCTTTGCTTGCCTTCCGGAGGGCCCAGGAACCCAGGATCTGAGCTTGCAGTACTGGACGGGAGCGCAAGGCAAAGGTGAGGTGCCCTCCTGGCCCGGCTCTCCTAGGCTCCCCCTGCCTTGGGTCTGGGCCTCTGGCTATTCACCTGAGGGAAGGGAGGATGCAGGCCTCAGCACAAGGAGGGCACGCAGGTGAAGGGGAACAGGTGAAAGGACCTGCTTATTGACAGGGCTCCACACAGTTCCCAGGGCCCGCGGGACGCGGATGCACTCCACACTGGACGGCAGCAGGGCCACCAGGCGTGGTCCAGCCTTTGCACCTGTGTGAGTGGATTTCACCTTTGTCATTTGAGTGCTGGCAAAGACAACAGCAGAAGAGTGAGTGCGGGCCGGGGCAGGCGATGGAACCTTGGCTTGAGTGAGAACCTAGGTGCTTTGGCCCAGGCTGGCACAGTGAGGGCTCTGCTCCTGGGTGAGGATGGGCACTGGGGGCAAAGATGAGGCAGAGTCGGTGGGGGAGGCACACAACATTTATTAAACTCCAACAGTGCGGAGGGGCCTTC
Organism: Xerus rutilus; assembly: GCA_028644305.1. Taxonomy (NCBI): domain Eukaryota; kingdom Metazoa; phylum Chordata; class Mammalia; order Rodentia; family Sciuridae; genus Xerus; species Xerus rutilus. The sequence continues at coordinate 118,923,094 of CM053409.1, read as the reverse complement.
TGGAGAGGCGTGCTCTCCAGCCACCCTGGAAGGCGCCTGGCCCACAGCACCTCCCCCATGAGACATCTCTATGCAGCTGGGCCTCGCACCTTTTGCCCCCCACCCAGTTCCCTGGACACCCCCCAGGCCCCTCCTCTCCTGGGGCGCTCCCCACAGGCTGCAGGAAAGGCACCCCAGATTCCAGCACACGGCCTGGGGTGGAAATGTGAGCCAAGACAGCACGGGCTCTGAGGGGAAACTGAGTCAGCACAAAGGAAGAGAGCGCAGGGACTTTGAGCACAGGGGACAGCAGGTCACAGGAAGTGTGCCAGAGCGTCAAACCAAATCTTAGACAGTCGCGCGGACACTGAGGAACAACTCTCTAAAACGTCACAGATGGGAATTCCCCGAAGCATTAAAATAATTAGCAGTGCATGCCAACGCATGGAGACGGGCTCCAACTACCACGGGAGAGCAGGTCGGCAGAGCCTGGAGCGCAGACAGCTTGGGGTTGGCGTCTACTGCGTGTGCTGTCCGTATGTAAGAAAACTACTTGTATCTGTGAGGGAGGGCAGGCGGTTTGTACAGAGTGCGCCAGCCGGTGAGGCCGTGGGCTCAGGCGGTCAGGTGCACAGTAGGGGATCCTGGGTAGGATTAGAGCGCACCCATCCCGGTGACCTCAGATGTCAGCCTGGAACAGACAAAGGCAGAGGGGAGCGTCATGCACTCCTGTGAGGTGGGAGGACGAGGTAGGCAGGGTGCAGGGCACCCTCCTGGCCTGGTCCTAGCGGCTCGGTGATACAGCTTGCAGGAGGCGGGACGACCAGAGAAGAGCCACAGGGACTTCTCTCCCTGCCCATCACTCTCACTCTGGGGGCTCTGGTCAGCAGCTGCAGCCCCTGGGCCTGCCCCTAGAGGGCGATCCTGACCTTCTGAACCTCACGCCCCTGCTCTGAGAAGGGGCTTCCCAGTTCTCACAAGAACAACTGTGACATGGGTCAGTGCCCTTCGGCACCCAGTAGGGCTCCAGCTGGGCTGTTGCCAATGGAACCAGGGCACATGGGGGGCAGTGCTGGAAGCCTCCCTGAACCCCATCTCCAGATTGGTGCAGGTGTGCCAACCCCACACCTGCCTGGCCTCTGCCTCACCTAGCAGTGTAGCCATAGGAGTGGAAAGGGGCCAGACTCCACTGCGGCCTCCTCCTGGGAGGAGGGGGTTGGGGAAGGTGAAGTCAGGCTGGGCTGTCCTCGTCCTTTCCGTCCAGCCCCTTCCCACTGTACTGGGCCCTGCAGGAGGTACCAGGGCAGAGTCCCACAGCCCGTGCGGGGCTGCCACCACTAGATGGTCCCATCAGCCTCCTCTCCTCTTCCACTTAGGGGAAGTGCCACTGCCTCACTCAGCTGGGGACACAGGAGGAAGGGGTCAGCTCTGGCTCTGTCTTCTCTTCCTCCATGGTTCTGTGAGGACCACATGGCCAGCGCCCAGGCACCAGTGTTTCTGGCCCAGTCTGGTGACAGAGGCCGGTGGCCTAGGTCTAGGACCTCCCTGGCCATGCTGGCTCTACCGCCCCGGATGGCCACTCCTTCAGTTTCCTGGCTCCTTACTGCGGCCAACCAGGTGAGGGGGTGGCCCAGGTCAGTGAGGAGACTTCCCAGCACATTCTGTCCCCACGTCCAGCTAGGAAGGAGAGCGTGGCTGGGGCTCCCACCTGCTTTAACTGTCCAAGCCGAGAGATGGGCTGCAGGCCAGGGCTACGAGCCCCTGTCGAGTCCTGTGGCCGTGGAGTCCCTCACCTGGCATTGATGAGATACTGGGCAAGGCTGATGTTGGCCGGGGTCCCCGTGATGGTAATCTGACGCTCTGACGACCCTTCAGTGGCATTGGCGATTTTGATCTGAGCTCCAGACATCTGTCGAATTTCGTTGATTTTGGTCCCTTGGCGTCCAATTATGCAGCCTATTAGCTAGAAGGAAGGATGGAGGTACTCCTTAGAGGACAGCCCAAGAGACCTGCAGGGCCCCTTCAGGAGCCACTGGGGAGGTGCCTGGGGGAGCCTTGTCTCCACCATGCCAGGAAACTCAATGTTCCTGGGCATGACCCCTGGCCCTCCTCAGAGCGGCCTGGGCTCGCCTGCTGGTCCCACATGGCCTCTGCTCCACAGCCCCCCGCTGGGGGTCCATCAGATCAAGAGATGACTGTCCTAAGGCCTGGACACCTCATGCTGGTTTCCTCTGGCCTGGGCAGGAATGACTAAGGCAGGCAGGGCAGAGTCAGAGCTGGGGACTCCACACAAGCTTGGGAGGCCAGGTCACGCCTTCTGGGTGGCAGCCTTGGGGGAGAAGGACTCTGGCCTAGAGAAGGCCTCATACAGGCTTCGAGGGGCTGCTGGAGGCACGTCGCCATCCGAGACCTGCCTCTGGTGGAACCCAAGAGCTCATGGGGCATTCCTTTCCTTGCCACTGGGACCTCCATTTAAAGATGGGGTGCAGTGGCTGTGGCCATGTGGGCACCGAGAGGGGCCATCTCTAAGCAGCCCAGGGAAAAGAGTGGGCTACTCTGGGCATGGGTGCAGCGGTCTTGAGGCCATGGCCTTCTCTCTGGCCCACGCTGCTGCATGGGGGGGTCAATGCTGACCCCAGAGAGGACTCTGCAGAGGAGCCAGCCGCATCCCTTGCCTCTTGCCATTGGATTGGAGCAAAACCCCACACCCAGACACTGCTGAGGGCTCTGGAGTGGGGATGGGAAAACGAAGGTCAGGCTGGCGTGGAGAGCCCCAGACCATAGCAGGCAGTCCACACGAGCCCACGCTACAGCTGCACCTGCTGGTGGGCACTGGCCCAGGGGCCAGGCCATGGAGATGGGGTCAGAAACACTTGGGCTACCGCCAGGTGGAGGGGCTGGGCTGGGTGGGCACGGAGCCCAGGGTGGGGTGAGAGGAGCTGCTGGAAGGTGGTGTGATGAGCAGCAGCTCCACTGGGTGGACTGTGGTACTGCACCAACCAGCTCCTGTCCCCAGAGAGACCCGCCGGTCTCTGCTCCGCTCACTTTTAAGGCACCTCTGCCGGTCACCTGTATGAGGACCAGCAGCCTCACCAAAATGGCAATGATCAGTCTTGGGGAACGTGGGGGAAGCCGCTCCACAGAACCCAGGCCCCTGCCTGCATCCCTGGGCTCCCTGCTCCCTGCTCCTGCCTGTGTGGTTATTCTGAGTGTGCGTGGGCCCTGCAGTCAGGGATGTGGCTTCCCAACCTGCACATGGCCCACGGATCTGTCTGTGTGCCAGATCTTGAGGGTTCATCTTGGACCAGGGCGTGGCATGCTGGACTCTGGAACTGGGCAGGAGTAGTTCTGCCCAGTGAAAAGGGAGAGTGTTGACTACCCAGTGGTGTGACCAATGCTGAGGCCTCAGCCCCCACAGCATCCGCCTTTCTCGGGGTCTGTCCTGGACACTGTGCCTGCCCTCCTTCCTGCACCTCCCCACCAGGGTCCATTTGCCACCCTCACAGTGCTGACCAGCGCTGCTCTGCTCCTGGCCTGGTAGCACCCGTGCTCTCCCCTCTGCACGTGCCTGGGGGTGCTGCTGAGGGTGGCTCTCTCCCTGGGCTTCTTTTTTCTTTTTTTTCTTTTTTTTTTGGTACCGGGGATTGAACTCAGGGGCACTCGACCACTGAGCCACATCCCCAGCCCTATTTTGTGTTTTATGTAGAGACAGGGTCTCACTGAGTTGCTTAGCGCCTCGCCATTGCTGAGGCTGGCTTTGAACTCGTGATTCTCCCGTCTCAGCCTCCCTAAGTGCTGGGATTACAGGCATGGCCACCGTGCCCGGCCCTGGGCTTGTTTCTTGAGGCCTCAAGCCCTTCTCCCTCCTCCAGAGGCACTGTGTCCAGTGCTGGCAATCCCACCGTAGGAGCATGCCTACCCTCAGCAGAAACGCGAGGTGACACTGCCCTTGAGTCAGAGTGGGACATGAGGAGCCACAGAGCCCCTCACCAGCCCTGCCCTGGGCCGGATCCTTCAGGGCACTTGTGACCCAAGCGCCCTTCCACTGCTAGGCCACCAACATCCAGCCCTGAGGCCGCTCACTCTCACCCTCACGCCCTCCATCACAAGTGTGAAGGGTGGTAGAGAAATGTTCTACAAAGCATGGCTGTTGTGACCAAATGCCACAGCACTCCGCAGGCTACGATGAGCTGTGGCCACATCTGCCTGGCCCCTCCGCAGGAGGCCCTCCACGGGACAGCTTGCCTTCCTTTCTCCAGCAGAAGGCTCTGGTGACTCAGGACCCAGAAGGGAGCCTGGGCCTGGGCAGGTGGGTGCTTGAGCTCAGGACAGCACAGGGGGCAGGCATGAGAGCCAGGTGGCCAGGAGCAAGCTCTGGACTGGGCCACGAGGGAGGATCAGAGTGACCTTGGGAGTGGACCAGGGCGTGGGGGCTCCCTGGCCTGGCCTGTGTCCCTGCTGTAGCCCACAGCACAAGTGTCCCATCACTGAGTGCCTTTCTGCAGATGGCTAAGGCAACCTGCAGAGGTCAGCAGGACCCAGCAGAGACCAGGAACCGACCTCTGCATGGTGGCGGCAGGGTCAGGACAAGCACTTGGTTTCCCGTCTCATCTTCAAGAAGGTGGCAGGTGTCTGCCAGTTGCAGAACCTTGGCCCTGAGGGACTGTGCCAGTGCCTGCAGCCCAGAATGTCCTTCTTAGGTCTAGGGTGAGTGGGAGGCCCTCCACCGACCCTTTGAGCAGGATGACAGGCCATGCTTCCCAGGGCCCATGGGTGAGGGAGCTGCCATCCTTCTGAGGGGCAGGCTTCCCTCCCCACAAAGACCCCTGAGGAGGAGGGGCAGGCAGGGGAGCCAGCACACACCAGGGCTGCGGTGCTACCGTGGCCGCAGGAGACACACCAGCTCTGCGAGAGGCCCCCACTTCAGCTTTGAAACGAATGCTTGGCAGGAGCACCCTCCTGGTGCAGGTGAGAGGCCGAGGGGCACCCTTCCTGGCAGGACATGCACCGCCTTCATCACTCAGGTGAGAGGACGCAGGAGGTGGCAGGACCACACGCTCAAGGAACCAACCCAGGGGACCAGGGACAGGGAGTAAACAAAGCCGAGACCCCCCCTCTTCAAGAACAGGGGGCAGGGCTGCCCTGCAAGACGGTCCTATGCTGAGGCCTGTTGGTCAGCCCCGCTCAGAAGTGCTGTGGGGAGCCGAGTGCGGGAGTGAGCACCCCCGTGGCTCTACACACTGGGTCTCTGCCCGCCAAGCAGCTAGGGGTAAGGGAGCCCTGGAGAGACCCTGGCTGTACAGGAGCCTGGCCGGCAGTCTGCGTGGGTGCCCCGTGATGGTGGCCAAGGGCCTCAAGCTCCCTCCACTGGCTGGCTTGCTTTCCCGGGCCTCTTGTCCTCCCGCCCACCTGCCTCCTGCCTCAGGTTTCCGAAACTTCTTGTTGAAGTTACCACAAGTCCAAATCTAGAGCAGAACAGGCCCTGGGTTCAGGAATGGCACCCTCCTCCCCATACTCCTGATCCTGGGAGGGCTGAGTGTGCTGGGCATGCGGCTCAAGGCCATGGCCTCAGGTGTGCTTGGATCCAGATCAGCCTGCGCCCACCGAACGACAGGCCTGTTGAAGCCAAAGTACAGAGAACTCGAGCTCCAGAGAGGAAGGAGGGCCTCCTCTCAAGCTCTGGATGGGGCCACCGGTTCTGCAGGGGCGCCCTGAACCGGGCTGCACCCGCTCGGCAGGTAAATGTACTCCCAGCCCATCTGGCATCCAACCTCTGATCAACCCTGGAGGCTAGTCACCTCTTCTCATCTGACACCTTAGGGATACGTGACTGGCATTAAACCAGCTTAAAATGGAAGGCAGGAGCAAAGAGGGCAGAAAGTGGGGTGGGGCCACGAGGGTGCCACTGGGCAGAGGGTGACCATGCCTACATTGGCCTTCCCGCGCAAGGACCGGAGGGTGCAGGGGCATACTCACATCATTGGGAATGGTGAGCTCGTGAGTGCTGGCCGGGGGACTGGCGTCCAGACCTGGGCACACCAAGGGGACATGGTTAGGCTGGTGGGAAGGCTGCTCCTGGTCACACCCCCTGGCCTGGCCACACTCCCCTGGGTTGAACAGGCAGGGATGAAAGGTTGGCTGAGGGCAAGGACCAGCCACCTAGGGGCTCAGACCCCATGCGGCCCGCATGGCAACCTGAATTCCTGAGCCCCAGCTTCTCTCAAAAGGAAAATGAGACCCAAGCACGGTGCCATCCCCCTTTGGTTCCGGGAACACCTGGACTTCACTCTAATTGTTCATGTGCTCGCCTGACACCCGGTGCAGACCCCAGTGATCCCTGGGCTAAGGAGGGGCATCACCATGTTTCAGGTGTCCCTGTGTTCTGGGTCACAGGCCATGCTGACCCCGAGCGCCCCCCTTCCTCAGCTCCTGGGGACCTTGCTGGCTCAGAGCCTACTCTGCTTGGCCCTGACCCCAGGCAGTCCTGCCGCAGGAGTCCAGCGGCCACAGAGCACATGCTGCTTCTCGTGTTTCTGACCTGCCTCTGATCCATGCCCATCCCCAGTCAGCTGGGGCAGCTCCGGCTGCCACCTGGCTCCTCACACTGGGAGCAAGGAGAACTGAGCCAAAGGTGACCTCTAGACCAGCTGCCTGCGTTCCTGTAAAGCCTTCCCTCTGCGGTAGAGAACGAGGACAGAGGTCTGATCTAGTGTGGAGGCCAGGCTTTGTCTTTTCAGGCCTCAGCTTGTACACCAGCTAATGGACAGCTCCTCAGAGTCCAAGTGCACGCCCACTCTGGCCTTGGAAGTAGGGCACAAAGGGCCCCTGAGATGGACACCATATGGCTGCTCCTTGAGCGCAAGGGGTTTCTGTACTTGGTGGCCCATTTCCTCAACAAGAGGTGGCTCCAACCTGCAAGACCACGGCTGAGCTCTACTCCAACTCCTTCCACCACCCAGACCTGCCTGGTGGCCTCTCCTGTCCTCCATGTCCTGCTGGCCCCGCCTCTGCCCTTGCCCTCAGTCTCATCTCTGCACGGCCCTGGGGGTCTCCCCAAAACAACCTCCACAAGCAAGCCCCACCCTCCTCACAGTGACCCTCAAGGGCCTGGCTCCGTGTTCCCACCTTCCCTCTGCCTGGGCCCCTGGGCTGGGAGGTGCCTGTCCCCATCTCCCAGGGGGAGAGGCCCGGAGGGAGGAGCCCAGCACAGTGGGGCCCATGTGGAAGTGAATGTTTAATTCCATTCATCCTAAATTCTTCGATTTTTCTTTTGCATATCTAAGCCTGGAATTTCTGTTCTTTATCTTCCTTTCATAACATCTTTTCAATACAGTAATTACTTGGTTTTTAAACTATCTGTACACAGTCCATAAATGGTGACATCTAAAATGTCACTTGAAAGATTCCCTTAGTCCTGAGTGCTGACTGCTCAGGATAAGCCTGGAGCAGGGGCCAGCCTGGGGACTGGCGCATTTCGACTGAGGGAGGAAAGCGGCAGAGCCCTCCAGCAGCGCACACCGATGGAGCGGGCAGTTCAGGACCTGTCTGTTCAGGACACCTGCTCATCCGTCTGGTGCAGAGGCAGCACATTCCCAGCCCAGGAGACAGCCCAGCTGGCCCTCGAGCTCAGGCCAACGCCTCTCCTTGCCCACCCCTCTCCAGCTGCTGCCCTGGGTGCTGCAGGGCTCTGGCCTTGGTGAAGGGAGGCAGCCAGGAAGTCACACGGTGCTGGCTGTGTGCACAGGTAGTCCACGCGGAGTGGAGGGTACACAGTGTTCCCATCACAGGGACCCAGGGAACCTGCTAGTGGGCTCGGTCCTAGCATGGCTCCTCCAAAGGCTTCACAACCAGATGTGTGTCTTGTGCCCTGTCATAGAACCTACAGTGCACTCACGGCAGGGTTCCAAGGGCAAACTTGTGATGCACATCAAGAGACAGACCAGACCGTCCGCTCACCTTCCTCAGGCCTGCTCAGAGCCTCGAGGAGCACGTTCCAGAAAGCACGGGCTCCAGGAGCTTGCTCCTAGCACAGCTGCCTCACCACTAGAATCATGGCAGCCGGGCCCCGCAGGGTGCACACTGGTCAGCTCTGCGCATGTGCAGACTCACCAGCCAGCCATAGCAGGCGGCACCGCCTGCCATCTTGCTCGACCCTTGTGGGGCTCCTGGTCAGTACCTGTCCTTAGCCCCAAGCCACTGAAGCTGCCAACTGCTGGCAGATGTGTGTGCCAGGCACACAAACCCTGTCCCCCGGTGTGACTGGGTCCCGCCCTCCTGCAGGGGCTCTGGGCTCCTGCCCTGCTGCCCCACCAATGTGCTCTGCTTTACCTGACGACTGGCCCATCAGATTTTGAGCTTCTTCGGAGGAGTGTAAAGGCAGCTTTTCTCCTGGAGAGCAAAGAAGAGACAGGTTTAATGTTTTGCCCTCAAGGAGATAAGCAAGGTCCTTTCAACTAGGGAAGCTCAAAATATGACTGGCACTGGCACGGTGGCACACATGGCCGCAGACTGCACCGGCCACAGCCACTGGGTGCTCTGCCTCTGCGGGAGGCTGTCAAGCTAGGCCTCAGCACAGCCTGGGCCGGGCTGGCTCACGGCACTGCTTTCCCTGGCAGGGCTGGTGCCGTCCAGCGCTGGGCCCCCTGAGAAGAGCAGCCATGTCTGTGGCTGGAGGACCTGCTCCTGGAGAGGAAGTGCCCAGGGCTGGCCTCCTGGATGCCTTCCCAGGAAGGGCCACAGGATGGCCTGTGGGCAGTGCAGAGCAGTGCTGCCCAAGCATGGAGCCATGGAGGGCAGATGTCTCTGCACAGGCAAGGACACCCAAGGTCAACATGAGGCAAACTAGCCCCTAGCCAGACACCCTGAGCCGGCCCCGGCCCTGCTGCGAGCAAGCCCACTGCACCGACGGCAGCCAGGGCCCCACAGCTTCCACTGCGCCTGCGCTGCTCGCTGCTCGGCATAAGGGCAGTTCAGAGAGAGAAAGTCCCCAGGTGGAAGAGAAGGAGGTCAGAAAGGGCAGCTGGGTACGTACCGGGGAAAGCGGGGTTGGTCTGTCCGAGGGGAGGAAAGGGGGTTTGCTGCATGGCCAACTGGTGGAGCTTGGTCAGCTGCTGGGGCAGGAGGGACACGAGAGCTAAGAAGGTTATTGTCATCGAGCACAAGTACACCAAATCAAAATGGCAGTAACAGAACTTTGCACAGAGAGGGGCCTGCAGACACATGGCAGACGCAGCAGGACGCAAGGACTTGGCCTGGGTGGAACCAGTGGGCCTGGCTGTCGGCAGCCCTGCCGCCCCCTCACAGGCCTTGGTGTGTGTGGGGAGGCTGGCAGGGTCCCTGGGCAAAGGGGTGCGAGGGGGGCTCTGAGGGCCATGGAGCAGGGAGTGGGCTCCAGAGAGGCATGTCCTCAAACCTTGCCCCTGACCTGGCCCCGTCCTGCAGGACTCACTTTAGACAGGCAGCCTGGGAGCCTAACAGGGCCACGCACTTGCCCTGCAGTTACCTCCAGGGCATTCCTGATTTATGTGGGGTTACAGGGCATGGGTGAGATCCCAAGGGACCCCAGGGCTGCAGGCTCTTGTGTGGAATCAGCCTGTCTGTGCCCTCTGCTATCAGACAGGCTGCTCCTCAGCTCCCACCAGGCACAGGCTTTTCCAGGGGGTCTGACAGGCAGTTTCTTTATCTGAGCCTTACTTCTTAAATAAAAACTAAGAGCAGTAGAAGATGAGGTAAATGTGGCCTGGCTAGTCCACATTTTGGGAGCAGAGCTGGAGTGCTTGGCATCCTCCCACCTTTTGGAGGTATGGCGCCCTGGGCAGAGGACGGTGGCCTTCCTCTGGCCTGGATTTCCCAGAGGTACGGGCATCCTGGGCAGGGAACCAGGGTTAGGCAATGTCCCACCTCCAGCCCTTTCTCGTCAGAAAGCCCAGCCAGTGCCCAGATGGGTCCCAGTGTGGCTGTGTAACCCTCTGACCTGGGCTCCAGAGTTGAGCCTGAGCTCTTGCTATTCCCAGCCAGGCTACACAGCTGGCAGGGCTCAGGGTGACAGTGAGAAACTGCCACAGAGACCACCTGGCTGAAGGGAGGGGGCTGGGGCGTGCCAAGGGAGGTGGTGGCTGCAGAACGGCATCTTCCCACAGTGGAATCCGCTCTTCATGGGGCCCTGCAGGACAGCAGCAGCCACCCAGGCCATCCCCGCAGGCAGCTCGTAGGCACAGGGCACCCTCACCAGGAGTTTAGCTCAAGCTAGGACAAATACCCCTTCCTGGCTCCCCTCCTGCAGAGGGTCAGGGGGCTGCTCCCTCGCTGGCCCTTCCTCAGCCTCTGAGCCATGTGCGGGCTGGGTGGGCCTGTGGGAGGGGGTTTCTGGGTGGGCCAGCCTGGCCTCTCGTTGCTTCCACTGTGTGGGGTTCTGACTGAGGAGAACGGGCCTGTGGCCTCAGGTCACACCTGGGAGGTGGAACTCAGGTGGGCATGCCCCAGACTGTTAGCTGTAGTGAAATTGGAGAGTTCAGTCCGTTCCCTGCACTTGTTCCAGGAGGGACACCTGCCTGTCAGATGTCGAGTTCCTCCCTCTCCAGGAGAGGTGGCGATGTTCACACTGGGCATGTCTTGGAAGCAGCTCCCTCCTGGCTTCCTGGCTGTTCCCCGAGCCTCGGCACCTGGGCTGGGTCTGCTCAGGGGAGACCTAGCTGGTCCTAGTGTGACCAGGATGCCTGGAGCAGCCAGGTCAAGGGACATGGTGACTTGGTTGGCTTGAGCTCTGCGCCCCCTGAAGGGGGTGTTGACAAGGCAACACCCAGCAAGGGCTGGGAAGCTAGCGGTATACCAGCTGCCTGCCCCAGCGACAGCGACGCCTGGTTCCTCCAGGCCCACGTGTGTCCTGTGACAACCTTGATGGGCAGCTGGCTAAGCTACCCGAGTGGAGACCCTGGTGAAGGATGGAAGAGCACGGACAGGAGACGACGTCACCAGGACCCCAGCTGAAGTCACAGGGGCAGCACTGTGCCTCCAGGCAGGATGCCAAAGCCCACAAGGAAGCAGGAAGACTCTGCTCGGGGCAGGGCAGTGGGAGGGGCAGGGCTCCCGGCATCCTAGTGAGGGTGTGCTTCCGGGCCTCCCGGGGCTGCGGTGAGCCTCAGGGGCAGGTGCTGGTGGTGACCTGTGTGGCCCACAGGCCTCAGCACCCCGACAGCACTCTGCTCACAGCTGTATTCCTGTGCTTTCACATCTATCCGCCAGGCCACCCTGTGCCCCAGCAGAATAGTGCCCCTCTGTGTGTCCAGTGTCTCTGGAGACCACTGGTTGGGCCTCACCAGGATTGTGAGGCACCCTGGGCTGGAGGCAGGGAGCAGGCCTCAGCTGGTCCATGTGGACGTGGGAGCCTCTGGTCTCTCCAGTCCTGTTCTCTAATCTGTAAAGGGATCTGTGAGTGAAGGGCAGCTTTGGAGTGCCTCCACGCCTCAGCTGTGGCTTGCCCGTCCCAGCTGCCCACCTGCTCCACAGCCTCACCTGCTGGGCACACAGGCAAGGCCATCTGCCAGGGTGGCTGCCACGTTACAGGTAAAACAAGCACTTCTCAAGGCTGGCTCCACTCGCATCCAGACTGACATTGAGAAGTTCAATTCTACCACTCTAACCCTCCTAGCTCCATACATTTTCTGCTTTTTAAGAGGAAATTGCCACATTAGCAAATACCCATCCCACGTAAGGACTGGCCCCTAGATTGGGGCCAGCATGAGGCAGTGCTGGCAGGCATTGCTGAATGAGTGGGTGAGTGGATCTTGGCTTGGCCCTGTTTATCAAGCCCTCACCTCTTGGGACTCAATTTCCACTTTTTTTAAAGAAAGAGTAGGACTAAGTGCTGAGGGAGCTTTAAAGATAATTCTAACATTTAAAAGAACCACACTTCTGGCTCCAGTGCCTCCAGATCACCAGGAGGGAGGGGAAAGGAGGAGCAGGGCAGCAGGTAGGAGGGAGTGGGGAGAGGCAGGGAGACACTACATTGCAGCCAGGTCTTCCCACTCATGTCGCCTCATGTCCAGCACAACAGACAACGGATCAGTATGGAGGCCAGAACGAGATGCAGGCAGCGTGTGCTCTCACTCAGGCCAGCGGCAGGCCGCAGTGGTTCCCATCTGCCTGAGCAGGCTGTCCAGGGTTGCTGTTTGCCCAGCCTCTTCCTGGGCTATTGCTGTGATTCAGATGCGACCCTGCCTTGGTTGTTGGGCCGCAGAGCTCCACCTTCTCTGCTCACGGTGTCTTGCGAGAAGTAGGACTCCACACCAGCAGTGCAGTTGGCCCCCGGTCCCCGTCTGGTCTCTGCTGGTGTTTTCTTTAAGAAATCATTCCCTGAGAAAGAGGGGCATTGTCCTGTACTCTTCTAACACGTCACAGCTCCCTCGTGTTGACGTTCTGGTGCATGTGGATGGTTTGTCACGCATGTCCACTCTTCCTGGGATGGTCAGCTCTCAGGCACCATTTCTGAGTGACCCCTTTTCTCCTGGGGTCTGCACTGAGTGGTTGCAAAAGGTTTCCTCACCTGAGGATCAGGTGCTGGGCTCCTGGTCTGGACCATTGTCCCTCCTTGCACACCAAGGACACGCTCAGTTGTGGTGAGCTTATAGTGAGCCCTGGTGTCATCACGGCAAGTCTCCCTATCCTTCTCCTCCTGGATGTGCTGATTATTCCTTTTCTTCTTTTTCCCTCCCTCTTTTCTGTGGAAGTTTTTCCTTTTCTTTTACTGGTGCATTGTCATCATACATGAGGTGGGGCTCGCTGTGCCACACCCCTGCATGCTCACACACTCCGCAGCACCTCCCTTTCCTTCCCTCCCTCCCCCGTTATTTGCTCCACTCTGCTTATCTCCTGTTGCTATTCCTGACGATTCCTGACCTATGCTCTTCCTATGATTTGCGTGTGTGTGTGGTGCTGGGGACTAAACTCATGGCTTCACACATGCTAGGCAAGCACTCTACCACTGAGTTACACCCTCACCTTCTATATGAATTTTAAAATGGCATGTTAACTTCCTTGAAAAATTTTTTTAATTTTGGTTGGAATTGTATTGCATTTGTACAGCAATTTGGAAAGAACTGACCTCTTGCAATCCTTAGTGTTCCAATCCATGAGTATGATATGTCTCTACTTATTTTTGTCCTCTTTAACTTTTAATAAGGCAAGTTTTTGAAACAAGTCAACCTGATTTCTCACTGCTCTTCCTGTATTCTTGTTCTTGTTCTTATTCTCTCTGATTACTTCTGAGATTTGACTTTGGTCTTTGGTGTTATGCAGCTTTATTTTTGTATGTGGAAGATGGATTTCTTTTTGTTTATCCTGTTTGGATTTGCTAGAGTTCCTAAATGTGAGGACTGCGTTCTTTCACTAACTTTGGGGAATACTCAGGGCATCTCTCTTCATTCTCCTCTCCATTCTAGTAGCTCCTGGGCTGCACGCTGTCATCCCTCTTCACCAGTGTTTCTCAGACTCTCATGTACACAAGTCATGCCATGGTCTTGGGAGCACGCAGAGTCTGTTCCTGAGAAGGGCAGGTGGAGGAGCTGATGCTAGAGCCATGCACTGAAAGGCACAGCAGAAGAGGGTGCTGCACTTTTTGTCTGACCCGGGGGAGAGGGAGAGAGGGACAGGAAAGCTGACCTCCAGCCAGCACTGAAGGCTAATCTGGGCCTCTGGTTCTGTGAGGCAGGACTGCAGCCACCCTGCCTGGCAGTGGGTGCAGCCAGGGGAAGCCTCTGCAGCACTGCAGATCCAGCATCTTGGCAAGAACAGAGGCTCAGGGCCCAGAGTGTGGCCATCAGCTGTGTGTCCATGGGATGGGATGTTGGCTCTTTCCTCTTCTTTTACCATCAATAAGAAGGTCTTCCTCACCCACCTCTCCACAGGGTGCCGGAGGGAGATGCTGAACAAGCTTGAGGGAAGCTCTCCACAGCTTCTGCCCCAAGCTCTGCAGTACACAGTTACTGTTCTCCACAGGTCCATGACAAGTATTCACCTCAGGTGCTGTGACGGACACTGGGATGAAAGCACTTCCAGTGCAGGGTCTGGCTGTACACCGGCCCACGGTTTTCTTTCACTTTGATACATTTCCCCACGACATACCAAATACAGAACAAGCTCCTTGTCAGTTCTGGTGCTGACCACCCTCAGGCTGCCCAACACCCTCCGTGGCCTTGTGGTAAGCCCTTCGCTCACACACTGTCCCTCCTCTCTGCCAGGGGATCTCTCAGAGCTCCTGCCTCCTCAGTGTGGGGCCAACAGGCCTGGGGTCCACTTCACGGCCATGCCAGGCTCTGGAGAGAGGACAGATGGCAAACCCTCTGTCAGCGCTCACGGGCTGCAGCTTCAATTCTGCTGCTCTCATCACCCTCAGAGTGACGGGAATGCCAAGCCCAGGAGTGACCTGGACACTCTGAAGACTGAATATAAACACACATGCAATGGGGGTGCTTCTGAAGTTCACCAGAGGGCCCCTCACTTCTGATGATCGGCTTTGTGGTGATCTAAAACAATATGCACTTGGTAGAAACTGTATTTGGAGCGTGGACCACCTTCTGGCTGGTGATATGTGCTCTGCACCCCATTGGGATGCTGGGCAGCAAGAGTTCAAGTCTGCTATCATGAAGGTGAAGAGCTGACCCTGGGCGTGCTGTGGCTAAGTGAGGAGCTTCAGCAGGTTGGGTGCATTAGGTGGGCTTATGATGGGCTTACCGGGACACAACCCCACTGTGAGTCAGGCACGTGTGCAGTTTCTCCCCAAGGGAAGCAAGCCCTTCCTGGAGTGGACTGCACCCCTGTAAGTAAAGCAACAGAAGCAGGATGGGAGCAAGCCCCACAGCCTGCCTGATCTCCACGTCTGTCCAGGCTCTGCCCTCTCCTGCTCCATGCCCCAGTAGTAGTGTTGTTCCTTTTCTCGAAGCTGGACCACCCCTGACCTGACCCTGGCAGGACATGATGGTACATGGACAGTTTCCAAGGCTGCTGAGCTGCCATCCTGGGAGCTTGGGGGTGTTGAACCAGATCCTCCCTGCTGCTCAGCAGCACTCCGGCTTCCTCACAATGCCTGAGGAGCTGCTGGGGGTCAGGTGAACATCGCAGGAGGTGGTAGAGGGCAGAAGGAAGCTGCAGAGTGGGCTGTTTTTAGGATTCTTAAACAAGGTCAGCCTAAAAGCAGTGCCTGAAACCACCACAGGACACGTGCACATCCTGGGTCTAGCCAGAGCACTCGGGCGCCAAGGAGCAGACCTTACAGAGGCCCACATGTCTGAAGTGGACCGGCGCATCCAGACAGGGAGCTGAGTGCCCGAAAGGGACTGCAGGATGCAAGTGCCAGCACCGTGGCTGAAGCACACTTTGTGTTCAGTCACATTATAAAATAAATCAGTTAACTTTTCCTATAGTCATATTCTCCTTCTAAGAAATTGAAACCTCAAAAGTCCTGCAGCATAAGGCTCAGGTACAGCCACATCCGGGGCCATCATCACCTGTGTCACTGGGCAGTCACCTGCCTTTGCTTTCTGTGGGTTAGCCAAGTGGATGCCCATGCCTTCATTTCACGTGCCTGCAAGGAAGGCACCTGGGAAGCTCCCACTCTGCTCACAAGTCACACGACATTGCTACAGAGAACAGAATGACTTCCACAGACAGCCATCTGGACAAATGACCAGATGACCAAGGACAAATGACCAAGGCCTAGTCCACTCCTGCTGCTCCAACCAAAGACCTCAGACTGGAGAACCTGCAGACAGCTCGGATTGACTGCTCACAGTCGAGGAGTCCGGAAGCCCAGGATCAGGTGCCATGGGCTCCGAGTCTGGTGAGGGCCCCTGTCTGCTTCCACGGTGGTGCCCGCGTGCCATGTTCTCATGTAGTGAGAGGGCAGAGGAGGCAGATCCCTGAAGCAAAGCCTCCTCCCCTGTTTCATGTGTGTGGTACTGAGGATTGAGCCCAGGGGTGCTGTACCACTGAGCTACATCCCTAAACCTTTAAAATTTATTTTTTATTTTGAGACGGGATCTCACTAAGTTGACAAGGCTGACCTGGGACGTGGGATCCTCCTGGCTTGGCTTCCCCAGGCACTGGGATCACAGACATGTACCACGACACCCACCTGGAAGCCTCTTTTTAAGAGCACTAGTTCTACTCACAAGGCTCAGGCTTTGCACCTTTCCCCCTTGCAGAGGCGCCTTCTGAGGCCATCACCTTCACGACTAGGTCTCCACATGTGAACTCTGGAGGGACACTTAAATTCAAACCACAGCACCAAGTACTTCAAATCTCACCACACAAGAGGCGATCACATAAGCCAGTCATTCATTAGTTCAAACTCATCTGGAACAGTCTGTAAACTGTCCACTGAAGAGGTACTGAGAAAAGCCACGTGGGGAAGAGCAGAACAACCACTCAGCACAGACCAGCAACCAAGCTGGCCAAAGTCTCCCACTCCCACACCCGCCTGTGCCACGATCCCACAAGGCAGTCCAGAAACACCTCCTGTCAACATGAGAGCCTGCACCTCCTCTGAGGGTCAGCACAAGCTTTGAGCTCATGGTTGAAGGAGACCCACCAACTTGCCAAGTGGTCCCTACAGGCCTGGAGGTCTGACTGGGTAAAGACAGATAACCCTTAACCTACTTAGTCAGCGGCCTCCACCCAGGTGCCAGACTCTGCCGACCTTGGCTCTAGGTTTCAGGGCCAGGCTTTGGGATCTGCATCTGCACACGTGCATTACAGGAAGCCTGGCCATCTTGGGAAGCCAAGCCCTGGCCTCGCCTGCCCGCTTCACTTCAAGTGCTCTGCAGTGGCCATGGGCCACAGTGAGGTGGCCTGCCTGGGCATGGGAGTGCACATGCTCTGCCATGTGGCACTGATAGCTAAGTGCAGGCCGAGGGAAGGAGGGACTGGACAGTGGGTGCAAGGTGGCCCAAGGCCTCAGCCTCCAGGGTGGCCACTGGCAGATGTGTCCACAGTTGACCAGTCGCAGCAGTATCAGCCAGGTCTAAAACCAGGAGCCACTATACATGCCTGAGTGTGAGTGCAGGCGGGAAGGACTCCTCTTATCCCTGTCTCTCCATCATTTCATTTGTGTGTGCTGCATTTAAAGGAAAAACAAAACCCAGTGGTATTCTTCCTTCACTCAATAGAAATTTTCCTGCAATGATAGTGAATTGCATGTATTTGAAATACTTTAGTGGTAGTTAATTGTTAAAAAATTTCCTCTGTCCTGCCTTCAGCTCTTATCCAGATGAGTGTCTGCTTCCTGCTCAACTCAAAAGCAATGATCTGGAGAAGTCTGGTGGGCACCACAGGTTCAGTGGGCCTGGCCCTGCCTGGTGGGTGCCTAGCTCTCAGGGCTGGGTGGAGATAACACAGACACACTATAGGGGGCGCTGCTGAGCCAGGCAAACAAATGGGTTCAGGAGAAGCCTCAGAATTAAGTTGCACATACGGAGGGTCCCTACCTGGCTGTCTTCCTCTTGTCCTCCCCATGCCCCCTCATTCCCATTTTCCAAGCACCTTCTAGCACAGACTCCGCTGACTGGTATCTCTAAAGCTCATGGCTGTGGCCCTTTATCTCTTGGCCCCTAAAGGCTAGAGCCCCACTGCTCTAGTACCACCGTTGTCCCCTCTGCACCCAGGTCTCTGCACAAAGAACTGTTGGTGTGGTTCAAGAGCAGACTAGGCTTCTTCCCCATTCCCCCTTAGGATGAAGTCTTCATTCTCCAATACCAATTGTATATGTAGACTGTCCCATGACCAGGAGATATCTGAGCAGACCCTGGTAGTCAAGCAGTGTGACAGCTTGAGTGGCCCAGGTAGGAGCCCAGGCGCCAGAGCTACCACGTGGCATCTTTCTAACTCCAGAAAGAAAACGAGGGCTTGCTGGCTTTCAACACTGGGGTCTGTGCATGGTGGACTCTAAGCTTCGCCCTGGGCTCTGGAGGGGCTTGTTTTGCTCCACTCAGGTGCCGTTTCCAAGGTACCTTGGAAGACCTGTCTCGAAAATGTCACCTAACTCCTTAGGGCACCTACAGCATTGCACCCATACCTGCTGCAGAAGGTGAGCTGGCACCCTGCCATCAGGGCAGGTGGCTCCTGCAGGGGTGGGGCCACACACACCATCTCAGCCACTGTCAGAATAGTGTGCATGTGTGGGAGGGAGCCCTGGACTGCAGCAGTCAGTGGAAACAATCTGCCATCAGGCCAAGTCCTCAGCACAAGCGGAATGAGTGCCAAGAGGTCAAAAGGTTATTCAAGGTCATATGGATACAACACGGGTCAGGAGCACTCAGAAAACTGGTTAATATTATTATGTAATATTAATATCAGTAGCAACTAACAGCGGCATGCAGGTAGGCACACGACAGGAAGAAGAGAAGGATGGAGGGACACAAAGTGAAAACTCACATCCGGGTGGGGGACGGCGTACTGTCCCTGGATCGTGTAGGCCTGGGGAGAGAAAGAGAGAGACCTTCAGTCAGGTTGTGGCAGGACCTCGGTCGGCCACGCCCTGGCGGCCCTTCCCTGCACAACAAGCACCCTCTGGTGACAGCCTCTCCCTCAGTGTGCACCTCCACCTGTTCCTATTTGCTCAGGACCAAGGCCACTCTTCCAGGGAAGGAGGCGCGAGTCACCACGAGAGGAGGCAGGCCAGGGGAGATGTGCCCCTCCTGAGCCGCAGTGAGCGGAGCGGCCATGTCAGCGGGAGGCAGGGAAATGATCTGACCTCACCTCCTTTTCCTAAAGAAAACCCTGAGGATGATCTATTCGACCCCTATGAGAGGTCCATTGATATTAATCAACCATCAGAGTAAATACTTTGGGGAAATATTTGCCCCCAAGACATCTAAACAGAAAAAGAAAGCTTTAAAAGATGACCAAACCAGTTTTACAGAAGCCAGATGGAGGAGGAGATCTAAGTCAGCCCAGCTGGTCTTTCTCATCAAATCTTCAGTTGTGCCCTGAAAGCGGGGGTCTCCCTCCCAGAGTGTCTGTGGGACCCTGGTGCTTGTGTGATTCATTATCTCCTTGCCTCAGCTCTGTGACTCAGCCAACTCAGTGCTCATCCACGCTGAAGCACCTGCCCACCTCATCCTGACGCCCCAGGGGTGGCGGAGCCCCCATGGCCCTTTCAGCTAAGAAGCTCCAGAAGCTCCCCGCCAGACCACACGGGGGCCATGCAGTCAAGGGAGAGCCAGCCTATAGGTGGACCTGGCTTGGTGGGTGGGGCGCCACCTGGTCTGAGTGGAAGCACGGGGGAGGGGATGTGGTTCCCAGCACCTGGCTGTGTGGGGCCACCATGCCAATAGGACATATGTTGCCCACTTGTGTCCACCCTCAGGGTCCCCAGATGCCTGAGAGGGACACCTCAGGGGAGGCCACATGTCACTTCTCTGGACCCCAGGCCCTCCCACAGGTTTCTAATCTGCCCAGAGTTTTCATCATCAAACACTCCATCCCAGAAGTTCAAGGTCAATCGACCATCCAACAGGGACCCAGCCGCAGCCCAACTCTGAAATGGATTCAGTCTCAGTGGAGCAAGGTGCTGGCTGGGACAGCCCCACTGTGCTGGTGGAGGGAGTAGAGGAATCTTATCAGATGTGGCGGTGTCCCAGGGAAACAGACGGTCCTTGTGCCTGCGGGAGCAGGGCCTGGAGACCCAGCCTCAGGTTTTGCAACACTGCTCTAGGGGCGTGCTCCTCCATGTCACCTGTTACAGGGCCAGCCCCTGGGATGCATGGGATCTGCGGGCTGCAGACCCGCAGGTCTGAGCTGAGCTGCAAGCACTGCTTAGGTCACTGTCCACTCTGGGCCGTCTCATACCTGCACATTCCCAGTGGGCTCTGCCTGACGGTGTCCAGGCGATGCCTGCAGGGACAGCTGTGTGGACAGTGCTGCTGAGCACCCCTGCCACAGCACCTCTGCTGCCTTGCCTGAGGGGACAAGTGCCAGGCCCCTCCTGTGTGTGTCATGTGTGCTACTCTCGGGCATGTGGAGGCCTGAGGCCTGGAGGGCTGCCTCAGTGGAGACTCGCACCTCACTTGAGTTTGTATTTTGGATCCTCTCCTGGGTGACCTGCACTCAGAAGTGACTCCCATGTGACTATCCCCATGTCACAGCCAAGGCCACCACTGGCCACCAGACTGTCGTGGACCCCATAAATGCCATGGCACTGTGGCCTTCATGGCAATGACTGGAGGGGGGGTGTATCTGCCTGTTTCACAGGCAGATGGGGTCCCATGGTGGCTTTGCCCCCTCAGCTGGGGCTGTGACCCCAACTCATGGCTCTGCAGACACAACTCCCTTGGAGTGAACCAACTCCACTTTTCACTGCAGATGCCATCATGGGTTTGTTTAAGCACTAGAGGAGTCCACAGGGGTTGTGAGTGCCCATCTCCATGACCTCGTGGGGGTCTGTGCAGTGGATCTCGGGTGGGGAGGTGCTGTGTGGCGTGTGCTTCACCATGCAGGGCCTGACTTTCTGACCTGTGAATGGCACGTGCCACATGCTGGGGCTGCGTGAGGATGGTGTGCACGGGAGGCTCCCTGCCCACAGAGGGGCAGACAGGAGGCTTGGGGCAAGTGGGCAGGCAGGCCTGAAGGTGCACCCTGGCTCTGGCCAGAGGGATGGAAACACAGGCTCCCCGTCCCTTTCTCTACCACAGAGCTGATAAGACTTCTCCACACCACGAGGAAGACATGAGAAGCATCTTCCTTGTCCTCCTTTTTTAAATGACACACTCTCATGACCATTCTGCACCGGCTGGGCCACCTGTGGGGACACCTCCGTCTCAACTCTCCCTTGACAAAGACAGACATCGCGGCCGGCTGGACACAGAGCTCTTCCAGGTCAACCCCAGCTGGACTTGTGCAAATGATCCATGTGGACGGGCAGTATGGCCTGAGGGCCATGAGGGAGAAAGCCAGGGCAGGGCCCTTCTCCTGCCTCTCCGGCAGGGGCTTGGCCAGGCCAGAGCACAGACAGCTCCTCTTCACCCCATCCTTCCAGGCCCCTTCTCCAGGGAAGCAGGGGTGGGGGCTAAAACGTGCAAGGTCTGCACTCAGGGGAAAACGGGATCCTAGTTCTCACGGCCCTAGTTGCTTCCAACAGAAGCTGTAAGTGGCCCAGGTGCTTTGTCTCTATCCCAGCCGCTCAGCCTCACCCAAGGACTAGGTGTGGCAGGTATGGCCTGGGCAGAGCCCTGTGTGCCTGGAAAGGAGGGTCCCTGCTGTCTAGGTGGGGACCTTGCTCTGAAGACCTGTCTTCCCTGTCCCCCCCCAACTGGGTGGGCCAGGAGAGCTCTGAGTCTGCCGGGTGGGTGGGACGTGCACGTGAGAAGGCAAGAAAACCTGAGTGCACTAACGGGCAGCGGCGGGTGCTGCAGTAAAAGGCTGAGGTTGGCAGTGGAGGCCGCGAGCGGGTCGGCTCTTACCTGACCACCTGCAAAAATGACAGGGGTGGAGGCGGGCTTTGGGCGGTAGGGAATGGTGGCACCTTTCGGTGGGGACTAGGAAAAGGGACAGGAGAGGGAGAGAGAGCGTTAGAGAAGCCTGGAAGCTGGCCGTGGGGGCTGTCTTCCCGAGCCCACCCCTCTGCATAGACCCCCACACTCCAGACACGGCCCAGGTGAGGGCTCCACAGGCCATGGCAGTGCTGGAGGGAGCAGCCCAGTCCAGGGGGAACCGTGGAAGCCGAGCGCCCTCACAGCGCACCGAGGGAAGGGCAGCGTCCCCCATCCTCACTGTCACTGCCTCTAGACAGGCTCCTTTCCACCAAGGTCCCCACCCCAACACGCCCGTGCCGCCCAGTCCAGCAGGATGTGGCAGCACTGTGTAGTGTGGAGTGTCGGCTGTGAGAGGCCAGCAGGATGGCCACCTGCCCGCGGGACCCTGCTGGGGGCTGCTGGCTGCTGGCTGGGATGGCCTCTGTGGTGCTTGCTCTTGCCGCCACTGTCCTTCCTTCCAGTGTGGCCCTCGGGACCAGGATGTGCACAGCACCCACGAGGCCGGGCATGGCAGTGACTTCACAGGTAGACGTCCTGGCATTCTCTGACAGAAACGCTGAGCTCTCTGGCAAAAGCTGAGCCTTGTGCACAGCCTGCTGTGGGAACCACTGTCCAGCGCTCCAAGGCTTTCCTGGTCCTGACAGCAGTCAGCAGAGATGGTCACAGGAGACTCAGACATCCAGTGTTGCCATTAAAAAAATACGCCATTTATTAAAAAGCCTGTAGATGCCAAATGAAGTACTCCACAACCAGGTTGAGGTCTGCTGTAGTTTTCCTTTGTTATTCTATGTCCAAAATACAGGACTCTCATCTTAGGTGAAGGACATTCTCAAGCACCAGAACCTTCCCCAGCTCTCTTCACCTAGACAGAGGCGGTCAGCCACTCCCTGCCCCATGTGGTCCTGTGCCCTGGGAGTGGGGTCTGAGGGATGGGCCAGGAGGCACTCGTGACTGCAGCCTGTTGCAGCACAGAAAGGCTGGGGACAGCCCACTCAGGGCCAGTTGCACCCCAGGCCTGTTGGGTATGACCTCTGAGTACACGATAGGGGGCCTGCCCTTCAGGGTGGGCACAGTGTCCACGGTAGCCCAGGCTCTGCTGGGTGACAGTGTTGTAGTGGAGATGGTGCAGAGTGGGTGTGAGCAGGCCCAGGCTGGGTCTGGGTGATGTCAGCTCCAGGGAGGCCCATCTTCTGTGTTTGTGGGGTCCTGACCAAATCTCTCCAAGTGCCTCCATGCAGACCAAGGTTCACTTCAGGCTGAGGCTTCGTGGTCAGATTGGGGGTTTGTTGTGGAAGAATCGTGCCTGAGGGCCAGAGTTGACCTCTGTGCTGTGTGGCTGCTGCCCTGCCCCTGGTCAGCCTCCTCAGGGCCTCAGCCATTATCACTGCTCCAGGTGCCCTCAGCCCCAAGGCTAGGGCCTCCGCCCAGAGCACGACCCCCTCCCCTGTTCTGCAGTGCTGTGTGGCTAGATTCTCCAGCAGAGAATCTAGCTCTGAGGAGGGGCCAGGCACATAGGCCTCTCCTCGCTGGGCACAGAAGGTGCTGGCCATGGGGCAGGTGACCCGCAGTGGTGACACCTGTGTTCTTTGCAGCCCCACATAGGTTCATCTGTCATGGGGCAGCCCTTTCTTTTGCGATTTTGAGGGTACAAGGCATACTCCATATGCAAGCCTGAAAGTCCTCTGATTGACAAGGAAGGACTCAAACCATCTCTTGCGTTTATTTCCAGCCACACCGCTTCTGCGAGTGATGACCATCCTGCTCTGGGGAGAAGAGCCGTGCCCACCCTCTGCCAGCAGGGCCTGTGAAGAGCAAGTGTCCTGCCAGGCCAGCACCCACCTTCTGGTTGCCTGCACCTTCTCTACCTCCCATCTCACACCACTGGGAGGAGACCACCCTGGGGCACCGACACCCCACAGCCCACAGCCCAGCCTGCCTGGGAGGGGCCATGTCGTCCCACCACCACTGGCAATCAGCTGGAGCAATTTGACAACACCACACACTTTGTCCTGAGAGCTGGGTGCCATCCCTGACCGGGGATATAGGAGGCAGGGTCTCTCATAGACTGCTGTTGTCACTCATTGCCACTCTGAGGGTGCCACCTGCAGGCCTGTTTGGTGAGCCTCGGTGAGCCTTGGAGGTTCCAGTTACTCAGACCAGCAACGACCTGTAACTCTGACCAGCGTGTGGGGAAAACTGCACAATAAGAATATTTTGAAAAATCTTTTTGACTTCTTAAAATGTCATACCTCATGAAGATAAAATCATGTGAAACCTTAGAGTTAAACATGGGGTTTGAGGCTGGGTTTGGGGGTGCACTCCTGTAATGCAGCTGCTCCAGAGGCTGAGGCAAGATGATACCAAGTTTGAGGCCAGCCTGGGCAAGTCAGTGAGACCTTGTCTCAAGAGAAAAAGGCTGGGGACGCAGCTGCGTGGTGGCGCACCCTGGGGTCCAGAGGCAAATATGAGAAGGGCTGGAGCCCGCAGCCATCCAGCAAGGCTGCAGCTCCGAGTGACCCCGCCTCAGCCAGGCAGGATGTGGAACACAGCCTGGCCTTGGGAGGGAAGGCGGGGGAGGCCAGCGGCCTGTGAGGGCAGGAGAACCTTTCTTCTGAGGTGGGCTTGCTGCAGGAGCTTCAGGAAAGACAAGCAGCTGCTGACAGTGCCATGGATCTTGCTTCGTTTCAGCTTTGACTGGAATGTAATTCTTGGGTTCTTTCCTCCTCACCGGCTGTGACTCCTCTGCTTTAGTTTGTCCTGTCCCTTCATCTCTATTTTCACACTGGGTGTGCTGGTGTTCCTCCTGAGTCCGCCCTGTTTGCCTTAGAGGCAGTTCTTGGTGCCATCTGCACACCTGGGGAGCTCCGGCTCCACCCTGCTGAGAGGGCACCGCAGCCCCTCCCTGCCTCCCTCACCTCTGCCACACAGGCCTCCAACAAGGTTGGCCCATTCCAGGGCCGAGTCCCTCCGGCCTCAAACACTTTCACTAGGACAAAAGCCTGTCCAGCTCCAGGGTGAGGGAGCAGCATGTCCCTCCTGTCTCTCCCCACACTGCCAAAGCTGGCACTTATGCTCCAGGCAGAGGGGGTGTTTCGGGGGCAAGGGCAGACACTAGCAGCCCCTCCCCAGGGCACGGGCAGCCTGGGAAGTGGGGTCTAGGGACTTTCAGATCCGAACGTCTGCCCAGACATGCCCCAACCAACCGCATGAATCCTCAGGATCAAGGAGGTGCCCAAGCCCTGCCAGGATGCAGGGGAGCCAAGTGCAGAGTGAACCCAGCACTGAGCACAGAGAGGGTGAGCTAGTGACGCAACTGTACCTCCAGCATGACCACACAGATCTGCTTGACGCACTGTATAATGGCATCTGGTGTCCCCGAAATGGTCACTGCCCGCTCTGTGGAGTTGGGCAGCATGTCCCCAGCCACCTGGACTTGGGCACCTGTGGACTGGAGAGAAGGGACATTGGAAGAGGACAATAGAGAAGGAGGATGGCAGTGTGCACAGGATGCATGGCACCTTTGGAATCCTGGGGACACCCTGGGAAGTCTATGCAATGGGCAGTCCTTTACTGGACACAGGACCTGACTGGTCACGCTGCATAGGACCCCAACGTTGCCCCCTATTTCACCTCTCTCCACACCTGCCTGGACACCCCAGCCTCTGCAGTCTCCTGTGGGAGCACAGGACCCTCAGGCAGGAGCTGTCCCGTCCTGGCAGGCACGCTGCACAGGAGGCCATGGGCCTGAGGAGGGCATCTGCAGGAGATGGAATCACCCTTTCCAAACACAGAGCACCCCACACATCCTGCAGCTCCATCAGTGCTGTCTCAGAGGTGGGACCCCAGCCTTCAAGCCTGAGTGTGGCCCAGAGCCACAGCACTGGGTCCCATAATCCGCCTTGCCCCAGGAGGCCCCTCCCCAACCCTCAGCAGGGCTGCTCCCTGTATGAGGTTGCTCTGTGGGTCTGTGAATGTAGACACTCCACTTTTCACTGGTTTACTGGACTGTATGTCCCCATTGCGTGTGAGCTTCAGGCCACCAGGATCCATAATGGCAGTGGCAGTGCTTGCAGGCTGCATAGGGGCATGCAGTGAGATGGTGGGGAAGGTCCTGGTACCTCCCTTATCTCCTTGATCTTGGAACCGCCTTTGCCAATTAGGGACCCGCACTGGCTGGCTGGAACCACCAGCCTCAGCGTCACCGGGGGCTTGCTGGTGGCAGGGCTGTTGCTCATGGAGTTGATGATATCCTAGGGAAGAAAAGATGCAGGTTGGCACCACATCAGTGGGTGCGGCTGCATGGCCTGGGACACTAGGAGTATGCAGTGTCTCTGCCCTGCACCAGCCCCGTGCACCCTGCAGAGTTTGTGGAGCCCTCCCACACGTGGGGAAGGGACACGGAGGACAGGATGGGTGGTCCCCAAGCTGCAGGGGACCTCAGGAGGGGCACAGACCAAGAGGACACCTGTGGTCAGGCGTGGTAGTGCATGCCTATAATCCTAGTGACTCGGAAAGCTGAGACAGGAGAATCGCGAGTTCAAAGCCAGCCTCAGCAATGGCGAGGCGCTAAGCAACTCAGTGAGACCCTGTCTCTACATAAAACACAAAATAGGGCTGGGGATGTGGCTCAGTGGTCGAGTGCTCGAGTTCAATCCCCTGTACTGAAAAAAGAAAAACAAAACACCTGTGGTCAGTTCTGAAGGCCTGATGGGTGCCAGGGCTTGCACAGACAGATGCAGGAGGCAGAAGCACTGCTGGAGGGAAGCAGAGTGGAGACCACCCGGGGTGGGCATAGCAAGGGTGGTCACCAAGGGCTGGGGAGTGGGGTAGGAAGTGGCTCTCTGGTGCCCAGCCCCGGGATGAGAGATGCGTCAGAAGGCAAAGCGCAGCCCAAGTGTGATGAGGGTGGGGTTGGAGTTGGCCGGCCTGGGTAGCCACTGTGTTCAGCGTGTGGTTTTGACACACAGCAGACATACAGCTTCAGGGTTAGGCTGCTAACTGATGGGGCAGGTGACACCTACAGAGCCTGGGTTTTGAGGAAGCAAGGATCCCATGGAGGCCCCGGGACCACCACAGTGTGTCCTGACAGGAGGCCCGGGACCACTGCAGTGTGCAGCCCATGAGATGGGCTCTGCACCTGAGCTAGTGACGGGGGCCAACCCTCCCAGGAATAGCCCCTCACAGGTCTTATCATTTTCCAAGTCATGATTCATGTCACAATTTACTCCCCACCAACGCATGCCTTTCTTCTTTTTGAAAACAATATTAAGTTATAGAAAATAGCACAACAAATCATTCTCAAGTGACATGTTCAGGAGGTGCAGGAGAACAAGAAGAGAGGTGCCCCTTTAAAGTAGACCTGCCAGGAAGGGAAAGGGGAGTTTCCAAGGGGCCTCTCGCCTGCAGGTTGGACAAGGAAGACACCAGGAAAGTGCACGGCTCCGTGTGCATGGACACCCTGGGGCGTGTGAGGCCACTCACTCCAGCCCTGGAGAGCCCGCTCACAGAGCAAGCAGCCAGAGCGCAGGGGAGAAGCCAGCACAGAAAGGGGAGAGACAAACGCACAAACGCTCGAGCCAGCGCTGGGGAGCTGGACCACAACCTCCGTGGCCACCAGCACAAGAAGCCAGTCGGGGCTTCGGCAGCACTTGGCCGAGGACTACGGCTGCCCTCGTGTTCGTCCCACTTCCCACTCAGGGTCACCCAGAAATATGCACGTGCTCTGATCCCACACCAGGAGGCCCCTGTTCCCAGCAGCAGCCCCTACCAGGGCACACAGATCTGAAGCCTGCCTTTGTTTAGCACAAGCTGACCTCTCGCAGAAGTGAGGGTGGCCGGCCCTCTTGCCATAGCCAGTCCTGCATACGTGGCCTCTGCTACTCTGTCCAGGTGGCCTTGCTCATCTCTACATGCTGGGTTGCCCGCTCTCTGGACCCAGCTCCCACTCAGCTGTGGCGCCCCAGAGGCCCTGTGGCCTCTGCTCCTGCCTGATGAGGACGGTGGAGTTGGCTCCAGGTCTGGACCTGTTCTCGGGCTCAGTGCTCCTGGTTGTGCATGCCCAGCCTGGGGGCTGGGTCTGGTGGCTGGTCCCCATCTGTCCACATCCTTGGTGGGTCGGGTCGTGCCCTTTCACCCCCTGCTGGCTTTGGTGGGCTGCTGGTCATGACCAGGAACCTCAGGGTCAGACACAAGCCGCTGTCCTCCTGGGCCAGCATCCACCTGGATACGCTTTGTGCTCAGATGGGGCCCTCCTTCTCTCAACCATCTGTGCTGAGCTTACTCTGATCCAGAGGGACTGTCCTTCTGGTTCCACTGATGGGGTTGGGGTGGCTGGGGCATGTGGGCTGCAGGCCTATTTGTTGCCAGCTTCCACAGAGCTGTTCAAGTCTCCTCTTCCAGAACCTCACCCACTGCAGCCCTGATCCCACATCTGCCTATTTGTGGTGTCCCTCCACCAACCATGACTTGGGCCCTCAGTGGCCACTCAGGGACACTAGAGTTGAGTAAAATGGTCCATTCAAGAGGGACCTTACAGCCGGGTGTGGTGGCCCACACCTGCAATCCCAGAGGCTCAGGAGGCTGGGGCAGGAGGATCACAAGTTCAAAGCCAGCTTCCGCAATTTAGTGAGTCCCCAAGGAACTTGGCGAGACCCTATCTCAAAATAAAAATAAAATGGGGCTGGGGTTGTGGCTCAGTGGCAGAGTGCTTGCCTAGCACGTATGAGGCCCTGGGTTTGATCCTCAGCACCACATAAAAAATAAATAAAGGTATTATAAAATTAAAATTAAATTAAATTTAAAAAATGAGGGGCTGGGGCTGTGGCTCGGTGGTAGAGTGCTTGCCTAGCATGTGTGAGGCACTGGGTTCGATCCTCAGCACCACCTAAAAATAAAAAAATAAAATAAAGGCATTGTGTCCATCCACAATGAAAATTAAAATAAATAAATAAAATGGGCTGGGATGTGGCTCAGTGGTAGAGTGCCCCTGGGTTAGATCATATATATATGTATGTATGTATATGTAAATATGTATATGTGTGTATATATGTGTGTGTATATATACACACATATATATGATACACACACACACATATAAACTCTGTTGAGCAGATGGGATGGAGGGGGCTCCTACGCCAGCAACCCCCTCAGCCTGACTGCCGCCAGAGCTTGCCTTCCAGTCTTCCCAGACCCCACGGGTCTCATTCATATATATATATATATATATATATACCACCTCATAAAAGAAAGGGAACAAGATTTCTCAGATCCAATGGAGAAACTTTTTTTGATTAGTGTGAAGAAGTCTCCTAAAAAATTCTGATTTAAAAATTGCTTCACTGAAAGGTTTTTTGTCAAAAAAAAATTTTGACAGACCTTGGATACTGTCCAGTGGGTCCTCCTTCCCAGCCCTCTAGCGTCTCCTGCCCCCATTCCCATCTTTTCAACACATCCCCCCTCAACATCACCTCTGCCTTTTCCCAACAATGCTCCTAAGACCCCTGATGCTGAGTACCTGTAAAATCCCCCAACCAAAGTGGTGACATAGGCAATCTAAACCTGAACCAGAGCTGAATTAAGACCTATGATTAAAGATTTCTCCAAACCCAGACAAGACCAGCAACTAACAAAAGAATCTGCAACTCTCAGTGCACAGGACCCATGGTTACCTTAGGTAAGTAATGTCAACTTGAATCTCGTCCCACAAATAAACCCAAGGGTCAGAAAAGGTAGCAGGGATATCCAAACACTTCCAATGGAAATGATGAGAACAACTGTGTCCACAGGGGAAAGAGACCCGTGGGGTCTGGGAAGACTGGAAGGCAAGCTCTGGCGGCAGTCAGGCTGAGGGGGCTGCTGGCGTAGGAGCCCCCCTCCATCCCATCTGCTCAACAGAGTCAAACTTAATTTTAAAACAGAAATTAGGACAGGGTGTGTGTGTGTGTGTGTGTGTGTGTGTGTGTGTGTGTGGTGTGTGTTGTGACCCTTTAGCTGAAGCACAACACCTGGCAAAACTTTTGGGAGGGTTCTAGAACAAAATAAGGCAGGACCAAAATAAACCTGTGGTCCTGCAGCTCATACGGGCAGGCGGCCCCCTCCCCGCCACCAGCTATGGACAAGCATGCAGGGGCACTGAGCAGAGGCATCACTGGGGAAAGAGGATCCGGTCCTAGAAAGAAAGCTCCCTTGGTCCAGATTGGGGAATAACACCCAGCCTCCTGCCCTACGCTGTCCCCGGAGCTGAGTGTGCGGAGGTCTAGATAGTCCCCCGGAGCCTGCAGAATAAGGCCGAGCATCACCCTCCATGGATGCTTCACAGTCACTCGCTCCCCTGTGTGGGCCTTGGCTCTGCCCTCGCCAGTACCTGCAAAGCAGGAAGCCACACCTGAGCCCCTGGGCCCCTGACTGTCGGCCCAGGGGCACCAAAGCACCTCCTACTTTTCCCAGGTCCTCAGTCAAGACTAAAACCCACATTTCTCTGTTGATTTTGTTCTGATGCAATATGCAGATGATCTCCTACCTTGTGTAGAGGACAGGAAACCTGGGCAGGATTTTGTTTTCTGGCTCTCGGCCTTGGTGGACCCTGCTGGGAACTTGATCTATTCCTTAGAACTGAAGCTGGAGGTCATCAAGCTGGGTGATGTGGACCCACAGGAAGCCCTAATCCCCACTGTGATCATTTAGAGACGGAGTCTTTAATGAGGTTCAATAAGGTCCTAAGAGTGAGCTCTAGTCCAGTAACAATGGGGTCCTGATAACAAGAAGGAGACAGAAGGGGTGTGCCCACAGAGAAAAAGAACCATGAGAAGGCAGCCATCTGCCATCTGAAGGCAGAGGCCCCTGGAAGAAACCAAGCCCCATGACACCCTGATCTTGGGCTTCCACCTTCCAAAACAGAAAATAATGCCGATTGTTTAAGCCACCCAGCTGCAGGACCTGGTTATAGAGGTGGCCAGAGCAGATTAAGAACATCACCAGCCTCATCTCCCTTTAGAACATGGACCTCCACCCAGCAAGGTCAGCCAGATGCAAGGCCTGTGCTCCTGAGCACCTGTCAACCAGCAGAAGCTGGAGTGAGCACATAATATGGAGAGCAGGTATGCACTCAGCAGAGCACGGCCTCGGGGCTCTCACCTCTCCTGGAGCCCCATGACATGACAGGAGGGACGGGTGCTCAGACACAGCTCTGCTCCCAAGATGGCCATGACTGCAGAGACGGGGCCAGCCAACAGGGAGAGCACAGAAGCTGAAAGAAGCGCTTCGCAGATCATTAGGCCAGACACATTTCTCAGACGAAGGCTGTTTCTAGCTCAACCCCTCAAGGATGTGCTTCTGAGCAACCAGAGATAGTGCTGTGAGCTATCAGTATAAGTCCCTAATACTGAAAAGGAAGGACAAGAGGTGCAGTGACTCCTTCCCTAGGTGACCTCCAGTACTCTTGCTGGCTGGCGGTGCCTGATGACAAAACTGACGTTAGCAGAGTTGCCTGTGAAACTACTCACTTTGGAGTAGACAGATTAGTCAGTATGTGAAACCAACATTGGCAGGAAACTGTGAGACAGCTGAGGGCATCTGGGGCCACATGTCACCTGCCAACAACACAGTCCTGGAGGAACTGTGAAAGTGAGGCATGGCTGCAGGCCTTGAGCTCTCAGGGTGGCTCACTAGCTCCCTCCCTCTCTGGGCTGAGGTGTCTCAGTCATGGCATGTCTATTTAAGGAGGTGGAGGAACATTCCTCTCTGAAAAGCTACAGCCCTTAAAGTTGATTTAAAAAAAAACAAAACTGCTTTGTTTTGTGTTTCTGACCTGGTGTTTACCCATTCTTACATCACATGATAAACGATCAGGACGCACACTTGATGGGACCACATGAGCGATCTCTGCGTGATTATCCCTTACTGGAAACCTACACTGCCTTACCATCCTCAATCTTCTGGGGAGCTGGGAAGACCAGTGGCAATTAAAGTGACCAATCCTTTGAGGACGGGGATGTAGCTCAGTGGTAGAGCATGTGCTTAGCATGCGCAAGGCCCTGGGTTCAATCCCAGCACCAAAACAAAACAAACACACACAAACCCAAGGAAAAAACAAACTGAGCAAAGCTTCCACAGTCTCTGCTTCCTCAGGTCATGCAGTCCACTCCCTGTGGGACACCTGGGTTCTACTACTATGGACTGGTGACTGGGAGGCCCATGCGTTCAGGGATTCCACCCTGGTGCTAGGCACCACCCTGCTGCAGGCAGAAATGACAACATATGGTAGGGGAGCCATGCTCCCCACCTACACCAGCAGGGCACGCCTGCTTCCCAAACACCCTCTTCATCATCAGGAAGGTTTTCTCTTGACAGAGAACCAGAGAGCAGCTGCTCTGGAACCTCACTGGGAGAAAACTTATGGGGCATTGCTGGAAGCAAGCAGCAGAGAAACTCCAAGGAGTTGGTCCTGGACTTCACAGCTTCACACTTCATAGCTAAGACCATGATTCAGCATTCCACAAGCCCTGGAAAATCACACAGGGCCACATGCTGGCTCCACAGGGATCTTCTACAAAGTTACTCCAAGGAGGTCTCACACTGGGTCCTCACCCTGGCTCCTCAGGGACCCTCTAGGAACATCAGGGGGGCCTCACGCTGGGTTCTCAGTGGTCCACAAGAAGGTCACTCCAGAGGCTTCACAATGGGTCCTCACAGACTCTCTAAAATGTCACTCCAAAGGGGGCCTCGCAGTGTGGGGACCCTCTAGAAAGTCACTCCAGAGGGTCCTCAGAGTGGGTCCTTAGGGACCTTCTAGAATATCACGCCAAGGAGGCCTCACACTGGTTTGACAGAGTCCCTCTAGAAACAGCTACCCTTTAGAAGAAAGATAGCTGACCCAGCCCTTCACAGAAAGTTGTTGACTTCAGACAGTTGACAGTCTCCATCTAAGATATCATTCCAGGATACTCTCTTATTTCTGTTTTGGTTTTTATTTGATTATGATCGTTTGCTATAATTTGTGTCTGGAAGGTCTCCCAAGGGGGCATGTGTTAAATCTTGGTCCCCAGCCTGTGATGCCCTTGGGAGGCTGTGGAACCTTTAAGAGGTGGGGCCTACTGGGAGTATAAGGTCACTGTGGGTGTGCCTTTGTTTTTGTTGGCTATGCCACTTGCTTCTGCCATGATATGCTGCCCACATCCCTTACCCTGTCAAGGGCTTAAAAGCAGTAATTCTGCATATTGTGGACTGAAACCTCCAAAACCGAGAGCCAAAAGAAGCCATTTCTCTTTATAAGTTGACTTCTCTCAAGTACCTGTTACAGTAATGGAAAGCTTATTAGCAGAAAAACGGGTTCTAAGAAGTGGGGCTGTTATGAAGATAACTGATGAAGTCGAGAACCTTTTGGGATTGGTTTAGGGAAGGAGGTAAAGTTTGGAGAATCAGACTGAAGAAGGACTAGAATGCTTTAAGAGCAGTTTAATGGCTGATTCTGGTTGGGGATCTGACCAGAATGCTAACAGGAATGTGGACAGTAAGGACTGTGTTGATGAGATTTCAGATGGGAATGAGGACTCTACTGGGAATTGGACTAATGGCCACTGTGTTACATTGTGGACAAGAACTTGCCTACATTTTGTTCATGCCCTGAGACTTTGTAGGAGACTGAGTTTAAAGGTGACAAACTAGTTTAACTGATAGTGGTAATTCAAGGCAAAATAGCATTCAGGCAGCAATAAGGGAATTATTGGCAGCTTCTGGCCAAATTTACAGTAAGTGGGAGCTAAAACAGAGCAAAAAGATTTGGAAAACTTCCAATTCACCCAGAAAAGAAGACCATTCAAATGTTAATCCAAGGAGGATGCAGTTGCTCAAGAGATTAATATAATTTTTTGAAAGCAAGTGCTTTACACTATACAATATGAAAGATGTCTGAAGGGCATCTCAGAATTGGCAAGGCCATAGTCATCACAGGTTAAGAGATGCAGAAATGCAAATTTGTTTCAAAGACTTTCCAGGGCAAAGCCTTTTGAAAAAAGAGCCCTTCCTATCTAGGACTACCTAAGCTAGCAAGGCACTCAGGCCCAGGTACATCTCATGCTGGCAGCAGACCTTGGCATCATCCATGTGGTGCTGGTTTTTGCAGGCATGCAGAATATAAGAATTATGGGGTTATGGAGGCCTTCACCAAGATTTCAAAGGAAAGCCTGGGAGGACAGGCAGTATGTGGCAGGGTTGGAGTCTCTGCAAGCACTTCCCAACAGGGTGTTGCGTGGAGCTGTGCAAATGAAACCGGAACAGAAATGGAGACCCCAGGGAGTTATAGATACCAGAAACATGGAACATATTGTCAGGGAAGCTGCAGGCAGGAAGCAGAGCCAGCCCAAGAGAGAGGTTATGTGGGCAGCAACCAGGAAACCCAAGGGGCAAGCTTGCCTAAGTCCCTGGTGGCCCACATCTCATCAGACTGTGCCTAGGATGCTAGACGTACAGCTACAGGACTTAATGGTTGCCCTGCAAGGCTTTGGTCTTGCTTTGGTCCAATGCTTCCTTGTTATTGCCCCATTCCTTCACTTCAGAGTGGGAATGTTTGCCCTGTGCCATCGTAACTTAGACAAACGTAGCTGGTTTTGATTTTTATGGTGGATCTCAGCTGAGAGCTTGCCCTGAGCTTTAGAGGAGACTGGGCTCGGTCTTGTTGGCAGTGGAGGAACAGTTAAGGCTGGGGGCTCTTGGAGACAGGCTCAGTGCACTTTGAATTGTCAGATGAACATGAGCCTTTGAGGGTCGGGTGTGGAATCCTGTGGTTTGCATCTGGAATGTCACCCAAAGGTCCATGTGTTAAAGGCCTGATTCTCAGCTTAGTGCTATAGGGAAGCAATGGAATCGTTAAGAGGTGGGACCCATCAGGAGGTTTCATGTTACTGGAGGTGTGCCTTTGAGGAAACTGTTAGATCCCATTCTCTTTCTCCTCCTGTTTTTGTGTCCTAGCCATTAGGTGAACTGTTTGGCCATGCCATGTGCTGCCCACGCCTTACCAGAGACCTAAAAGCAATGGTTCTGCCCAATCCTGGACCCTCTAAACTTAGAGCCAAAACAATCCTTTTCTCTTTGTAAGCTGACATCTCAGGTACTTGTTGCAGTGACAGGAGGCTGAGCAACACATCACTCTCCCTCCAGCAGGCCCCTGGCTGCTGCCCTCGTGACAGCTCTTGTCTCTTTCCTTTTTACTTCGTGGTAACTGTTAGGCCAGAACACACTCCTTTCAATGTCATTCTTAGATCAGGTCACATACCACTACTGTCTTCACTCTTAATGTCTACCCCGTGCCACTGGTCACCAGAGCCCCAGAATAACAATCATAGTGACTGTTGTCTGATGATTCTAGTTTTGTCAATCAAGATACTGGAGTGTGGCAGCCGATGGTGTGTCCACTTGCACAAACATGGGCAAATGACTCTACACAAGTCAACTTGTGACTTTGCTAGTTTCCCTGCCTCCTAGGAATACAATGTCTATTGATTACTGAGAAAATCTATTGATTGCTCTGAATTTGACTTCAACAACCTTCACAGAGCAATGGGAGAGACTACTGCAGACCCATGCTGTGACCAGCCAACAGAGGCCTTGGTTCAGCTTCTGTCCTGAGCAACAATTCTTTCTTGGTTTCCAGGTGACTGCCAGCACTGCTGCCTTTGGAACCAGGAAACATCAGGTCCTGTTAGTCCTAGACTGGTATCCCATGCACTGCAGGAGGGTTCTGAGACCTCTCTGCATGGAGATTTCAATCCTGCAGATCGCCAAGGCTGGGAATTCTGACTCAGATTTGTGTCCCAAAACAAGGCCACCCTGATTGCTCAGGAGCTCTCCTGGAGGAGTCACTGACTCACTGCTCAGTTCACAGCCAGAGCAGCGCTTTCCTGTGATAATCACACAATGAAAATGACCGCTGGACCCGCCACTGGCCCTGGCAGGAGTGGCTGACGGTACACTGGGCCAAGGGGTAGGACAGACCGGCCCACCTGCTGGCACCTTCTTGTTGGCTGGTCATGGTGGCATATGCACCACGGCTAACACTTGCTGTATGAGGACGTAACGGCATAAGCCACACATCACCTGAGGGAGAACATCGTTGGCTCGCCAAATCTGGCGGCCTAGGCACAGGAACACATGGACCCAGAGTACCTTTTAGGGCCACGCTGGTTTTGTTTCTGTCACAGTGGTCATGGCTGTTTCTATCCAGAGTCACGGAACAGCTAAGATGGCACAGCAGCCAAAGGTCACGACACTCTGGCAGGATAGGTGAACAGGAACAAGCCTGGGCCCAGGCAAGAGCGACCAGGAGGGGAAACTGAGCCACGGGCTATGCACACTGGGGGCAGCCACACCACAGGTGGCAAGAGGGCACTGGCCCACACCTCTGTAGTGGCCTGTCCAGAGAGCTACAGCACAGTTCCTGCCATTTTGGCCTAGAATGGATAGGACTGGCTGGTGACCACAGCTTCCCACCTGCCACTCAGGACAGACAGAGAAGGCAGATCTGCCTCCTAAGTACTCACATGGGGAGTCTGATGGCTGGGAGCTGCCTCCAGCTCACCAGGACCCCAGCTGCCACCTGGGACCCACCCTCAGTCCACTATGCAGCGCTCCCTTGCCCTGCCTACCTGTGACAAGTGACAGTGGCCAACCCCTTGCCACAGCCACCCCTCGTATGCTACTGCCTGTTCCCACCTAGAGGGGTCTTTGTTTATCTCCACAAAGTCTGCTGCATTATGTGGCCACCCTCATTCTTGACAGAGAAGTCTATTCCCTGGATCAACCCCCTCTTGGGATCAGAACACTAAGTGGAAACACAGGCGCCAAGCTCTAACTCACTGACAGAAGGACACGGTGCCACACACACAAGTGCACTTCCACCATCAGGCAAGCACACACCTAGGTTTCCAGCTGTCTGTGCACGTCGGGGCCTGGCCACACTGACTCTCCTGGGAGGCCAGCTGTGATTGTGTGGTGGCAGGACCAGGGTCGTGCCAGTAGGGCTTGGGGCAGGGTCACATGGCCCAGCCTGAGGGTGAGCAGCAGCCGTGTGCCCTGGAGGAAGGTGTGGGGTGTTCTGAGGTCAGGCTGGATGTGCAGGGGCAGGATCTGAGGAACCATGAGTGAGGTGGGCTTCTCCAATGTGCATGTGCTGGGAGTGGCTGGCTTCAGGAGAAGGGAGGGGGGCTGGCCCCTCACCATGTGGACAAGAGTTGAGAGAATACCTGGAAGGCAGAGGAGGTGA
The DNA here is from genome assembly GCA_028644305.1 of Xerus rutilus. NCBI lineage: Eukaryota > Metazoa > Chordata > Mammalia > Rodentia > Sciuridae > Xerus > Xerus rutilus. The sequence continues at coordinate 118,886,341 of CM053409.1, read as the reverse complement.
GAGGAGGGTGTGCTAGGTGGTCTGGGCCATGCCGTTGTCCAGGGCCCTGAGCCTGGGAGCTAGCTAGGACGAAACCTGCCTTTCCCCACCTGGCAGAAGGCTCAAACAGGTGCATCTCACCTCTTCGAACTTGTAGGCAATCATGGCAAAGGCCTTGAAGATGGCATCCGTTGGGCCTGTGATCGTCACGATCCTCTCTGGGCAGTTTCCCTCTGAGATGTTGATTCTGGCGCCACTCTAGGGAACAAATGTCATGGTAGTTGAAAGCCACCTGGCAGTACTGACCCGGGCTCTCCAGGCCACAGATGGCCCAGTGTCTGGCCCCAAGCAGTAGGATTCTTTCCACCAGTCTCCTTTAGTGTAAAATTTTAGTTAACAAAAGAAATCTAAGCGATCCTTAAGGACGCCCGTGCCCCATACATCTAAACCTTCTGAATGTCCTGTCACAGGAAGAGTGGTCCTCCTCACCCCGGGCAAGTCTTGGCATCCCAGTACACATGGGTAGGATGAGCAGGCCCACCAAGGCCCAGACCCTCCCGCCTTGGCATCCCGACTGGGGTACAAGGTGCCATTAGGGAAAGTCACACTCACCTCCTCACGCATCTTCTTCACAGTCTCCCCTTTCTGGAATGGAGATTTAGACAAGAAGGAAAGGTGTCACAGGCAGCTTTGTGTGGGGCACGTGGCCCTGGTGTGTCCCTGGTCTTGGCAGTTGCCTCTGCTGTGTGGGGTCCTGAGGGAGGCACCAGCTAGCACAGCGGCCAGTAGTGGGCTACCTGCCCCCAGCCTGCCCTGCACTGGCCAGACCTTCCCTTATGAGCTGACAGGCGTCTTGGGGAGGAAGCCGACCTTTGGGAAGTGAGTGTGCTCACTCAGTGGCACCATCTCCCATGGATGGGCTCCCTGGAAGGCCCTCTCCAGAGAGAACAGGCGACAAAGCTGGACCCTGGGCAACTGGAGGCTCCCTGTCGAGCCGCGGCAGTGGAGAAAAGGGACATGGGGCCCCCAGATGGTCAGGGAAGGCAGTGCCCTCAGCCCTTCCTCTTTCATGAGCAGCAGGCTTCCACACCGGGGCTATTTCCCCGTGGGACTACTGTTCTTTCAAGATGGAAATACAAGGAGGACTACTGTTCTTTCAAGATGGAAATGCAAGCAAAAATGGCTCCTCTGGGGTCACCCACTCCGAAGATGGACTGGCCACCAAGGAAGTGAGTGTTGGGGCTGCCAAAGTTGCCATCTGGGCCTTGCCAGGGCCAAGGAAGAGTGCCTCCCCCGGGGGCTTTCACCAAGGACCAGCCTCGCGGTGCAGTGGCCTGAGGCAGGGAGGGGCCAACAGGCTGGACGGCCGAGCTCCGGGATCTTGATTCCCCAGCAGAGCAGAACACCGGCTGGGCTGTGCAGCTGCCAACCAGCACCAGGGCTGCCACTGCCCTCACCGTGCCCTTGTAGAAACCCTGGGAGGCGCAGAGTTCATTCACAATTACCTTCCCAATGATGCTTCCAACTTCCTGTAGGAAAAAAATCACAGAAAGATCATGTCACAGAGCAGAAGAGGAAACCCTGGGACAGAAGCTGCAGAATCCGTCCACCCTCCCGACAGGAGATTTCTATTTGTTCATGTATTTACTTATTTTTGTGGTGCTAGGGATGGAACCAGGTAAGCCTTTAGCACTGAGCCATGCTCCTAACCCAAAAGGGAGAGTTCAGACTCCACCAGGGGGGCAGGGAGTGCCCAGGTGGGCTATCTGTGGAGAGGCCCATCCGACTGAGACCAGAGCTGCTTTAAGCCTGACTGGCTGTCCAGGAGGACACGGCCAGCTGCTCTTGACCAGGGTTTGGGAGGGCTACTCCTACTCGAGGCCTCAGGGAAATCCTGTGAGGAAAAGATGGACAACCAAACTCCTTAGCCTTGTGACTCGAGGAGAAGGCCACACTGCTGTTGTGAAGTGTGATTCCGAGAGAAGTGCCGGCACGTGCTGCAGCAACTGGTCGTGGGGCGCATGCTATGGCTGGGCTCCTGCCAGTGTCTCTCTGCACACAGGACAGGTGTCCCTGTGGCATGTCACTTGAGACAGGGCAAGTATGGCTTCCCACCATGGAGAGTGACCTCTTTTAAACTCTCACTTTCCTCACTGGAGCCAAGTCCTCAGCCACCCACACACTGCTCCTAAGCCATGGGGAGGGCGTGCAAGCAGGGGCTGAAGGCGCAGGAACAGGGGCACCAGTGTGCCCTCCTGTCACAGGCTCACTTCACCTCCCACAAGAGGGTGTGGTGGTGGCTGGAGGGCCTGAGGAACTGATGTGCAGAGAGGCACGTCAGGAGGCCAGGCAGTCACTCTCCACCACAGAAGTGGAGATCTGAGAGTGCCCATGCCTGCCGGCGGGGACATGCCTTCAGGAAAGCTGGCTGTGCTGCCCCACCAGCCCCAGAGCCCAGCCCTGTGCCACCTGTCTTTCTGGGAGACCTTGTGCAAACAAAGGGAGCTGGGTTTCTTGGGTACAGGACCAGGGGAGCAGGCACGGCCGTGAGCCCTGTGCTGCCGGGCTAGAATTGGAGGTGTGGGACAACATAGAGGGAGAACACAGGGTGAGGAGCTTGGAGCTGTGTCTGCTCCCTGGCTCTGTGTAGGACCCTCAGTGGCCAGAAGCAAGCAGTGTTCCTAGCGCCCAATCTCAGCCTCCAAAATACTTTTGTACACTCGAAGAAGTTCGGTTTCTGGAGATATTGCTGATTTGAGGATGGGGGCCAGGAAAGGCCGAGACGAGCCATGAAGGGAGACAGTGCTGCAGGAATGGCAGGGACTCAACACAGGCCTCCGGAGTCTGCCAAATCAGGAACCCTACAAGCACCACAGTGAGCATAACAGTTACAGGGAAAAGTGGCCCGTTGGATAAGGCGGGGAGCCTGACTCCAAGTGCACTAGGGCCTGAGCGAGTGTGTGGAAGGTCTGATGACAAGCGGGAATTCACGCAGCTGCAGCTGCAGGCACCTTCCCTAGTGGCTTTCTAGCTGTGGAGGAGGGGCTGCTGCAGACAAGGGAGGGGCCTCGCCCAGGGGCCAAGATGAGCACCACTAGGAATGGGATGTGGTGCTGTCTGGGCCACTGACAGGAAGGTTGCTGTGAATTTCTGCCAAGGGAACATCCAACAAAGTCAAAGTGAGGGCCACTTCACAAAAACGCTGGACAGAAACTTGCCCCAGCAAAAGTCGAAGGTGGAAGGAGACTGGAGAGAGTTGCCAAGGCTGTGCTCCCCTGTGGCCTGCAGCCCTTGCCAGCAAAGCCTAGGCCACACACGCTCAGCCTGCAGGACAGGTGGGGCACATCTGCATGGATGCCCTGGCTCAGAGGGTCATTCAGAAGAAATCTGTCTGGGGTACTCTGTGACAGGGCATTAGGCTACCACGTAATCCAGAATGGTTCCAGGAAGAGTGTAATGCACTGTATTTGTGATGGCTCTGTAAGTGTGAGATTGCTTAAAACTAAAAAAAAGAGAATTGCACAGAGTAAAGACCCCAGCAGTGCTTTGTCCCCTTTCTCTCTGAGGACAAGAAAAGGAGAGTGCCTTGTGTCTCTGTACCTTTCCATGCATCAGCAGGCGGATTGTTAGGGTCACATTCAGGCCACCTTCAGAGACCTTGGACTCCATCTTTCTCCCAAAATGTGGCTGGGGGTGATGGCTTAAGGTGCTGAGGGTGCTGTGAGGAAGGATGGATGGGGTCCAGATGGCGTCACCTGGAAAGAGAAGGCAAGATGCTGACCGCTGGGCAGATCTCAGCTCAGGAATAAGCTTCTGGTCTTCTGGGGCTCCAGCTTCCTGAGTGGGAGTGAACATACTGCCCTCAGCTCCACTGGCTGCCCAGGCTTCACCTGGGGGACACGGGGTGCTTGGCAGTTTGAGCACAGGCCCTGGGAAACCTACTGGGGCTAGTTCCAGCCCTACCTGACTCACCACATTACCTGGCAGGCCACTGAAGCTCTGTGAAGAGGATCATGGGAGCAGCCTCCTTGGATCCCAGGGGCGCAAGGCCACTCGGGTGCACCCTGGGGAGGGCCTGCTCTGCACACTCAGCCCGGCCAGCATGGCTCCATATAGTTTCAGTTCTGACCACTTTCCCACCACATCAGGGAGTAGCTTCCCAATGGCCACCCACATCACCTCAAGCCGCCAGGAAGGCATGTGTGCCACCATCCCTGAGGTCTCAGGTCCGCAGTCCTTGAAACACATTCTCGGATGTGGATCCAGCCTCCAGCCACTAACCTGCCAGACCACTGGCGTCTCCTGACCGCAGCCCTCAGCAGGGGCTCCCCTGTGAGCAGACCTGCACTGACCATATGCTTTCTGTGGGCGATCATTCATGGTTAGCCCATCAGGCTGAATGAAGGCTCACTTCACTACTTACAGGCAAAGATGGATCACTGGTAGCAAGACAAAAGTGCTCATGGCTCTGTGCTGCTGTGGTGACCTGCATCCGGGCCCTCCCAGTGAGCGGCCGCACTTCCAGAGCAGCCACTACTGGTTCCCACGGGCCACGGTGCCATCCCCTTCTAGGGGACATCCAGCACAAGGACATGCTACCTAGCCATGCCTCAGAGAAGACTAAAGAGGCAAGGGCTTGGTGGAGCAGAGAGGGGAGGGAGTGGGGTCCTGCAAGGATTCCAGAAGCTAGTGGAGAGAGATGCCCATGCCCAGAAGATGTTCTGGGACTGCCAGGTGTGGGGGGAGCCGGGTGGAGGCGGCTCAGCAGTCCCGACAGTGTGACTCTGCAGCTGAAGGAGTCCTGAGGCAGTGCAGGGTTGGGCAGCTCTCTGCAAGGGCACGCACACCCTCCAGCAGCCTGCGAGGTACACGAATGTGGCATGGAAAGTGGTTAGCATGGGGCATGACTGTGCGGAGGGGAGGCAGGGCAGATGGCTGTGGGTATGGTGGCCTCCACAGGACCTGGGGAATAGTCAGGTAGGTGGCAGCAGTGTCAGGTGCTGACAGCAAAGAGTGGCTTATTGGGTGTAGGGGCTGCTGTTTTGTGGGAGTGTCTGGGCCAGGCTCCATGGGGCCTAGAATGGGGCATTTAGGGTACCATGGGCAGAGGTGACAGGCCTCCAGGCTCCTTGCATGTCTGCCTAGGTGTGCGCTGAGAGAAGGGCAGCTGCTGGGAAGGTGAAGGGCAAGGCTGTGGCTCCCCGGGATCCACTGAGGGCCATGCTCTGAGAGCTCCTCACAGACAGCGAGTGGCACACTAGACCTGCACCAGAGGAAAGCATCACCCCACAGGAATGGCTGCCTAACGCAACGCTTCAGGGACAAAACCCCACGAAGCCCACGCGTACCCAGCCCTCTGTGATGGAGCTGCCGGACTGAGAGACAAGCCCATGCAGGACAGCGTGGGGGTTAGGAGTTGGGGCAAAATTTTTTCATCAAAATATTTCTGCTAAAAAATACACTAGAAGGAAAACATAAGAAATTAAGCACAGACACAGCTCCTTGCTTCCCCTGTATGGGGTGCATCAGGGAGGTCTGCAAAGAGCAACCACTGGCAATGCTTATATAGCATTTGATGTGGGTTTTAGGCAGCGAAGAGTTTTTAAAAACTATCCTTCCACATTAGTTAGTGCTCTCTGTCCTCGCTGTCCACTGGATCACATGCTGCCCTACGTTCAGACTGAAATTCACTAGGCACCTAGGCGCTCAGCACACAGCCTCGAGTGGCGGCTGGCTGCCCACGGGAGGCAGAGCCCTGCTGGCCAGGGCGAGTGCATGGTCTCAGCAGAGCCCAGCCCAGGAAGGGCACTCAGGAGGAAGGGTCTTAGAGGGAGGGGAACACCTTGCTCAAAAGCACAACCGCGAGTGTCCACAGAGACCCCCAGACAAGCCTGGCAAGCGCCTTCTCTCAGATGCGCGTTTCTGCTGAGGCTAATTCACCAGGACCAAAGAACCCATCGTGCTGTGGCCAGTCCAGGGCTTTGTGCTTCCTTTTTAATTAAAGGCAACTCCTTCCACCACAGGGACAGCAGGGCCCTGCAGCGTCTGTTACATAAATGTTTCCAGCCCAGGAGGAGAAAGTGGGTCAGCGCCTGCCCCGGGTGCTTCCGGCTCCAGGCTGTCAGCAGGGATCTGTCACACAGGCCAGTGCCTTTCCTCATCTGCGGGCAGGAGAGCCAGCACAGAGGCTCTGAGCACTATGGGAATGAGGAGCTGTCCCATGGAGAGATGAGGTCACCTGGGACTCAGGACATGGTCCTGAAGAACACTCTTACTCCTACTGAAGCTCTGGCAGCCATAGATTTCTCTGCAGGCATGGGGTGAACAAGCCCTGGCCCATCTGCTGCTGTATCTGTTCATTCATGTGACCCAAGGGTGTCCCAGGCCTGTTCCCACCCAGCCCACACAGACTCATCCACACAGAGCTTCATGGGCTTCTAGGGAATAAAGGGCCAAAATGGTTCCAAAAGGACTCAATAAGAAGCAAGAGCCCACTGCTCTGCTTGGTCACCTGGAATCACAATGGATGGGCAGCTCCTCCTGGTACTCCTTCCCCTATAGTCAGTCCTTCTGGAAGCCTCTCTCTCTCTTCTCTTCAGTGTCTGAGATTAAATGCGTTTTTTGTTTTTTGTTTTTGTTTTTGGTGGTGGGGATATTGGGGATTCAACCCAGGGGTGCTTAACCACTGATCCACATCTCCAGCCCTTTTTTTTAAAAAATTTTTTGGACCTTTTATTCATTTACTATTTATATGTGATGCTGAGGCTCGAACCCAGTGTCTCACGCATGCTAGGCAAGCACTCTGCCACTGAGTTACAGTCCCAGCCCCCCAGCCCTTTTTATTTATTTATTTATTTTTAATTTTGAGACAGGGGCTCACTAAGTTGCTGAAGGCCTCACTAAATTGCTGAGGCTAGCTTTGAACTTGGTGATCCTCCTGCTTCAGTCTCCTGGGCCGCTGGGATTATAGGTGCGTGCCACCATGCCTGGCTTAAACATGTTTTCAATTCACTTAACAGGGGCTAGGGGAGGACTGGGCATAGTCTGGGTTCCCCATAGGCCTCCCACCCACACCCAGCAAGCCAGTCCAATCTGTGGCTTCAATGCCACTCTGTGCAGCTACTGCCTACAGATGTATCTCGGCCTGGACACACCTGGGCTCCATACTCCCAGGGCAGAGCCCTAGGCCAGCTGCATGGATTTCCAACAGGCACTGCACTTGATTGATATGGGCAAGGCATTGAACTGAACCCTCCCAGCCTTTCCAGGCCATCCACCCACCTGTCTGTCTCAGCACTGGCCCCCATCTGCTCAGGCCCCACAACTGTCCCTGTTTACCACTCTGACCTTCATGGACAACAAGCACACTGACCCCGCTAGCTTCCTGTCCTCTCACAGTCAAGCCAACTCCATGTCCCCCAACTCAACAGCACAGACCCTGATGGCAAATGTCTCCCTCGTCCCTCCACCTTTCTCTCCATCACAAGGCCTCTGCCCCTGTCACTCCCTTACCTTAGAAGCTGGAAGGCCTTCCTTCCACAGTTCAGCCCAGGACCCTCGTCTCTCACGGGCCCAGGCACTGCTCTGTCAGTGCACACAACTGTCCTGAAGCACTACACTGGTTGGGGAGCCACGAACAAGGAGAGAGGTGATGGCAAGCACGGTGACAGTGCCACCAAGAAATGCAAAGGCCGAAGAGAAGAAAGGAGACTATATATTTAAGAAGCTAGCAAACCCCAAACAGGATAAACCCAAAGAAATCCACGCAAACACACGTCATGGTTAAATGTCTAAAAACCAAAGACAAGACAGAGTGGCAGCTGCAAGTGGGGATAACAAGAGACAGAGACTCCTTTCCAGTAGCCACGGGGGCACAGAGACCCCACAGAGAGCTCTCAGGTGCTGCTCTGCACGTCCAGGAGAGAAGGGCACTCTAGGACACCAGGCAGGACGCCCCCTGGAGCACTGCTGGTAGGGGGAGGTGCAATGTAGAGAGGAAAGAAAAAACACAGTAGGCAAAAACGGGTAAATGCCAAAGGCCTCCGTTTTCCTGCTGAATCTTCAAAATGACTTTTAGTGGCTGGAGGGAAACTACTGTACTGTCTAGTATGAACAGTATGGTTAGGAAATATCTGAAACAATTCAAAACAGGACAGGGTGAAGAATTTTAAAGGGGGTACAGTTTCTGTTCTTCCCACAAACTGGTAAAATATCAACAGTAGCAGTTCATCTGATAAGTCCTATAGATAGAAGGATATAGACACAGACACAGAGAGCTGGGAGCAATGATTACACACACACACACACACACACACACACACACTGCACAAACCCAAAGACTACGGGGGTACCCCTAAAAACACTATCAAAATGTATCAAAAAGATACTTAGTAACCCATAGGAAGGCAGAGGAAAAAACCCTAAAAACCAGAGGAACAAAAAACAATAAACAGAAAACAAACAAACAAAAAGAAATGGTAGACTTAAGTCTTAACGTCTCAGTAGCTACTTCAAATGTAAATGGTCTCATTAAAAACAAAGTGGACTAACAACATGGCCCAATCCTACGCTGTCTACAAGAAATTCTTTGTGCCACCAAGAATATGCCATGGGGCAAGCACCATCTCTTCAGCAGAGGGCTGGGAAACTGGCCATCTAAATGCAGGAAAAGAAAACTGGAGGCTTATTTCACACCAGAAAACAATATCAAAAAGCAGTATCAAAATGGGATTGGACTTAAATCTGAGACCTGAAACTGCAAAACTACTAGAAGAAAACAGGGAAAGCTTCATGACATTGGGCTGTGCAATGACGGCTTTAGATCTGACCTCAAAAGCCCAGCAACAAAAGTGAAAACAGACAAAAGTGATTAGATCAAAACAAAATCTTCTGCATGGCAAAGGAAATATTCAGCAGAATGAAGAGATAATCCGCAGAGGGGGAGAAAATATCTGCAAACCAAACCTCTGATAAGGGTCTAATACCCCAAATAGGTAAGGGACCTGAACAACTCAATAGCAAGAAGATGAGTAACCCTACAGGAATAAAATGGCACAGGACTTGAGGAGACATTTCACAACACAAGACACACAAGTGCCCAATGGTGGGGGAGGCAAAATGTTCACATCACTAAGCCTCTGGGAGGGCAAATTAAAACCACAATGAAATGTTACCTCACACCTGTTAAAATAGCTATCATCAAAACGACTGCAGACAGTGAGTGTGGCAGGGGTGTGGGGACACTGCTGGTAGGACAGTGAGTTAGTTCAGCCACCACAGAAAGGACAGAGGTTCTTCACAAAATATCACCCAGCGGGCCACTCCTGGGTGTGCATCCAAGGGACGTGGAGGCTGTTACCTGCAGACATCTGCTCCCCCGTGTCCACTGCAGTGCTTTTCCCAACAGACATTAAGTCAGCCTAAGTGTCCTTCTGTGACACACGGACCAAGCAAGCATGGCGTATGTACAGATAAAGGCTGGTCAGCCTTAGGCAGGAGAGCCTGTCCTGTGGACAACAGGAGGAGCCTAGGGCACGGTGCTCAGTGAAGTGGCCTGAGATAGAAAGAGGCGCACAGCACAACCTTGCTCACGTGTGGGATCTGGAACAGCTGAACGCACAGGAGCAGAGCAGAGGCTGGTTGCGAGATGAGGGCTGGGAATGGGGGAATCTGGAGATGTTGGTCCAAGGTACAAGGTTTCAGACGGACAGAAGGAATAGTGCCGAAGGCTCCTATATAGCACGGCTGACAGTGAGGAAGGACGTATTGCATTCCTGAAAATTGCTGAGAGTGGATGTTAAGTAGATGTTTTCACCACCAAAAACTGAGAAGTATGTGAGGCGATAGACACGTTAGTTAGTTCTATTCAATCATTTCATACGCACACACCGAACATTGGCCGGTGGGGCTGAGTGACACGAGAGAATGATGCACGAGAGCCGTTCTCTGCACGTGTGGCAGTGCTGGTACAGGCCTCAGAAGCAAGTCAGTGCAGATCAGCACACGGACGGACTGAAGAGGATGTCACATGGTCACCAGCGCAGGCAGGAAAGCATGCCGCACACCCAGCCCCCATTCGTGATGAAGAAAAGCAGAAACAGAGGCCCCTCCCTTAACTTGACAAGGCATCTGCAGAAGGCCTGAGCCCAGGACACTTGCTCTGGAGCATGTGGCAGAGGTGTGCGCTACCTCATATCCCATGTGCTCCCTGAAGTCACACCATGCCACCTCCTTGCCGGAGCCCTGGGGTACCCTCACACTGCAGTGTAACTCCATCTAGGCAGAGCCCCTGTCCCCAAGGCCTCATCCGCCACTGTCTCCTGGTACCCCACCCCCCAGCTCCTTTCTAGGAACAGGCTGAGTTCTTCCACCCATGTCTCAGGGACTTCTGCAGGAGGCCACTCCCCGTGCCCCCATCTCATCTGGCCTGTCCCTTCCAGAGCCCTGGCCCTACTGCGGTCAGCTTGTGTGCCCTGACATTGTGCTGGACAAGGCCACAGTGGTCTCTGCTGTCTGCATCCTGTTGCTGTAACAAAACACCTGAGCTGACACTTCATAAAGGGGGCTGTCTGGATCATAGTCTGTGGCTAAAGGTCCCGCAGAATTCTCCCTGGCTGTGTGCAGAAGGGGCCAAGAGCACAGGTGCACCACTTCATAACCCACTGTTGCAAGGACTCAAAAGAACTACACCAATCCCTTCTAAGGGTGGAGCCCTGTGTCCTAACTGCCTTGCCCCGGGCCCCACCTCTAAGGAGCCCCCTCAGCACTGCCCGCTGCAGACAGGCTTCCAGCACATGGACCTCTGGAAGACACACAGACGCCATCTCTGCACCACAGCACTGATGCCTGAACCTGGTGCCCAGCACCACCCCTGGTCCGCAGGTCAGTGCATACTGAAGGGCCAGGCGATACATGCCAGGAGTGCTGAGGCCAACTCAATTTCCATGCCTCACAAACATTCCGAAATCAGAAGCGAGTGATCTCTGCACTTGACACCCTTGCACCCTCAGATTCAGCCAAATGCAGACTGAAAATGTCCCCCCAAATTCTAGGAGTTCCCAAAAGCAATACTTGAATTTGCCACATGCTGACCACCAGCATGCCCTGTGGCCCACCACCTAGCCAGCCCTGGTCTCTGCATGTCTGAGCGTTGCTCCCTTCACGTGCCCTCCACGTGCTCTGTGGCTGGGCCTGCGATGCTGCGTCTGTCCCGATCACGTACGTGCTCTTTGCTCACCATTCTCTAAACATCACAGTTCATCAACTGTTCGGTTAGCACTGACATTGCATTAGGTGCTGTCAGTAACCCAGAGACGACTGTGTATGTGGATGTGCGTACGTTACATGCAAACACCTCAGGACGCAGCACTGAGGACTCTGGTACCCACGAGGTCCTGAGCCAACCCTGCAGACTGCATCTCCACTTCCCCCAGTCCATATAAACTGGATGTTTATACCTTCATCCAGTCCCTGAGGGTCGCAATGGGGGAGGCACAGACGTGCAGCATGGGGGCTTCATGAGGGGACATCACGGCTGTTGGCAGAAGAAGGCAGGTGGGACAAGTACCAAGGGGCCCCAAGCCCACTTCCATTGGAGGCCCAGGGACATCCTAGCATGGCATCTGGGGAGCTGTCTCAGTGACACTTCTCTGAGGCCCATCCTGACATGCAAGCCCACAGCACCCAGAGGAAGCCCACTCAGGAAAGGACCCTCTCCTTACGGCCAGTAAGAAGGACAAGAAAGGATCACATTGAAAACAGAACCCAGCCCCACACTGCGAAACAACACAGCAGCGAAGACCTGCTGCAACCTGCAAGTTCTTAGAACACAGGACCCCTCTCATTTTCCTTTCCTGAAGCTGCTCGAATTTGAAAGGCTTAGTTCTGTGTCTGATACCACTTGTTTCTGGTCCTCTTCTATCATTTCTTCCCTTCTGCCTGATTTTCCTTTTCTTTCCTTTTAAATTTTTCAGGCGGAAGAGATTGTGACCTTTCCTCTTAGCTAATGTAACATTTCATGCTGTCAGTATCTCTAGAGCCCTGATTTACTTATATCCTATAAACTTCGATTTTTTTTCCCTCAGTCCAAAATATCTTTTAATTTCCTTTGATACCTCTTTGGCCAGAGCATTCATAGGGGTATGTTTTGATTTTTAAGTATTTGGAAAATTTCCAATTATCTTTGGTTATTAATTTATAGTTTAATGAAACTACATTCTGCATGATTTCGATTATTTAAATTTGTTAGGCTGCTTTTGCTTTTCCACAGGGTGTGGTCCACCTTGGGGAGTTTCACACGTGGACAGCAGCCATGCCCGCCGGGGTCAGGCCCTGCTGGGTTTCCTCACTTCCTGCATCAGCTCGGGTCATGGAGCCCATCTGCCTCTGCGCCATCTGGCCTGGGCCCCCATTCTGTTACTGAGTTCCCACGACAAATTCTCTATTTTGGCTGTTAGATTTTTCCGTTCTAGAAGCTCCATTCTGTTCTTTTCACACCTGGCATTTCCTACGGACACTTCCTGTCTTGCATTCATTTCAAAAGGAGATCTGCCTCCTGGGACATGGTCACAGCAACTGCTTTTCAGGTCTCTCCAACATGGGGCCACCTTGGGCTGATGTCCGCTGATCATCTTCCCTTTCACAAGGTTGAAATTCTTGGTTCTTCATGTCAAGCATGGACACTGGGCTATTCCCTGGACAGTGAACATGGTAATAAGACTCTAGCTGTTGCTTATATTTTATGCAGGAAGGTCTTTTTACTTTGCCCAGCACTAGTACCAGGTGATCAGTCCCACAGCCTCCTGGGGGCTGTGCTTCCAGTTTCCAGCTCCGAGAGCTTTAGCAGTGATCCTCGACTCTGTCCATGTGTGTTGCCAGTGTCCACTGGGCTTGGAGGCCATCACCCCTGGTCCTCATGGCAGTGGCCTTGCTGTACTGTCTGTAGCCAGACACATGATGCAGAGGCCAAGGCCACACCTGTGAGTTCACATGATGCTGCAGGGTCCCTTCCTCAAGCCCTCCTCTGCAAGGTCCCCCCAGGGCTCCCACAGTCTCCTTGGGTCTTGTGCTTCTGGCCAAAAGCCAGGACATCATCTGTTACCCAGCATCTGCATCCAGGGCTGGGTGTTGAGAGGACAGAGACAAAAAGAGGTGATGGGAGCATCCTTCTTTCCTGGGGGCTCACCTCTCTGCCCTTACATCTGCCGGTGGCCACTGCCCTCAGCACCCCACAAGGTGTCTCCAGACTGGATCCTAGGAGGCAGAGACGGAAAAACCAGAAATGAAAGCAAACTAGTGGGGCCTCCCCACTCTGTCTCCAGAGGCTCCCTTTCCAGCTCCTGGGACAGTAATGCAGCCTTGCCCAGAGGCTCCTGGTCCACACCTAGAGGGCACTTCTGGGCTGCCTCAGTCTGGGCCACTGACTTGAGCCCTCCAGCAGCTCCTCTGCACATTCTGTCCTACAGGCCCAGCAGCAGTCAGCAGGAAGGGCAAGGTGGTGCATCGTCCATTTTGACCCAAACCAAACCCTCATTTAATTTTTATTTTGATTAATTGGTAACAGCTGTCTATAACCTGCACCGTTGTGGTAAAATTCCAAACAAAAATTTGCCAATGATTTTTTTAATATATATTTTTAAAGTTGTATATGGACACAATGTCTTTATTTATGTTGTGTGTGACGTGTGGCAGCTGCTATACTTACATGGAAGTTTTGGTTATGACAGTGTGTGCTTGCTGACGTCTGGTCGTTTGAATAATCTTTTAAAAAATCATTGGCAAATTTGGGCTGGAATTGTGGCTCCATGGTAGAGCGCTTGCCTCGTATGCGTGGGGCACTGAGTACGATCCTCAGCACCGCATAAAAGTAAAATAAAGATATTGTGTCCATCTACAACTAAAAATAAAAAAAAATGAAAGCCAGACATGCAGCTCCATCTGAAGAAACATCCTGTGTTGGGCATGTTCCTTGTGTGAGCACAAAAAGCTCTCTTCTGGGGGAGGTAAACCAACGTGTGTTAAAGTAGAAATGGCTCATTGGGGTCTGGATTCTATAGCAGCAAGAACCCCTGTTGCATGTGCAGCAGGCAATAACTTCCTTGAGTCCCTCCAACACAAGATCCTCTCCTGAGGGGAGCAGAGTGCCTCTAGCAGCGCTGTCTGTGGCCATGTGGCATTGGTGAGTGCCCGTCAAGGCTGGCAGCTCTGGCCTGCCCCCATTAGCTGAGCCATGTCCAGGGCTGCACCACAGGCCCCAGCTGTCTAGAAGGGGCACCAGGGCAGGGAGGGGTAAGCACAGACTTGATTTATCGTGTTTAACAGCTCAGTGCCCGCATCAGGCTGCATGAGGCCACAGCAGCAGAAACCGACAGAGCTGATTAGTGGTTGTGTTCTCCTTGAGAGACTCACGGCGCACACTGTGTCCTTGGGGCCATCCAGGGGAGGGGAGATTTCTGCAGTTTAGTGCTCTTGCCAGTAGCAGTTAGCATTAGAAAGACTGTGCAGGGCTTACACAACCCTGACTTCAGCAAGCATCTGAAACAGCCCGCTCCTTTGTCACTCAAGTGTCAAGACAGACAAAAGGTGACAGGAGCAGGGACCAGCAACCTGACCCCTTCCCTCCTGCTCTAGAGACCATGCACAGGGCTTGGCATGCAACCTGAAGAGCTGTCCTCTTTCTGGCAATACACCAGGCTTCCAACTACTGGTGCAGATACTTCTGTGTCCTGCCTTTGGGGAAAAGTGCTAAGGGGTCCGCCATGTACCTATGTCAGGGTGTTCCTCATACAAACATTCTGATTTTCAAAATAGCCATTTCGAGATTCTTAACACCTTCCATGTGGAGACAGCACCTCTCTGAGGGCTGAACTGAGTCCTGGCTCAGACACCACCTGACTCAGAGCTATCTGTGTCCCCGCCAGGTTGTGGCAGCAGGAGTCCTGCCTACGGCCTGTGCCCTATGCCTATGTACAGCACCTTCTCGGAATGTGGTTCATCTCCCAGGACCCTCTGGATACAATGGGAGGCTATCACAGCAGGGCCTTCCCCTGGCCCATGACAAATGGTTCATGGGAATGTTCCGACTCCTCGTCTTTTCACAGTTCTCACAGGCACTGTGCACATATCATGGATGGGCACGGCATCAGCTGGAGGGGCTCCCGCTCTGGAGAGGCACAGCTGACAGTGCACACCAGTGCAGACCCACAGTGCTCTGACCTGCTCAAACACAAGCCATGGTGCCAAGGTCCAGAAGGTCAGAGCCCCACTCCCAAAGAATCAGAGAACAATTTCCTAAAGGCTCAGGGTCCCTGAGAGTGAAGGAGAGGCTGGGATGAGCTGGCCCTTCCTATGTCCTGGGAGAGCGTCCAGGACATGCATTGCTCTGGCCTCACCTGGGGGGAGGGCCAGCCTCATTCTTGCTAGCAGAGGTCTCAAGACCAGAGGGGGAGTGCAGGAGTGGGAGGTCTGGGCCCAGAGTACCCAGAGCAGCGACAGAAGAACACAGAGCCCACCTGCTGTGCAACAGAAGCAGAGGCCCATGCTTGCTGATCCACGGCTCATTCCACAGCACGACACCAATACTGTGATGCTGCTACTTACAAGGACAACTTCAGTGTATGGCTGATGATAGAGATCATGGCAGTGAGCCAGGGCATGTAGTGTGGAGGGGCCAGCCCACACAGATGCTAGAGCCCTCCTGGCCCCCATACAGCAGGGGTTAGTTCTGACTCCCAGAAGAGGATCCTGGGGCTGCTCTGCACTAGTTAGTTGGGGGACTGATGCTCCAGTGAGTGGACCAACGGGCTGCCTTGGCCTGGGGTGTTCTGAGTGCTCCCCAAGCACACCTGCAGGTTTCCTATAACTTCTCATTTTGGGACCCACACACTCCAATGGGAGTCTGGACTCTAAATTTCTGGGCCCCATAGGACCTCTCTAGAGTGCAGTGGACACTCCTACAGTGAGAGGCCAGCAAGGAGAAGTGACAATGCAGAGGACCCAGTAGCCTCATGAAGCCAAAATGATCCGCAGACAACAGTCAGAAGTGGGGATCTCATCAGGGCGATCATCTTACACATTCCCATAAAAGCAAGGCTTATAAAGCAAAATTTAAAACAGATACCATCTATAAGAATATAAAAAATTCAGAATCAAGATAAATCTGGGGCTGCGGTTGTGGCGCAGTGGTAGAGCGCTTGCCTCGCACATGTGAGGCACTGGGTTCGATCCACAGCACCACAGAAAAATAAATAAACAAAATAAAGACACTGCGTCCATGTATAACTAAAAAATATTTTTAAAAAAGATAAATCCAACAAAAGATGTGTAAAACCTCTCAGTAGAAAACTGAAAACATGAGTGAGAGCAACTTAAAGAAAACCCGAGAATTAGAAGACAAAATATTGAGCCAGGCGCGGTGGCTCACGCTTGTAATCCCAGCACTTAGGGAGGCTGAGACAGGAGAATCGTGAGTTCAAAGCCAGCCTCAGCAATGGCGAGGTGCTAAGCAACTCAGTGAGACCCTGTCTCTACATAAAACACAAAATAGGGCTGGGGATGTGGCTCAGTGGTCGAGTGCCCCTGAGTTCAATCCCCGGTACCAAAAAAAAAAAAAAAAAAAGAAGAAGACAAAATATTGTTCCTGGACTCATATGCTCAGAAACTTTGGATATTACTTCTTCCAAACTGATCTACAGACCCAATTCCACAGATAAGCTTATTTCAAAATGTTTGTGAAAAATTCATCTTGCCAAGAATAGCCTGAGGAAAAGAATAAAGTGAGAAGCTGTAGTTTGCCACTGATCCATACATAAAGCTACAGTAACTAACCCACGTGGGAGTGGATGAGACCAGGCAAGTCCCCTGGGGTTCCACTGACCAGAAGCTGGCACTCAGCTAACCAGGAGGGCAAGTGGACACCGGAACCTGAAGGCTCCCTCCTCAATTCCACCTCAGATTATTCCAGGTGGCTGTGTATCCAAATGGGGTCACAGACAGTGCAGCCTCTGGAAGCAGCACAGATGTAGCACTCACAGCTGGGGAGAAGAGTAGATGTCCTTAGACACACTGTTAAAGAGAAGACAGAGACAATGGACTACATCAGAGCTGTGACTTTCTGTGGGTCCACAGACACTGTCAGGAGAGAAGAGCGGCCTGCAGAGTGGGAGATGTCTGTAGCTCATCTGACTGCTGAGGCTTCTGTCCAGGGAGCATTCCTGTGTTGCTCAGCAAGAAGAGGCACGAGCCTTGAACAGGCAGGCTCTAGAGGAGCCATCCACATGGCCAATGAGTGCAGTCACCCCTCGGAATCTATGGGTTTTGGATTCAACCAACCATGGATTGAAATAATTTGTAGAAAAACTAATTGCATTGTACTGAGCATGTACAAGTTCTTTTCCTTCTCATTCTTGCCTAGACAGTAAGTATTGACTACTTACGTAGCACGTATATTGTATTAGGGTTTATATGTCATCTGGAGATGATTTAAAGTACACGGAGGGGGTGCACAGGTAATGTGCAAATACGATATAAAGGACTTGGGCATCCATGCCCTGTGGTTTCCACACAGGGGTCTGGAACCCATTCCCTGGCAGATGGGTATCACAAGGTAGTCAACACATTAGTCAAGAGGAACACGCCTACTGGAAAGGCCGAAACACAACACAGCACGACAAAAAACCTGGCAGCAAACACTACAGGACAGCAGAGCAAACTGGTCCACCTGGGAAAGACATATGGTATGATGACGGGGCCGTCGATATCTCCAAGACCCAGCATTCCAGCTTCTAATTAGAAATTCTAGCTGATACTCCAAGTCCAGTGTGAATAAGTAGAATCAGCAACGCATTTGAAGACCAAGAGTGCACAGGGCCTTGGTAGGGTTTGTGCTGGGGGTGGATGGGTAATGCAGTGTCAGGAATCCTGCTCACACATCTGTATGCTGAAGACGAGCAAGGACCAAGCACATGCCTGAGTGACAGCCAGCATCAGTGTGAGGTCACCGTGTGCCGGGCACAGGTCTTGCCACAGTCCTGAGAGGAGGGCAACTGCAGGGCACTCAGGGAAGTGTCACAGCCCTCCAGAGGAACAGAGCACCAGCACCCGCTGCCTGCTCTGCAAATGCGGCTCCCACAGGGAAGCCAGAAAGGCACTTGGTACAGTGTGCAGCATCACTGACGGACAAGCCAAATCAGCAGAAGGAAGCACTTGGAGTCAGGTACAGATGATTCACCAAAACACCAAAGTCGAGTACCAGGTGCTTCTTTCCAAGCCTATGACTCTGGGACTACTTTTCCTGGGCTGGGTGGGGTAGGACACAAAGTTCCAAATTCCTGCTCTTGTCAAAACAAAGAGACAGACATGAGAATCGGGGAAGCCTTATAGATAAACACACAGAGGACAGGGTGCTGTTGTGTTAGTGTGAACAGAAAGCAAGGCCAAGGTCAGTTGGTGGGGCAGGAGACTTTGAAGGAAACGAAACCTACCTAGTTATGAAGTAGAGGGCTGTGGGCAGGTCCATACTGGCCTGCATGGACATTGCACTGGGCCAGAGAACTTGCATCCCGTGGAGCGACCTCACCATCATCTATCAACAGGTCAGAAGCAACCTGAGCAAGGACAGGAAGGCGTGCTCTCATAACCCTGCGGCCTGTGCTTGCTCACTCAGCAGTGTGGAGTCCCTGGGTGTGGGGGCTCTGCTCCAAGGCAACGGCCCTCCCATTTCAGTGGGAACGGCCCCTTTGGCAGCAGGTGCTGCTGTCCTTCCTGGAGTAAAGAGAAGTTTACGCAGCAGCCTCAGAACACAGGGCAGGAGAAGCATCTCTACTGCCTCTAGAGTGAGCAGGAAGCCTGGTCTGGGCAGTGCCACCCCTCTGCCCCATCCAGGGTGAGCAGAAAGCCTGGTCTGGGCAGGGCCACCCCTCTGCTGCACCCAAGGTGAGCAGGAAGCCTGGTCTGGGCAGAGCCACCCCGAGACCTGGAAACTGTCCCAGGAAGGAGACGCTGTTTCCTTCAGTGGCTGGAGTCCTTCTGCCTGCCTGTGCCCCATCAGGGCCAGAAAGGGCTGAGGAGGAGCAGTCCTGCTCAGTGGCCACCCGCAGAGGTCCCTGCCCTCGAGCCCACTGACAGGAGGGTCTTCTCAGGGGAGGTCTCTGTGTGCAGGAGGCACAAAGCCTTTCAGGCCTCCCCAGCCTGGCCAGGTACAGAGCCACTCTCCTGGGAGCTGGCCAGGCTGTGCAGCCTTCCTGACGCTCCCCTTTCTTGGGTGAGAAGTGCCACATGTGCCCATGGTGCTTGTTAAGAGGGCTGGCTTCTTGGTCCTAGAGAGGCTCCTGGTCAGCTTGGCATTCAGAACAGGACAAGCACAGTGTGATGGAGACCTAAGGACACTGCCGACAGACTGCTGACTGCATGGTAGATGGGCAGGGAGGGCACAGGCAGAAGGTGACTTGCCCACAGTCACAGGACGGGTATAGGCAGAGGGCAGCAGGGTGCAGATGTGCTGGCAGCCAGGGCGGGCTGGCCCAGGCCACATCCGGCCCTGCTGTGGTTGGCAGGGCCTCAACACCCACACCAGAGGCATCATGCCGTGGCAGCTCCCAGCCGGGGCTGTGCCTCACAAGGTACAGGTGATGTGGACAGTACGTGCTGAGGGCACCTGGGTCTCCTTGAAGGCCACAGTCAGGTGGGAGGAGAACAGCTTCCAGTTTCCCTGGGAGGGTGTGCGTGGGGCTGGCAGACCCACAGACTAACAACTACACAAGATTCATTCATCAACACAGCAGAATCATAGCTCATGTTCAAATTCAACAGAAAAACATGCTAAAATTAGATTGACAGGTCATTTCTTCTTTTTAGGGGAGGTGGTACCAGGGATTGAACTCGAGGGCACTCGACCACTGAGCCCCAGCCTCAGCTCTATTTTTGTGTTTTATGTAGAGACAGGGTCTCACTGAGTTGCTTAGCACCTCGCCACTGCTGAGGCTGGCTTTGAACTCGCGATTCTCCTGCTTCAGCCTCCAGAGTCACTGGGAATATAAGCATGTGCCACCATGCATGGTGATAGGCCATTTCTTTTAGTGTCTTAATATCTTTTTTTTTTTAAATTTTTTTTAGTTGTAGATGGATACAATGTCTTTATTTTTTCTTATGTGGTGCTGAGGATTGAACCCTGTACCTTACAGGTGAGAGGCAGGCGCTCTACCACTGAGCCACAACCCCAGCCCTAGTGTCTTAATATCTTAATACTAGTAATATTTCATTACAACACTACAAATGACAATGTACTAAGTATATAATACAATTTTAAAAAAAGATAAAAACTAAAGCAACTAAAACCATTAAAAATCTTCCCAAAGGAAAGGAAGAATTAAGAAAAAAGATAAAAATAGAAATAAAACAGTAAATGTTAGGAATATTTTAAAGAAAATAAAAATGAGTTATCCAAGGAAAACAAATGATTTAAGTAGTTAAAAATTAAACAAAATTTAAAATAGCCAAAAATAAACCAACAAGAATAAATCAAGATGGGGCTGGGATTGTGGCTCAGTGGTAGAACGCTCGCCTCGCATGCATGAGGCACTGGGTTCGATCCTCAGCACCACATAAAATAAATAAAAATAAAGATATTGTGTCCATCTACAACTAAAAAAAATATTTAAAAAAATAAATCAAGACAAAAAATATGAGTCAAGAAAACTTAGATAAGAAACTTTTAAAAAGAAAAACCTGAACGTCTGGGTAGACTTGGCTCCAGAGACTAGCTGGCAAAGCCGAGGCTGGCTGCAGACAGTGACCCTGGGCTGCTGCCCTGGAAGTCTCCCTGCTGAACCTGGGTGGGGGTGGGGGCAGCACTGAGGAGCTTGCAATGGTGCCAGAGATTCAGAGAGGCCTGGGTCAGTGACGCAAGCAGGAGGCGGACTGGGGGCAGGTGTGGTGGGTGCCCAGGGGTCTCCCCAGGCCTCCTGCCACTGAGGACCTTCACACCTGAGCACACATGCAGTGTCCTGGAGCCTGGCCCATGGGGTTCATGCTGTGCCTGGACTAGTGCCATCCTGCTCCCAGCTGACGCTGGGATTAGACTTAATCCCCAAGGCAACAGCATGGCAGTGAGGTGCTGGGACTTCAGCCGCTGATGGCCTGTTAATCCTGTAAGCCTTGCGGCTGCCTGCCTCATGTAATTTATTTTAATGGGTTTGGCTTTTTATTTCAATGTATGTACTTGAGAAAGCCACAGACATGTATGTGAGAGACAAGCCCTGTATCTCTCCTTGCCAAAATGCAAACAGATTTATGAGCACACTCATAAATACCGCATGGGTAAAAATCAATTAAAAAGCCCTCTGGTTGGGAGCGTGAATTCTTAAAGCTGGTCCCCCTGAATTCTGCTGAAAAGAAGTGGGGTACATGAGCTTTGTCAAGCAACAATGTCACTGGGCAGACCTGAAGGAGGTCCCACAAGCTCCTCTGTTGTGCAACCGAGGCAGAAGTCCTGGCCCCTCCCCTGGCTCACCCTGCTGCCTCCTGTTCTGGCCAAGGTCTCTGGTACTGAGGGCTGCACACTGGGAATGAGGACAAGGGTTCTGGAAGCCCAGTCCTGAGGCGGGGAACTTGAGCGCCATAGGGTACCATGGCCGAATCTAAGTGTGGATCCGCTGCCCACTGTGGTGGCCCCCAGGCACCGCTCCTAGGCTCAGGTCCACATCAGTCTCAGTCAACTCACTTCCCCAAGGTCACCCAGACCAGTGGCTTTTTTTTTTTAGCAACCTCTCTAAGACCAATAAAAAGAACAAAATGAAAGGCAACACGAATGCCAGTAGAGCTGCCCTGACTGGGACGTGAGTGTGCTGGAGCCTGGCCAGGGCAGGCAGGGCTCAAGTGCTCTGGGAACACAGGGGCTGTGGAGTGGACGAAACTCCCTGGACCCACACGCCTGAGTGCTGGGGCGGGCGCTGGGCCTCTTCTTAGCCCTGCTGTGTGTAAGCGCCACACCACGTGTGCCCTGTGCCTTGACTGTGAAGTGCAGCATCGTCTGTAGGCTGTGGGGCCTGATATAAAGGGTAAAGCCCACGTGCCTCGCAGCCCCAACGCGTGACTGCTCATCTACAACCTGGAACCTTCCATACCCAGAGTGAGGCAGCTCTGCCCAACTGCAGGCAGCAGTTGCGGCTCGGCAGCAGCCCCTCACCCCGTGGGCTTGCGCTCTGAGCCCGCTCTTCGACTAAAAGCATGTCTGAGACACCCCTGCTGCTGTATGTGCCAGGGCTGGGCCCACCGCTACCACGTGCCCTCCTTCTTACTGCCCGTGACACCCTGGCTCCTGGGGGGGGGGGGCGCAGGCACCCTGCCCTGTCTGTGCTGCACCCTGGCTCCTCGCGGGGACGCCGCGGGCACGTGACTGCAGGCAGGCTCTGCTTCCCTCTCACGGCCCAGACGGGGCCTCTGCACTGGAGTGAGAGCTGCGGGCCAGACCTAGAGACCTGGCCACATGTCCTCCGCGCAGAGCTGCAGGGTCCACACTCTCCCGCCTGTGCCCCCAACCTCCACCCTCAGAGCCATGCACACTGCTCCTAGTTGGCTGCGCCCTGGCCGCTGGCCCTTGGACCCCTGGCAGCCACTCGGAGTCTGTTTCTTAACAGCTGCCTTTTTATTTCTCTGTTTGCTGCTTCTGCACTAATGGGCCTGGCACTCTGTGCCTTTGAAGTGTGGCGTGGCCTAGGATGCCCTGTTAGAAAAGATCGTTTTTCAAAATCGACATGGGGTTTCTGTACCTTTAGCTCATTACCCCCTCTCAAATACATCTGCATTTGGTGTGAGGTCAAATTCTAAATTTAGTGTTTTTTAATTGACCCAACACCACTTATTGAACAGTTCATCCATTTCTAATGACTTGATGCTGGTTTGCTTAAAGCAAAGCAAGGGCTGGGATGCAGCTCAGTGGTAGAGCGCTTATCTAGCATGCAGGAACCCTGGTTCAATCTCTGTACAGCAGAAAAATAAACAACAACAAAAAAAGATCAAAGCAAAGCCAGCGCTGGCCCGCCCTGCCCCACCTGCCCTCCGTCCTGTGCCCAGGCTCACATCCCCTGATGGTGCCTGGTGCGTGGCTTCCGCAACATCCCTGCACTCTTCTGATGGTTTTAGTGACAGACTCCCCCGTGTACCTCAGTGTGGGGGTCATACACAGGGTCTGAGCAGGGCAGAGATGAGGGGAAGGAAGGGCTGCTGAGCCTGGGGGAGAGGGAGCTGGCAGGTGACTTTGAATGTGCTCAGAGAGCTCAGCGGGCCTGTGTGTCTGCATGACAGGCAGGAAGGCAAAGTCTGCCTCACGGGCTGGCCCTCGCAGCCTCAGGCTTTCCAGGGCTCGCTTCTGCCCCTGCCGGGCCCCACCCCAGCCAAGTCCTCTCCTCCCCTGAGACCCTCTGGCCCTGGTTCCTGGCTGGGGTTGCGACAGTGCTCACTGCAGCCCTTTTATCTCTCCTGGCCACACCTGCCCACCCCTGGCCACTTCCCAGGGGGTGCCCTAGTCCCAGGAGGGACTGGAGGTTGTGGTGCAGTGCATCTTCCCTCCCCCAGCACTTGCCTTGGGCTCCCACTCACCTACTCCAGCAAGAGAGGACACTTCGCTCTAGGTTCCGCCTCCCTGGCCTCCCACACGGTGTCTCAGCGGACGTGCGTGTGGGGCAGCCTGCCTCCTTTCTCACAGGAAGGCCCGCCACAGGTAACGAACCACACGATTCAGCCATGAGTCCCATGGGGGACGGTTCACATTGGGCATGTGGTACTGGACAGCACAGGCTGTTCTCCTGACCCAGGACTGCCCCTCTCAGCCATCACTCCAGTTGTACCAGGAGTTCCATATGACCCGTACTTAAACTTTCACTCCTACATGGCTGGACCAGTGGTTCTCAAACTCACAGTGGACATCACACCTCCTTGAACGGCTGTTCAGTTTCAAACTCCAGCTCAGCTCAGAGCTTCTGCATTCAGTTGCTATGCAGGAGGGAAGCTATGACTGCACCTCCAGAGTGTCCTTGGGATGGGGGTGGTTCACAGCCAGACACATGTTTTCTTTAAGGGCATGTAGCTGAGACGTAGAGAATGGAGCCCAGTCACTTCCAGTTGGTCTGGGGCCCCCAGAGGGTGCTGCCAAGCCCACTGGTTTTGCTATGGATGGCCCTGCTGGCCCTAAGTCCTAGCATCTGGGCCCATTGGTTCTCCGAGTGCCCCTGGCTAGAAGGCTCCAGCTGTGGGGTGTTCCTGACCTCAGATCTTTCTCAGGTCTCCTTGGTTGGAGACAGAATGCTTTATCCAGGCTCCTGGCTCCACCCAGCAGGGCCCAGACAGTGCACATCTCTGTGGGGCACAGGGTGGGAGGGCACCTGCCTGAGACATGGTCAGGCCAACTCCACCTGTGGCCCTTCAGCTCCAAATGAGTCAAAGCCAGCACAATGAGGGCAATGTGAACAGGAAGGCCGTCCATGGTGCCTGGGGACACACTGCCCGTGGTGAGAAGATGGGGGATGGGCGGGTGGGGACACAGAAGGCTCTCCAGGGGTCCCCTGGGTCTGGGTAGCACAGTCTAATCTGCACACTGCCTCTGCATGTGATTGTCAAACTCTCACTGGAGGCTGAGGGGCAGTGAGGAGGTCAGACCTGCCCTGAGGCAGCAGTAGGTGCTGATTCTGTAACTTGATGTGAACTCTCGTGGCCATCAGAGTACACCTCTGTCCTGCTACAGCATGCCATGACTAAGAGCATGGCAAGCCCAGCTACTGGGACACACGCAGGGAGCAGTGGGATGAGGGAGACCGTGTCAAAAGCTGCAGCAAAGTAAGCGCGGC
The DNA here is from genome assembly GCA_028644305.1 of Xerus rutilus. Taxonomy (NCBI): domain Eukaryota; kingdom Metazoa; phylum Chordata; class Mammalia; order Rodentia; family Sciuridae; genus Xerus; species Xerus rutilus. The sequence goes on along the minus strand of CM053409.1, from coordinate 118,861,526 downwards.
TTTCTCCAGGCACAAAAGAAATATTTAAACCATCAATAGGAAAAACATTGAAATCTTATATCCTACTTCAGTGAAACAGAACATTTTCTTTCCTTAAAACTGGAACCTGGCCGGGCATGGTGGTGCACACCTGTAATCCCAGCAGCTAGGAAGGCTGAGGCAGGAGGATTCCAAGTTCAAAGCCAACCTCAGCAACTTAGCAAGGCACTAAGCAACTCAGTGAGACCCTGTCTCTAATAAAATACAAAAAAAGGGCTGGGGATGTGGCTCAGTGGTTAAGTGGGGTTCAATTCCCAGTACAAAAACAAAAACAAAAAAACCCCCACTGGAACCTGGTTAAGGAAATGGCCCTCTAGAACATAACTGGGGATTCATTCTCAAGTTGCAGTTGACAAGAACTGGTATTACCAAGTTAGAATGTTTTCACAGCCTTGCTCTAAGAGGAAAAAGCTTCTTGTGTTACTACGGGTACAACTGCTATTCCACAAACTAAAATGCAGGACAAATACCCTACAGTGTGGGTATTTGTTTCTATGATCCTGGCCATACAAACAGTTAAAAAATAAATTTAAAATATTTTATCTCTGAAAGGCAGAAAATTGTTCTCTGATACAACATACTAAGATCAAGCTCCATTAGGACTCTGACGCTGGCAAACTACCTCTGGAAACATTTTCCCAGCAACTGCAAATACTAGCATCAGTCTGTCTGCATGGGCACCAATGGCCACCATACAGAGACCATGGACACCTCCTGCACACATCAGAAGGGGCCTCAGCTAATGGAACACTTGATCCATTCAGACAAGATTGGACATTTTGTTATTTATAGGCTGCAAAACTCACATTGGCTTTGCAAACATTTAAACACTATTAGGCAGTCTGTGTAGCTTTATCACGCAAGAAAGTCATGCTTGACGCCCTCCCAGAACTAAAAAAACTAGCTACTTCTCAATTTTTATATTGAGCTCCAAAACTGCACATACTCCATTTGCTAGAAATCGGTGCGCATTAACCTCATTCTGATATTTGCGTTTAACGGTGCTCCTGCCCGCAGGAACAAAAGGCTCGACTGCTCACTTCAGAGGGCAAGGTTCTCAGCTGGATGGTGCTGGGCCCTGGTTCCTCAGGGTGACCAGCATGCTCAGGGTGGGGTTTACATCCCCGTCCATATTCACTATCTCTGAAAAACATCCTTAAGACTATGTTCATCGTCCCACAAATAATGTTGCTTTGTACCAGTGCAGAGCATTAGAACAACGTCAACCGTTCCGAAGGAGCCATGTTATTAGAGCAGAGCACCGTCCTTTAAGCGTCTGAAACCACTTGCACGCACAGCCCAGGTTCCGCCTGCCACCTGAGAAGAGCTCTGCGCACGGTGGTGGCAGTCCTGGCACTTCGTCCCGACCACCACACATGTGAGCACTCTACCTGCCCGCCACGCTGCCCCGGTCTGTTTTTGCTCAGGTCTGCTGTCCTCGCAGCCAGCCTCGGCCACCTGTCCTGCTCCGCTGACTGCCTCCCGGGCCCACAGAATCCCCTTACCTCAGAACAAAGCAGCCCCGTGAGGTCGGGAGGATCGCGTTGGGTGTGGGTACCAGACAGATGGCCACTCTCCCTGTTTAGAGAAGATGAAACGCTAAAGGAGAAAAATTAGAGAGCTGTTTTGTTCTCGACTGAAGGAAGCCACCCATCCCATTGGCCTGGGGTGGGGACCGCGTGACATGGCCCAGGCACATGTGACCTACTTTTCGCCCCGCTCCCCTTGTGCCCTTGGAGGGGCACCCAGTACTCGTGGGCTGTCATTCCAATGGTTCCTTCCCCCACCAGGGCAGCCGAGCAAGCCAGCGTGCCTGCAGGACATAGGCTGCAGCAGCTAAGCCCCTGGAATGGGGGGACCTCGGCCCACATTAATCCAGACGCAGCTCTTTAGGCTCGAGCTGTCATTGCTGCTGCCGACCGTCTGCCTGTGGACGGCGTGGGCAGGAGGCAGAGCCTACCCATCAGCCTCGGACTGGTCCTGGGCTTGGCTGGCAACACACTTGCAGGTTCTCACGGAGCTGCATCAGGAAGTTATTCTTCACCAGGATGAGGGCCTGCAACAGCACAGACTGGATACCCTGCTATGTGTGACTCACTGTAATCTGCCCTGAGAAGCAAGCATAAGCCCGGAATCGGACGAGTACGCTGTGTCCTTGAGAGCATTCCTGACATGGGCTGTCATCTGCACAGGTGGGATGCAGGACTGACCCAAGAGCCCAGGGCTGAGGCACCTGGCACTAGAGAAGGGGGCACATACATTGGTCCATCCACCAAACCGTGCACCTCTGCCACCAGGTAAGAGTCAGCCTCCCACTCTGCCTGGGCCTCTCTGCCACCAGGTGAGTCACTCTCCCACTCTGCCTGGTGTGACGTGCTACCTTTACCCCTGTCCTATACAAAGACCAGACGACATAACCATCAAAACACATGTAGACACTTGGAGGGAATGTCCAGAGAAGCTGAGGGCTGTGCAGGAGGGGTAGCTGCACCAGGGAGGTCTCGCAGCTTCCTGTGCCCACCACGGCACAAAGGAGGTGCAGTCCTGCAGGCTTCACCCACCCAAGTCAGCCCCAGAGTTCATTACAAAAACGAAATTAAAATAACCAAATAGTGGATATTCACTATAGAAAAACACACCCATAGCTAGTCATTCCCAGAAAGACCACCCATCTGTGGTGTCGGGAAGTCTGCCTCTTCAGATTTTTGTCCAGGTGGAGTCAGTAAATCTCTTCAACAAGAATAGGACAAAACTGCCCATGTCTGTCCTGTTTTTCTCGCTTAGCATTCCATATGAAACATTCTTCTGTTAACGTATTCATGTCTACATCATGTGATCAGATTCCCCATGGCATTACATGTTCTGCATGAGATTTTACTGATTCTATTTTACACATAGTGATGCCTAAGGATGTGACTAGCCTGCAATGACTGAATGTGCTGGGTAGTCTGAACTATATTAAGCACTGTTCTAATAAGTATCTTCAAGGTTTCCACCCAGAGGTCACATGCTGGAACCTGACCCAGTGTGACAGTACAAGGAGATGGACCTTTAGGAGGTGGTAAGGGCATGAGGGCTCCACCCTTATGTATAGATTAGTGCCATAGGAAGGGCTCAAGGGACTCACGTGGCTCTTTCTGCCCTCCCATGCGGTATCCACCCCTCCAGAGGATGCCATCTTGAAAGCAGTGATCGCCTCACCCGACAGCGCCCTCTGGAGGACACCGCACTCCAGGCACCATCTTGGAAGCAGTGAGGGCCTCCCCAGATGCAGTCTGCGGATGGACACCCTGCTGACTTCCAGCCTCCAGAACTGTAAGCAGCAGGTTCATGCTACTTGTCAGTGACTCAGCCTTGAGTCTGTGAGAGCAGCAGAACAGTTAGGGCAGTGTCTCTGCCTCCCCTTGTCTTCCTAGAACCGTGCAGAAATATAATTTCTATGTCAAAAGATGCATAAGTCTGAGGTTTCTGGTGCACAGTGACAGGCTGCTTGGCACTAGACCTCCACTGCTGTCCAGCGGGGCATACTTTGTCCTTGGAGACATGCCCTGGAAGCATGGGATCCAGCACTGGTTAACAGGAGGAAGGAGCAACAGGAGTGGGCATCAGGATGGCCTTGGCACATCTGGCTCCACTGACTGAGTTCACCACAAGCAGTTCTGGCAGAGGCTCTGATGCTCCTGTTGTGGGTGGGGACAGCAATGGCACAGTGTCACTCATAGCTCACAGTCACAAAGCTCAGGGAATGGAGTTGGACCCAGGCTATTGAAGGCAGTGTTCTTCCCACCGGACACCCAGGGAAGGACTGGATACTGACTTTGGACCTGGTGTGGGCACGTCTGTGGGGACTTTGACAGAGCAGCGTGGTGGGAGGTAGGCAGAGGTGACTGAACAGGCACTGGAGACCTGGTACTGATGGAGAAGAGACGGTGCTGCAGCAGGTGTGCGTCGTGGCGGTGGCAGTCTTGCCTGCTGCTGCAGGGAACAAGGAGGGGAGCAGACCAAGCCGAAGGAGAGAGGCAGGCCGGGTCCTTGAGGCAGGAAACACAGGAAGCAAGTGTGCACGGAGCCCGGGCTCCCGGGTGGGGGAAGAGCCGAGGCATGGCACCACAGCAAGGCCAAGGAGGAGGGAGGCTGAGGCATCAGGAGGCAGGGAGGACACGTGTCATGTGCAGGAGGAGCCACCACTGAGCTGAAGCTGCTGGAGAGACAAAGAGGTCAAGGAGAAAGGAGCAGTTGGTGCTGGCCTTGTCCTGAGGGCCACTGCCAGCATTTTTGGGTGGAAGCTGCAGGGCAAGTCTTCTGTTGGCATCTCCTGTCCAGGAAGGTGGTGCCAACAGGGGCATCACAGCTGCAGGAGTCCCTTGGAGGGCAGAGACAGGCTGAGGGCAGAGCCCCAAACATGGGTCTGTGTCACTGCACCACGACACACCGCTGGGGTGCTGGCCCACCTCTGGCCATGACACACCACTCTTCTCCTCTGGCTGAGCTGCTTCCCGTCTGTCCCTCGGGCAAGTGCCACTGGCTTCATACTCGGCGAAAGCGTGCTCTGCCCCTGCAGGAGGAACAGCCGTGTAGAGTTCTTCAGGAGGCACCCTTTTCCCCCACTGACCCACACCAGCATTTGCAGCACATCGCAGGCCATCAGCCAATCCTGTTACCTATTCTGTTCGCCACTGGACACTCTTCGGGTTGGCTCCTGCCACTGTGACAGGCTCTTCCTTGTGGGCTTTGACTTTTGGGCTGTTTGCTTTGTTTTTCCCTCTTGTCTCCTCATGCAGGTGCTCCTGTCTCATCCCAGCTTCCTGCCAAGGCCTGCAGTCAGCCACTTGGCCAGTAGCCTGGTCATTTTACTTTGAACCCATTTCAGCAGGTCAGAGATAAGAGGCCACATGAGTAGCAACCAGGAAGTGCATGTTAAACTCATATGAATATAACTTGCTCTAAACATGTTATACAAACTGAGTTGCATAATTTTGATTGCTGTTAGCTTACTGAGCCCTCGCCAACGGACAGCTTATTGGAGGAAGCATGGGGTGACTGGAGCTGTTCATAATGAAATCAAGAACCTAATGGTGTCACTGTGAAAATCAGAAACGGATTTTAAATTTCAAATTTAGGAAGTGTCTGATTAATCTTTTTCTCTGAAACCACCAGAATACACAAGACCCGTGACAGACTGCTGTGGTGGGTGCAGTGGCAAAAAGAAAGCTTGGGCAGCCTACTGCGGAGCTGGAAGTGGATGCCACCTGCTCTGGCCACGGGCTGCAGCTGCCTTTGCCTCTGTGCCAGCATCCAGCAGGTTAGACTGGGCTTCCATAGAGAGAGAGAGCTCCTTCTGGCCCCCAAACGACTCTGTGTTTTCCTTGGGGCCATGTGTCACAAGGGGCTGGTGTGGGCATTCCTGGGCCCTCCAGACTCCACAACCCCATCCAGTGCACAGTCTGCACTGGTTTTGTGACTGCCAGGCCCCCCTCTCTGCTCTGTGGGAGCAGTTCCTTTTCCAGGCATTCACATGCTAAAGAAAGGGGCCACCCCTCCACCTCCTTAGAGAAGCATCTGGCTGTGGACCAGCAGGTAGATACCAGTTTTCTCTGGTGAGGGGCCCTGGTCATCAGCCCTTGCCCAACAGCCTGGAGTCTGGGACCCTGTGTCCACGCAGCGGGATGAAGTGTGACCATTCCTGTGCTCCTGTTGTGGGCCTCTGAGTGCATACCCGAGTGCCCACTCTGCCTAGAAAGGCCATGGGGCCTTGCAAAGAGTCCAGTGAGGTCCAGAGGGGTTCTTTGGGCAATATGTAGTGATGCCATAGGGATCGGCTCATTGAGAACTCACCAGTGGGTGAGGTGCTGTCTGTCAGGACCAGCTTCCTCCAGGCAGAGGCAGTGGAGCCAACTCTCCACTTCTTATTGGGAGGAGTGAGGTCTGCAGTGGTGGGAAGGCTGGCCAACCAGGACACAGACCCAGCAGGCTGGGATGCACTTGCCCTCTTCTAATGCACAGCCATGCTGGGGACCCCACAAGCATGCCTCACCCTCCACCAATCCTCTCCTGCCTGGTCCCATGGCCTGGGCTCCACCGGCCAGCTCCACCTGATCTAGCAAGGCTTTCTCTACTCTCTGCCACCTGCTAAGCACCTGCTGATGCCAGGCAATGCCCCACGCCCAGGCACTGTGGTGCAGCACCAGGCACTCCTTGTCTGCTTGGCGTCCACCTTCTCTTGGATGGCAATGCGTGCTAAGCAGATGAACAGAGGGGGACAGGGTCAGCAGAGGGCTAGTCTGGATCTTGCACAGGCTTCTTAAGGAACCTTACCAAGAAAGGCACTTTAGAGGACAGAACTGCTGAGCCTAAGATGGACCCATTCTTGTCCAGCCTAACCTTGGAGTTGGGGGTCATGAAGGTGGAAGATTTCTGCCTGCTGCCTGAAATCACTACTAAGGGACTTTCTAAAACCCCACCAGAGACCCCTTCTCCTGCAGGTGCCCGGGGCACCGCATGCCTCCTATGTGAGTACAGACTTCTGAGACACAGTTTAATGTTTTCTGAGAGTGCCACAACTTGGATAAGATGCTCTGCACAGAACACAGCAGCAGCACCCCCACCAAAGAGCTGATGCCAACTCCTGCCTTGGGTCTTCAAGACCAACAAACTCTTATGCCAGCATCTCAGGCAAGTTTCTCCCCTTTTTTGCCAGTAGACACTTGCCCTTGCTTCAGCCTCCTGGAATACCCTGCAGCATACCATGGCACAGAGTTCCACGGCAGTGCTCTGCCAGCCCCAGACATGCTCACCAGCCTTGGAGACTCCAAGGGGTGAGACTGAGGGCATGAGGGCAAGGTCCATGAGGATCCCTGGCGAAGGGCTGGCAAAGGCCTAAGGTAGGTGGAGGCAGGGCTGAGGAGCGAGGTGCCTTGGTGATGGGGTGACTGGTGCAGTCACTGTGGGGAGTGCCATGAGCCCTCAGGCACTGTCCCTCAAGCTGACTCCTTTAGGGAGTCTCTATATGCAACCCCCCCATAAAACTAGAAAACAAGACCCCGGGGGCAGCATCATTTCCCTCCCTCTCCCCAGGACCTGCTCCAAGTGTGGGCCTCAGAGTGGATGGTGTGCCACGTCTTCTTGGTCACTGACATGTTGGTTCAGCAGTGGCCCTTCCTCCTTTGATGTGGGCTTTCTGTTCTCCTGGATTCCACCCATTACTTCTACAGCTGCACCCAGTGCCTACACACGGTCGGGTCTCAGGACCCCCAGCACTTGCCACCATACATGGGGTAAACAGGTATGTGGCCCTGACCCCAGGCAGTACATGACCCCCACTGCAGGATCCAGGTCTGCTGGGTAAGGCAGAGGCTCTGACTTCCCTTGAAGCCCCAGGGAAAGCGTGTATCTCAGCTCTACCTGGCTCGTGTGTGGTCAGCTGTCTCAAAGCCTTTCCAGGCCTACTTGGACCTCCTATGTATGCACCACTCTGCATGGTGTCCATTTGAGGACCTGGGTGGCATCCACACTCCACACATCCATCCCTGGGCAGGGTCCACTTTCCAGTGAGGGTCTGGGCTGTTCCACCACTCCTCCTGGTTCTCAGTCCATGATAGGGTGTTGAGGGTCAGATTTATGGAGTGAGCCCAGGAGACCACCTTGACTTCTCCTGGGCTCACGTGAACTGGTCCCTCCTCCTTGACCCTCTCTTCTCTTCTTAGCCCCCAGCCTCCTTTTCTCCCTCTTGGAGTCAGAACGCTCTGGCTTTCTCTGTCCTGCTCACCATTCACTTCCACATGTGTCCATGTCTGGGATCAGGCAATGAAAGGCAGAGAGAGGGAAAAAGCAACAGAGACTCATCCCACCCCTCGGGACCATGGCGGCCACCCTGAGAGGAAGCCTCGCCCCTTGATCTTGGACTCCATGGCCCTGCTGCTCCACTGCTGCCACCATTGGGTGGCCTGGAGCAGGGTGTGGAATGAAGAGAAGAGCAAAACTCTGGGCCTGCTCCCATTCTCTCTAAGCATCAAGGCCCCTGCAGTCTCCTTGGGCCCTTCCTAAGGGGAGGGCCCTTCTCTGGGAGCTCCCTATCAGGCTTGGGGCCAACTTGCAGGACTGGACTGTAGTGAGTCCAGGGCAGCAGATGCTGAAGGAAGAGAGAGGGCAACAACCTGTCCTGGTCACCTCCCCAACCCGCCAGATATCATCTGCTTCCCAGAGCCCTGCAGCAGGGTTGGCCGCAAGGCGAAGAGAGCTTTCTCCATGTCACCAGCTGCCCTTTCTACTGCTCACCTCATCAGAGAGGACTTGTCTCACAGTGAACAATCCAAACGAAATCAGGTAAACAATTCTGCTTACTATAGCTTCAAAAGAATAAAGTACTTTAGTATAGACGTAACCCAGGAGGTAAACGACTCAGACCCTGAAAACTGAAAGACATCTGTGTTCACAAACTGGAAGACATGGCTATTAAGATGCCGGTGCTACAAAAGCAATCCACAGACTGCATGGAGGGCATGTCAAAGGCACAACAGCATTTCCTGCATGCCTCAACTTCCTGTGGCATCTCAAGGGACTCCAGAGAGCCGAGATAATATTGAAAAAAACAAAAGCGGGGGCCTCACACTTGCTGACTTCAGAACTCATCACAAAGCTCCAATCCACAACAGTGTGGTGCTGGCACGAAGACAGACACACGAATGGGAAATAAGAAGCCCAGAGCCCACCTCTACATGTGGTCGAGCACTTTTGACAGGAGCGCCAAGAACATTCGATGGGGAGAGGACAGTCTTTTCAACAAATGGGGCTGGAAAAACCAGGTACCTACATGCCAACAAATGCCACAGGCCAATATAAACTCCAAATCAGAGTGAGACACATAAGCTGGGGCCACAAGTCTCTTAGAAGAAAAGAGCACAAGACCTTCACAATATCGGATTCCATAACAACTTCTTGGTTATGACTTCAAAGCCATAAGCAAAAAGTGAAAAAAAACTACAAGCAAAATTTAAAAGAGAGAGGACAACATGGGCTGGGAGAAATACCTGCAATCATACAACTGCTAAGGGCTGGTGCAGAGTACATGGAGAACTCCCACAGCACGGCGAAATCCACGCAGCTCAGCGGGAAATGGGCGCAGGGCTTGCACACACATTTCTCCAAAAAGACTCACCAGTGGCCAGCACGCCTCGAAAGTGTGATCACAGCACGCTCACAGGCGGGGCTCGGTCCTCGGCATGCTGCTGCTAACAGGTGGGATCTGGGGGAAGGAGCTTGGACTCCATGGCCCTGCTGCTCCACTGCTGCCACCATTGGGTGGCCTGGAGCAGGGTGTGGAATGAAGAGAAGAGCAAAACTCTGGGCCTGCTCCCATTCTCTCTAAGCATCAAGGCACAGGGGTGTGCTCTCAGAAGGGATTAGGAACTGTTCATACAGAACCCCAGTCAGTCCTGGTCACTCTCTGGTTTCTTGCCTTACCATGAGGTCCTTCCCTGTTGTATATGCTCTGCCAGTGTGATGCCATCCACCATGAGGCCTTACCATGGCTCAGCAGATGTGGTGCCATGCCCTTGAGCTTCCAAAGCTATGATCTAAATAAGAATCTTTAAAAAACAGTAATGTACCAAACCTCAGGTATTTCATTATAGAAACATAAATCACGAGGGAAATGTGAATCGAAACCACAATGTGATACCACCCCATACCTATTAGGGTAGCTATGATAAAAAGAAGGAGAGGGGGTTGGTAAACTGTTGACAGGAAGGCAAAATGGTATAGTGACTCTTTAAAAAATTAAAAATAGAATTACCATATGACCCAGTAATGGTACTTCTGGATAAATGCCAAAAAAGTTGAGAGCAAGGTCTCGAAAACATATCTGTACACCCATGTTCACAGCAGCATCACTCACAAGAGCCGAGAGGGAGGGGAGCCTGAGTATCTATGGATGGTGAGTGCAGAAACAAAGTGAGACCTAGATAGACGATGTGCTCTTCAGCTTTACAAAAGTGAGGGGATTGTACCACATGCTGCAACATGGATGAACCTGGAGGGCATCATGCAAAGTGAAATACGCCAGTCACAGGAAGAAAATTAACGAATGATCCCACTTACATGAGGTACCCAGAATGGTCAAATCAGAGACAGAGAGAAGAATGGTGGGTGCCAGGGCTGGGCAGGGGAGCAGGGAGTCGTTTTGTGGTGACAGAGTTTGGCTGTGTATGAGGAGGAGCTCTGGAGGGGGCACACAACCGTGTGAAAGATCCTAATGCCCTGGACTGTGCACTGAGAAGCGGTTAAGACACGAACTTCTAAGTCACAGGCTAGGGCTGCCGCTCAGTGGTAGAGCTCTTGCCTCGCACGTGTGAGGTACTGGGTTCAATCCTCAGCACCACTTAAAAATAAATAAATAAAGACATTGGTCCATCTACAACTAAAAAAATTTTTGAAAAAAAAATTCTAAGTCACAAATATTTTTCCTTAAAGTGAAAATACATTTATCAAAGGGTCGTGACAGCGTACACCTGCCCTTGTCACGCTTCCCATTCTCACCAACCAGGCCGCACAGAGCCCTGCTTCAGAACCCGCCTCCAGGGCTCACGGCGGGGCCTGTGCTACCTGTTCTGGGATATCTGTGCGTGCCTTTACTGATACAAACAGGGCTCGACATCGCCGACCCATCTGGAGGCTCACTCTGCACAGGGCTATGTGGTCCACGCCTGCTGTCCTATGCGTGCCCAGGCAGGAGCCCAGCTGCCCTGCGGCACACTTCCACCATGTTTTATGACCTCTCTCTTCCAGGAAGGAACACTGAGATCCCTGCTGCACCCACACCCATGGAACCCAATCAAGTGTGTGCTGTGTGCTGCTTGTGGGATTTCATCCCCTCGAAGATGCAGGACCGGTGGGTCACAAGCTTGGTGACTCTCCAGCCTCACCTGTGCGCCCTCTGGTGGGTGGTCTGCGAACCTCCAGTGTCTGTGTGTTCCACCAACTGGTGCCTCTAGCTCTCTATTTTTGTAGGTCTAAGCTGCACCGAGTGGTGTAAAGTCCTTCCAGTTTTCATGTCTCTGACTAGGAGCGAATTTGAACACCTCCACACCAGCTTTTTGCATTTTATCTTTGTAAATTGTCTTTCAGACACTTTGCCTGTTTTACTTTAGAAGTTACAGTGCATGTTAGTCTCCTAGTGCTGATGTTACAAATCATCACAAATTTAGTGGCTTGAAAGAATACAAATGGATGATCTCATAGTTCTGGAAGTCAGATGTCTGGCACTGACGTTGCTGAGCTAGACTCCAGGATCTGCAGGACTGTTCCTCCTGAAGGCCCTGGAGAGCTTGCAGTGCCTAGAAGCCACGGCCCTTCTCCACCTTCAAAGCCAGCAACTTGACACCTTTAGATCGGACTGACCTTCTGGCCACTATTCCACCATTTAAGAACCCAAAAAGGATCATCTCACGTAAAGGCCAAGCTGGCTAACAGCCCAAAGCCCTCTGCAACCTCATCCCTGCTGTGCAAAGGGTGAGGACATGGGTGCCTGTGGGCCTTTGCTCTGCCCCATCCCCAGAATGACTCCCATGTATGCTCAAGATACTGACGCCTTCTTGGTCTCAGACTCCCCAAATATCTTCTCCTTTCTCTCATTTCTCATTATTTTTCCCCATGGAATTCTTGTTTAAAATCTTTTTTTTCCCCCTCCTTTTGGTGGTACTGGGGATTGAATCCAGTGCTTTTACCACTGAACTACATCCCTAGCCTTATCTACTTATTTATTTATTTATTTTATTTTGAGACAAGGTCTTGCCAAGTTGTTGAAGCTGGCCTCAAACTTAAGATCCTCTTGTCTCAGCCTCCTGAGTTGCTGCTTTTTTGAAATCTTTAATGTGGTAAAACTCATCTTACTAAATTTTTTGCTTATCATTTTTGCTTTTTGAAGTGTTACTTATGAATCCCTTTTTATGCCCCAGGTACTAAACGCATTTGCCAAGTTTTTTAAAATTAATTCAGTGGGGCTGGGATTGTGGCGCAGTGGTAGCGTGCTCGCCTAGCACGCGGGAGGCACTGGGTTTGATCCTCAGCACCACATAAAAACAAAGATATTCTGTCCACCTAAAACTAAAAAATAAGTAAATAAATATTTTAAAAAAAATTAATTCAGTGGTTTTCACCTTTCATGCTTAGGTCTCTATCTGATTCGATGCAAACAGCACACTGTTTTAGAACCTTGACTCTAGAACATCAGGCCTCTGGCTTCACTCTTCTCCAGTGTTGACAAACCTCATCTCAAATCTCTAGAAACCTTTAGACTTTCATGTTCTTTTATGTTTAGAAGTAGACTTCTAAAAGTTTTCTGAGTTCTTCAAAATCCACCTGGATTGATTGAAATCACAATGTGCTTGTGAATTGCATGAGGAGAACCAACACGTTCATGTTATTAGTTCTCCAAAAATGAGGTGTGCATCTTCTCAATCCATTCTTGTCCTCTGAGTCCTTCTTAAAGCATTAGGCTTCACCACAGCCTTCTGTGCCTCCTCACTCAGGTTAACTTCTGGACACCTTATGGGTTCCAGTACCATGTGAACAGTATGGTATTTTTTAAATTATATTTTTGCTTGGTTATTGGTGATTCAGAAAAAGACTATTCATTTGAGCATTCTCATCCTTCCTCCTGAAAAACTGCTAAACTATTCTGTTTGTTCTAGTAGGTTTTGATTTTCTTGACTTTTCTAGAACAGATCATCACACTTGCTTGCAAAGAGTGCCAGTGTTCCATCTGCCCACCAAATTCCTGTGATGGTCCCTGTACAGGAGAAACACTCACTGTGGTGGCAGAGCTCACCCTGCCTGTTGCTGACCTTGGTGAAGGCACCTAACATTCTCCACCAAGGCAACATTTGTGGTAGGAGGGGTTCCGGGACCACCTGGAGTTCTCCACTCCTGGTCTGTTAGGAGCTCTTGCCATTGATGGCATTGACTTTACCACCTGCTCTGCATTCATTGAGTTAAGTCTATTATTATTCTCTACCAGTCTCCTTAACTAGTGAATTGCACAAAGGTTGTTCTTGTGTTGAATCAATTTGAAATCTTGTGGTGGACCCTATTGAGTCACACTGTCTTCTCTGTTTTAAATGTACTCTGATTTGGGCACATTCATATTTCACACTGGATTTTTAGGCATAGCTCCAGTAACCCAGGCCTGCTCTTTCTTTTTTAACATTACATGATATTGGAGTCAAGACCGCATTGTATCAGATTGAATGCTGAGGGATCTCCTTCTCTGCTTTCTGGGATGACCTGTGTGAGTTAGAAGCCTTAGAAGTCCTTAAAGCTGGGTACAATCACCTGCAACACACATGGGTGAGGGCTTTTCTGAAAAGCAAGTCTTTGACAATCATTTAAATGTCTTAATACTTACTGGCCCATGCAGGTTCTCTCTTTCTCCTCAAGTCTGTTTCAGCACTGTAACGTTCCTGGGAAGTTACCCATTTCATCCAGGAGTTCAGTCATGTTGACGTGTGGCCATCGTGCACTGTAAGCCTTCTTGGCTGTCATTCCTTCTCTCTGTGCCTTTGATTGCCATCTGCGTCACCCCTCCACTTTCCTGGACTCTTCCTTCAGAGGCTGACTACTCCTTCAGAGGACACTGGCTTTTAGCTCTGCCACTCCCTCTCTTCTGCGTTCCCCATTTCATTGATTTCTGCCCTTTCCTAAGCCAGGCCTGGGAAAGCCACAGGGGCCACCACCACAGGATAGCATCAGGTGGCACAAAAGTACCACTCCTCATGCAGCCCTGCCCCAGGCTCTCAGGACCCAATCTCCAGACACCCCACAGGGGACTTCAGCACTCAGTACGGCCTCCTGCTCAACATTCAGGGCTGCCCTCCTGCTTCCCCAGCTGCCCAGGTCCACTCCAGGTAAGTGGCCACGGGCCAGTGCAGGCAGCCTCCTGGGCAGACTGGGACATGAGGGTGTGCAATCACAACCAGCCCATGGATGCTGGAATGAGAAACCCTTCCCCCAAAGTCCTATAGAGCAGAACCTCAGGGCCCATCAAGAACCAAAGCAGGGCTGGGGCTGGGGCTCAGTGGAGGAGCATTTGCCTAGCATGTGTGAGGCACTGGGTTCGATTCTCAGCACAACATAAAAATAAATACAAATAAATGTCCATCAACAACTAAAAGATATTTAAAAAAAAGAGAGAGAGAGAGAGAGAACCAAAGCCGAGTAGGACGCGAGACTGTGCCACTTGCAGCAGCTGCAGTCCTCATGGGTGGACCGGCCCTGCGGCCACGCCCTGATGAACAAGCAAGAGCACCGGGGCGTCGTGGCGACTCACCTTCCCCCATGGGCAGGCTCTAGTTCAGAGCAGGTCCATAGATGTGAGTGCGAGGGGCACCGTGGCGCAGAGCATCGTCACCAGAACGGGGGATCTGCAGAGGGGCTGGCTGGTTGGCACCCACCTACCTGAAACAGAAACACAGGGGCACGTGAGCGCCAGCGCACAGCCTGTCCTCAGGACTGGGCTGGGCAGATCATCTCTTGCATTCGACAGAGCGGTGCACATCTCTGAAGCATTCGAGTGCACACCTGTGTGAGGAGATGCGTGCCAGCAGCGCTGGCCCTGGAGTGCTGCCCGGTGTAGCCCAGGGAGGCAGCGCGGTACTGGGCGATGTCCACCTCACAGTGGGTGATCCAGAAGAAACATTTTGGAAGACCATGTAAATGTTCTACTGATACTAGTGTTTTTATCCATGTACACCCTGAGATGACAGTTACTAAATGATACATTAATTCAAATACACCACTGGTCCCCATCACGGCCAGTGAGATGACCCCCTTCAGCCTCCCCGGCCCTCGCCTGCCATTCCGCCCTCGGGGGCCGCTCTGCACAATCCAGTGCTTCTCCAGAGGGCCTCATTTTCAACTCAGTCTGCATTTTTTGACATTTTGCTTTTAGAATTCAGGTTTGCTGCCAACACTGGAAGCTGGATTCCCAGCCACAAGCACTCACTTTAGAACACCATCCTCCTTGCTGTGTTTGTCAATCTGCTCCATAGGTGCATATGTATGGCCTCCAAACACCACTGTGGTGGGCATTCTAAAGGCACACCTACCGCAGTGTCCAGCCCCTGGAACTGTGAGACCACAGTACCAGTGGTGATCAGAGCCCATGCTGAGTGGCAGCGTCTTCCCTCTGAGCCACACGGCAGCCACCAACGGTTCTGCCTGAAGTGGTTTCCCTAGCATGTCGCGCCTCACCGCAGCAGGAGCTACCAAGTGCAGCAAACGAGAAAACACCAATGCAAGGAGATCCCATGAAGGATGAGGGGGAATGAAAACCTGTCCCGCCGGGCGCAGTGGCTCACACCTGTAATCCCTGCACTGTGGGAGGCTGAGGCAGGAGGATGGTGAGTTCAAAGCCAGTTTCAGCAACGGCGAGGCGCTAAGCAACTCAGTGAGACCCTGTCTCTATAAAATAGGGCTGGGGATGTGGCTCAGTGGTCGAGTGCCCCTGAGTTCAATCACTGGTACCAAAAAAAAGAAAACAGAAAAAAAAGAAAACCTCTGTGCCTCCTTCCTCTCCAGGGAAGGCTGCCACGTGGGGTGCAGCACAGGGCTCAGGTGCCACTGGCGGGAGGGCGGGGGCTGTGGAGCCGGGCCTGAGCACCACATGTGGGACATACCAAAGCCCCCGATGCACACTTTGAGAGAGTGGACTTAGGGCACGTGAACTACCTCTCAATAAAGAGAAACCAGGGTAACACTCAACAGTTAAGGAAAAAGAAACAATGCCAGACGCCTCCCATTAGAAGTCTCGGATCACCAGGTGTGTGTCTCCGCTCCACAGTCAGCAGGGAAAGAGGCCTCTGCCTCAGGAGCTCAGCAGTCAGGAGGGGACGGCTGGGCAAGGGTAGACCAGTGGTGTGCAGGTGGACCACAAAGGGAGCTTGCACCCGAGCCCACGAGGAGAGGCCCAGGGGACCACCACGGGTCTGAGTGTGAGGAGCACCGAGGAGCCTGGCGGGGGGCCTCAGCACCTGCAGTCCTCAGCCTCTCGTCACTAGCCAAGGGCTGGGGGCCCTTCTCTCAGGTGGCTCACCCAGGGACAACAACAGGAGTTCTAGAGACAATGAAGTGTCAAAGTCAAAAGCAGGGGTTAGTGCAGCAACAGGCTGCACCTGGTGCCTTTCGTCCCTTGCCCAAGGGCCTCAGAATTGTGCAGCCAGGATGATCCTCCCAAACCAGAGGAACTGGGATTAAAATATGAGGCAAGAGAAAGGACCTACCAATTCTGTGCCTGGAAGACCCCACAGTTGAGTGGCCAGATCCCTGTGTGCTCACCCATCGGCAAAACCGCAACGGAAAGGAGAGAGCAGTGCCAGGGCTCAGCAGCAGAAGGCAATGATCCAACCCCCAAAAGCGAGGATCCCACCCACAAGGCCAAAAGTGGAGCAGCTGACCTCAGGGTCAAGGCACTGACTGCTGGGAAATCCAAGGAGGGGTGCAGTGGGGTGTGACACCAAGATGATGATCTTGGGACAAGTGCATAAGAGCAGGAAGAGAAATGGGAGCTGTGGTAGAGAAGAGAAGGGTGCAGGAAGAACGGAGCTGAGTTTCCCACAAAAATAAAGGAATGCAGAGCTTTCAGAAGGCATGCCAATTAAATCCCATCTCCAAAGGTACTTTTTTTTTAAAAAATATAAATACTGCATTTGCTGACTAGCAGGAAAGGATGCTCCTAGAAAATGAACCAGTAAGCCCACCCACATCCCCTGACACTCCCCCTTCCCCCCAGTCACAGACACCTGTTATTGCTGGTTCAGAAAACTGTGTGCTTTAAAAAAAGAGAAAACAGGCACACAGAAAATCCCTTGGGGCACATGATCACCTCAAAGTGAACCCCATCAGCAATGACAGATCCCACCACAAGGTGCACAACGCCAATCAGCCTTCCAGGACCAGGGCTTGTGCAGGTGAGAGATCACTAGGGCAAAGACCCACATGCTTAAGACTGCAAATGGACACTAAGGCTAACTGAGAACAACAGCTAAGCGAAATTAAAGAAAAGGACAAGGCCTGGAAATAAAGACCGTCACAAGGGCCCAAAGGAGAATTGATTCGATTGTACAAGGGAGGATTGTGCAGAGAAAATGCGGCAGAGTACGGTAACTGTTAGGTCAGTTCAGGGTCCAGGATGTCCAATTAAGGGGACCAGTCTGGGCAGCTGCGGAATGGAGCGGCCAGCCAGATGCTGACGTCACCAGTAGATGCACCTCCTGTCAATCAACGGGCTTTTCCTGACTTATCCAGGAAGGACTCTGGCCTTCTCTTCCTGCCCTCTAAGCCCTCCCCTTCCTGACCGGGCCTTTTAAAATTGTCTGTACGCCGGAACACGTGCGCCATTCTCCCGTACACACTCTGACGGACGGGAGAGTTCAGCCCGAGAGTGTGTATTTCCAATAAAGCCTTGCCCAGTGGTTTTAATTCGTCTCCTTTTGGTCCTCTGGCTTTACAGTAACAACCATCAAAGGGAAGCAGACAGCACAGAGCACCAGCCAAGAAGAGGAAGCCACAAAGGAAAGCCAACACTGGAGCCAGCACTTGAAACTAAACCCCTACAGATGTTTTAGGGGAAACAAGACTCAAGTGGAGAAGGCTCATCCCACCTTGAGCAAGCTGGACGAGGGTGGTGGCCTCCAGGCAGGTTCTCCAGTGCAGAGTCCAGGCAGAAGGAGCAATGCCCTCAGCTGAGGCGAGGCCTCTGACGCCACAGGCCAGCGAGGGCCACGACTTCACACCAGTCCTGGAACCACAGCTCACAACCATGGGTGGAAATATTCAGAAGAGACACTGTCTCTGTACTGAACACAGACAGACTTTCTTCCTCTAAGCAACACTGTGCAACGACTATCCACATGGCCTTTATGCTGCACTAGGGACCATAAGGAACTCAGAGACACGCAAGGTGTGTGCGAGACTGTGCACAGGCTCCACACAAAGGCTGTGCTCATCACACAAGGGCACAGGAACGTGTGGATCTGGTATCTGTAGGGGTCCTGGGACTAATTTTCTACAAATACAGAGGGACAGATGTATAAAGTCACCAAGAAAAACATAAAGCTTCCTAATGGCAGTGAAATTTAAAAGGGGAAAAAAAATCAAAGATGCCAAACCAATGAAAAGACAGACACACAGTAAACAGAACACAACACACACATTTGGTACAGGAATGAGCGCTGGGACAGTTGACAAGGGACACGGGGGTCACACCAACACACAAGTGCAAATACTGTAGGCGGGTCACACCCACCTACTAAATTTCAGCTGAGCCACAAGTGACTCTGCTTCGTACGAGAGTCACTGCCGGGTGACTGACGAAGGCAAACTCTAGGCACTGGGCGAAGCACTTCCGGCCAAGTCAACAGGCAAGAAAGCCGGTGCACCTGGGTCCCAACCAGACAAGGCCCTACCTGGCCCTGGCTCTGAGCAGGACCAGCAGTGGCTCCTGATGAAGGCCTCGCTGCCCAATGGGGCTGGACGGCTGAGCTGGCATCAGAGTGAGGCAGCAGAGGCTGGAAAGGAGCAGACACAGCAGCAGCAGATGCAGCCAGCACCACCAGCCCAGGCAAGCCAGGCCCAGCACAAGGTGGACGGGTCAGGGACATGCACATCACTGCAGCGCCAGTGACGACAAACATCCACTTAGGACCCAGCTGAAATTAGGGCACTAGGAAAATCTCAGTAAGTCACGTGAAACAGAAGCGGCGCAGACCACAGCCATCTCTGGTGAGAGCAGTATGAGTAAGCCAGGAGTGAGTGGGTCTTGAGCAAAGGATGTCTCGTCTGTAATTGCTGTCATTTTAGGGACACTAAAGGGAAATGGCAATCAAATCAGACAGGAACACCGTGAGAGCAGAGCTAGCAAGTGGGGGGACTAAGAGGCATCCTGCAGTGACAACTCGCTCAGGAAGCCCGGAGCCCCACACCCGGTCAAGGGGCTGTGAGACGATGGGATCCTGGTGAGGACAGGCTCTGCCTCTCCCTCACCAATTATAAGGTACATGGCCAGGAAGGCGTGGCTTGTGTGGCCCACAGAGGAACTGCAGAGCAGTGGTTCTAATGACCAGCAAACAGGCCGCCACCACAAACCAGCACAAATGACGGTGCCCCCACACACGTCCCATTCTACCTGGGCACAGTCCAGACAAAAGAAGTGCACTTAGCTGCGAATGACGTGGGCGGGCAGGCAGGTCACGCGCCCAGCACACGGTGCAGAAGCAGCTCTCGCTGTCGCTGCGCTTCTGCTGGTGCCTGGCTGCAGAGGCATCACACAGTCGGGTTCAGGTGCCACAGCTGCCCTCTGCAGGGCCTGCTCCCCGTCGCCAGGATGGCCTGAGTTCCCCAGTGCACAAGACGAGGAAGCTGCATGCTCCTCCACAGGTATGAGGAAACCACATGCAAGTGGACAGGGCAGACAAAGGCACAGAGGAGCCCAGATTAATCACAAGCTCCTTATTCTTGCCACATGGCGCTCTCCAGCCAAGCTGAATGCTCTCCTGGTGGGTGCCCTGCAATGCTGATGGAGGGAGTGGCGGAGAATGTACCTGAAGGCCCCTTCATTCCAATTGGGCACACGTGGGGCCTGGTGAAGGGGTTTGGCGTGCAGGGGCACCCCCCCCACCCCGCAACCATCCAAACTATAGAGAGTCCTTAAGTCTGGGATGCTCTCAGGGCCTCTGACAAGGTGTCAGTGGTCAACACAATCAAGCACAAGGCTTTCCTGAAGTGGGGGCACTTGAGATGGCCAAGCCTTTCCTACATGCAGCAGTGTCCCTCCATCTCAGAGGGACAGTCCAGCCCAAGTGAAATAGCATGGTCATGGGCACACTGAGATGACTGCAGGTGGGGCTGCGATTTGAAATAGAAACCCCAGGAAGAAAGATCAGAACAGCCAAGGGAGGGAGAAAGCACGCATCAGCTGCCGCTCTCAGGCCTGATGAGGTGCACCTGGGGTGCGGAGGGCACACTGCAGGAGGGTGACCCACAGAGAGCAGCAGAGCTGGATCTAGAGGGAGGCAAGAAGCCCAACTGGGCAGGAGTGTGCGCCAGCCTCTGAATGGGGGTAGGGAATCTGGGAGAAGCACAGCTGCAAGAAGCTTCAGACGAGCACGCTGCGTTATGGCATCCAGGAATGAGCTTTCTGGTGCTGGTGCAGAGACAGGCTGAGGTACAAAGGGAAGGACAGGAGGTCAGAGGGAAAGTTCTGGAATGAGGGGCACAATGCAGGCGGGAGGCTGTGACTGCATGTGTGGTGAGGAGGCACAGAGGTAGGAGCATGCAGGAGAATGGAGGGACAGTGGCCACAGTGCAGTCAGGAGATCGCCACTGTGCGTGCAGGGCACACCAGCCTTCGTCCATCTGATGGGAGATGTTCACACGTCTCTAGACTCCAGTCCACACAAGTGTAGTCCCCCAAGTAATGGCAATATAGAATATAAGAACAACCCCCAAACACGATAGTGTGTGTTACACAGCTCAGCACCCTATAATTAGAGGCTATCAATCTCCTTAAGCCCCCAGATACAAATTAAAAATGGACGATTCTTTAGCTCATAATCCCAGTTTCAACAAATTTTGAAGGTGTGAATCAACAGACCATGCTTTCTGCCCACTAGGAAATTAAATATCACTAGAAAAGACAACTTCATAATTTTGGGGACATATATTTTAACAATGTTTCTAAATAAGAAATGGATGGGAACGACATAATGAAGTTAGAAAACAGACCTCAACAACACAATTATTGCATGCCCAAATCAGCAGTAGGACCAGGCGCAGTGGTGCACACCTATAACCCCAGCATCTTTGGAGGCCCCCTGACAAGTTCGGCCAAGGAAAGCAACCAGGCAGGACCAAGGACAGAGGTTACCAAGAGGAAGAGGATGAAACAAACAGAAAGACAGCCCTTCCTGTCCTCCCTATCCTGTTGGCCACAACTCTGGACACTGCAGAAAAAGGAAGTCCTGAAATGGGAGACTGGCGGTGGGCTTGCTGGGACCCTTGGCCTTCAGAAATAACCCAGTAAAGGGTTTGTTGCTCTTGGTTTTGCCGTTTTCCTCCTGTATGCTGCAAACAGGTCACCAGAAAAGCTCCCAACCTAAAAATGCCAAATGGCTCAGAAAATAATTAATAAATAAATGGAAGTCCTAAGAAAAGGCTGCTTTAAGTCAAGGACCAAGAAAGG
Organism: Xerus rutilus; assembly: GCA_028644305.1. Classification (NCBI taxonomy): domain Eukaryota; kingdom Metazoa; phylum Chordata; class Mammalia; order Rodentia; family Sciuridae; genus Xerus; species Xerus rutilus. The sequence continues at coordinate 118,840,258 of CM053409.1, read as the reverse complement.
GGAAACTAGTAAGTCATAAATTCCTTTGATAAAACTTGCCTCACATCACACAGAGGACACATGCCCATCCAGAGAGGGCATCATCAAGGTCAGGCCCCCTTGCCACCTGCTGTCTGTGGGGAAGGAGGGCCTGGATCTCCACTCCAGCTTGCTTGTAACAAGGTGTCCCTCCCCTAGGTCTTGGCAGAGGCTGTCTAAAACAGATCTAGAGAGAAGCGGGAACAAAAGAAAAGAAGATAACCTAAGGCCAGCACTGACAGGGGTGTTAGAGCTTTTGACAGGGTGCTAAAGTGCACATCACCATGCCTCAATGAGCACTTGGGAACACCCTTGTAGCACATTCCTGAGAAAGCCTCAGCAAACGCACAGGGACATGAGCACAAGCAGCACACCTGGACCCCACAGACCTGCCAGAGACATGGCTGGATCCCTGCAGCACTCAGGGAAGTTGGATCTGTAATAAAAAGCTTAGAATTAGACACTTCCAGGCCCCAAAGGCTTCACTGGAGAGTTCTACCAAACATTTGAAGAACAAACACCAAGTCCAAGTAACTTCCACAGAAAACACCAGAGGGGATCACCTGCCAAATAATCTTTAAAAGGCTACCATGCTACCCTGATACCAAGACCAGCACAGAAAGAGAAAACTACAGACCAAGCTCTCATGAACACAGATGCAAATGAATTTTAAAATTTCAGCAAAATAAGTTTAGCAACATGTAAAAGACATATGTGCCCACTCATTCAGGCATGCAAGGATGATGCAATATCAATCACAATAATCCACATGCCAAGAAGCTAAAGCATAAACATGTATGAGCATTCTAATTGATGAATAAAATTGGACAAAATTCAGAACAAATTCATGGTAAAGGTTAAGGGCAATTTTAGAAGAGAAAGGAATTCTCTGAACTTCATAAGGAGCACCTGCCTTAGTTCAGGTTGCTATAATTAAGTTCCACAGATGTGGTTTGTGAAAGCCAGAACTTGATTTCCCAGTCCTGGAGCCTGGAAGCCTGGGTCCTGGTGCCAGGCTGGCTGGGTTCTGGTGAGGCCTTTTCTAGGTTGCCCACAACTCTCTTCTGGCTGTTTCCAACTAGGGCAGCTGTCTCCTGGTGGGAAGGTGAGGGAGCTCCAGGGTCGCTTTCTTAGGCACTGATCCCTTCCTAGGGGCCCCATCTGCATGATTTCATCACCTCCCAAAGGCTCCACTTCCAATACTGAAAAGAAAAAGCATGAATCAAATCAACCCTAAACTATGAAGTCCACAGATAAAAAGACACAAACCTGCAGAAGCACAGGGAATCTTTTTTTAAAATTAATTTATTTACTTATTCTAATTAGGTTTACATGACAGCGGAATGCATCTTGATTCATTGTACACAAATGCAGCATGACTTTTCATTTCTCTGGCTGTACACGATGTAGAGTCCACCATATGTGCAGTCACACATGTACCTAGGGCAATGATGTCCATCGCGTTCCACCATCTTTCCTGCCCCCATGCCCCTCCCCTTTGCCCAAAGTTCCTCCATTCTTCCCACGCACTCCCACCCCATTATGGATCAGCACCCACTAATCGGAGAGAACATTTGACCTTTGCTTTTTTGGGCTTGGCTTACTTCACTTAGCATGATATTCTCCAGCTCCATTCACCTGCAAATGCCATAGTTTTATTCTATTTTAATGCTGAATAATACTCCATTGTGTATATATACCACAGTTTCTTTATCCATTCATCTATTGAAGGGCATCTAGGTTGGTTCCACAGTTTAGCTATTGTGAATTGAGCTGCTATAAACATTGAAGTGGCTGCATAACTGTAGTATGCTGTTTTTAAGTCTTTTGGGTATAGACCTAGGAGTGGGATGGCTTGGTGAAATGGTGGTTCCATTCCAAGTTTTCTAAGGAATCTCCATACTGCTTTCCAGATTAGTTGCACCAATTGGCAGTCTCACCAGCAAAGTATAAGTGTGCCTTTTCCCCCATATCCTTGCCAACACTTATTGCTTATATTCTTGGTAACTTCCATTCTGACTGGTGTGAGATGAAATCTTAGAGTAGTTTTGATTTGCATTTCTCTAATTACTAGAGCTGTTGAACATTTTTTGATATGTTTGTTGATCAATTGCATTTCTTCTTCTGAGAAGTGTCTGTTCAGCTCCTTAACCCATTTATTGATTGGGTTTTTTGTTTCTTTGTTTCTTTTTTTTTTTTTTGGTGGTGTTTTTTGAGTTCTTTATATATCCTGGAGATCAGTGCTCTATCAACACAGGGAATCTTTTTCTCACGAGCCCTTCCTGAAGAACCTGGTATAGAATGGGTTTGGCCAACCAAGAAATAATCGAAAAGCTTTGCATAAAGCATAGTGATAAAGGCCAGGTACACCTATAGAACAGGGCTAAACAATGGCGTTAAGGACCATAGAATCATAGGCCAACATTAATCACACTTAAAATAAAACTAATATAACCAATGAGATGGGAGAAGAGATCAGAGAGGAAAAGGACGTGAAGACAAGCATCCTGCCAGCTCCACAGCTGTAGAGCAGACTGGCAAGACATGAAAGCAGATGCTGAGAAGACCAGGAGAGGCGTGTAGCTCGTTTGAATACTGCTTGCATTAAGAAGCCAATACAGTCATGTGAGAGACAGAGAAGGGTCATGTGCATTATTTAGACAGAAAATGGTGTAAAGCCAAGGAAAAAGTTATAAACTTTCCTAAAGATCGAGAGAGGAATGAACAAAAGAGAGAGAGAGAGAGAGAAGCTTACTAAGTTGAGGAACTCATTTGTATCCATATCTGTTTATCTTTTCAAAAGGAAATAAAGGGAAGATTAAAAATGTAGGCTACTTGGGCTGGGATTATAGCTCAGTGGTAGAGCGCTTGCCTCGCATGCGTGAGGCCCTGGGTTCGATCCTCAGCACCACATACAAAGCAATAAAATAAAAATACATTGTGTCCATCTACAACTAAAAAAATATTAAAAAAAAAAAAAAAAAAAAAAAAAAATGTAGGCTACTTAACAAGGGGCGACAGAGCCGAGTGGTGGGAAGGACGCAAGCAGGCTCTTCTAAAGAGACCATGGGTGAGTTTTGACTATCATCATGCAATCGGTGTTTACATAATTGAAAACAAGAATTGTTTTATGTTCCTAAAAGCTAGGGAAACCCCCAGCAACTAAGTACATGCTGACCTGGTGCTATGCCTCACAGAGAGAAGGCTTCTGAGAGTTGACCTCAAGCACAGGAGTCCCACGCACACACAACCTTGGGGCACATTATGGGGATAGAAAGAAGTGCTAGGAAACAAACTAATCTTAATTTAGTCATTTATTGATAACAATAATATTGGTATTATTCTTTAAACTGTCATATTTAGGAAAAAGTAAATAAATAATCATAGTAATAATGAGAGAAAAGAGAAACGAGCATTACAATATTTTAAGTAAAAGTTATGCAATCTTAAATGTGAAATTTGGAAATATTTGTTAACTCATGATTTTTCCTTCTTTTAAAAATATAAATCTCCCTTAGTTGTGTGTACTAGAGTTATGAAAAAGCAGTGGCAAACCAACCACAATAAGCACCCCTGTGCTCAGGCTGTGGGCTCTTATTACTACTCCCCCACTGGGACAAAAACAGGCCTCTTAGGACAACAAGTTGATTCTAGAGGCTTGGGAAATGGGACACACAGGATGTGGCCTTGGACACCTTCTGTGATGGCCACCCCAGTGGTGGAGGGATCAGGCCAATGAGCTCCTGGCTCCTGGGCCTCAGCATCAGTGAGAGGGAACCATTAGATGGCAGACTGCCGTGGGACCCCCAGGGGACAGTGTGGAGGTTTTGCTGTGACCCAGCAAACCTTGGTCCATGGCTGGACACCACGGGAAGCATGTGGTCAGGCCCTCGGGCAGTCCAGACACAGGAAGGCAAGTCAGGAGGCCTTTCCATGAGGTTAAGAGAAAGGGACGAGATGGCGGGGAGGGCAGAATGAACCCAGAGACATCTGCTAAGAGAGCTGGAGCTGCTCGGGGGAGCTGCCCCACCAAGGCAGGGTGTGGGGACAGGCTGCTGCTGTGCAGGGCACTGCCAGGGCCCAGAAGAGAAGGGCAGAGGCACAGAGCTGCTTTCTATATACAACAGGGCCAGCAGCGGGAGGCAACCACGGTCCTTCCAGCTCCTCTCCTGCAGGGCGCCTCACAGGAAGCCCATCCAGCAGCACGTCAGTGTGTTGCCAGCATGACACACCCCACTGACTGGCCTCATTAAAGATGAGCTGTGTCACCAAGGGGTGGGTGTCCTGGGCTGTACCAAAGGGGCTGCTCAGACCTCAAGTCCCCTCTCCCAGGCTGCGCTGAGAACACGTGTTCACACACATGCGGACACACACTCATGCACACGCAGGACACACTCACAGATGGGCCTGGGATCCGTGACCCCTGTGGTGCCGCCAGCCCAGGCGTCAATGTCCTCACCCTCTGAAGCCTAACCTGTGCCCATTGACTGTCTCTAATGAGCTCCTACTGGGCTGCGGGGTCTCACCTTGATGTACACTGACAGACTAGTAGGTGGCATTAGAGGCTCCATCAAGAGCTCTCTATGGGGGACGCTCAGCTCAGAGGAGTCTTATGGCTCAGAGTGGACCTGAGCTCTGCAGGATAGGGGCCTCCATGCAGAGACGGCACCTGCAAGGCTTGGCCTGTGACATGGCCACTGCCCTGGCCCAGGACTATTCTGAACCACAGAAGAGACACCTTGAAACGTGGGTCAAGGGTCCACATGTACACATGCCCTGGAGAGGGTCAGGGAAAGGCTGCCTCTTATGCTCCAGAATTCAGGACAGTGCCTGGGGCTGCAGTCTCCCACTCACCAGAGAAACCACCTCGTGGAGCATGGTGGTGCTGCTGAGCTGGCAGGGCACATGTGAGGGCCTAAGGACAAGAGCAGGAGAGGTGCCACTCCAAGGCAGGCAGGGGAGAGTTAAAGCTGTCACCCATTACCACAGACTAGCAAGACTGTGGGGGATGGTCCTACCTTGAGAACATTCCAGATCAAGCTGGATCTCCATTTTCCCATCTGCAGAATGTGAGGGGAACTGTCTTCCTGCTTGGAAATGTGACAAATTTAAGGGCTTCCAGACCAGAAGCACAGACATGGGGACTTGGGCTGTCCATGAAGGCACCACCAGGCTGGGTAGGCATCTCAAGGGGCTGCTCCCCACAAGTCATGAAGAAAAACAAATGGAAATGCTCCAAAATTCAAATTTTTGCTTTGACAGTTTAAAGGTTGTTACTGGCAACAAAACTCTGTTGTTTTCCCTGAAACATTAGGCTCATGTGGTTTCTTCTGAGAAGAGCATGGCATTTCTCCTGGGAGAAGCTGGGTGCAGACCATGGAGAGTTGCCCAGGGCCTCACGCCCCGTGCAGCAACCCCAGTGCTGCAAAAACAGGCCGCACCCCAGCTGAAGAGTCTGAGGACAACATGGACAAGAACACAGTTCCCACAGCAGGCAGGGGGCTCATCGCGTCCCTGTCAGTCAGGAGGCTGCAGCGCACTGGGCACTGTACCTCACCAGACCCAGAGTCCCACTTGATTTCCCAAATGCAACCCTCAGACATGAGCAGTGTGAATTCTCAGCCAACCCAGATTGGTTCCAAGTCTTTCTTTCTTTTTTTCTTTTTTTGTTTGGTATGGATTTGGTAATCTTCCCTTTTTCTTTCTTTCTAAACATTCTGGATCTTTTATTTTAGGCCTCCTATACAAAGCATGCCATTGGACTTCTCTGAGACCTCTCTGAGTTTTGTCTTTTGACAGTCTAATTGAGGTATAATTGATGTAAATAAAACTGCACATACTTAAAGTATACAATTTGAGTTTTATATGCAAATTATTATATTCTTCAGTCCTAAAATTTTGATTTGGTTCTTCCCTGCACTTTCTAATACTTTTGCTGAGACATAATTTTCTCATTTGTTTCAAGTATGTTTGTAATTGCTTGTTGAACTACTTTTGCTATGGCTTCTTTAAAGCCCATGAGATTTTAATTTAGGTGTCACCTTGTGTGAGTGTCTGTTGATTTTCTTTAGCATCTAGTAGAAGCTTTCCTGGTTCTTAATATGCTAAATGACTTTCAACTGAAACCTGGACATTCTTATATATGTTGAGACTCTGATCTTATTTAAATCCCATGTTTTTGCTGCCCCTCCACCATTCCAGCAAGGAAGCGGGGTGGTTAGAGGTGCGGTGCCTCATTGCTGCTGTTGGGTAGAAGTCCAGGTTGCCACTTGGCCAGAGCAGAACCCAGGCAGGGGGGTTCATTACTGCTAGGCAAGTGGGGCACCCCAGCCCCACACCTGGCCCACTGATACAGCAGTGAGAGAGGGCCTCTTCAAAGCCCGGCTCCAGTGGGAACACAGGACATGCTCAGCCATTGCAGCAACTGGAGTGCCTCAACATAGGCCCGTGACAAAGGAGGCTTAAACTCTCCAAAAATCAGTAGTGTTTCTCTATCCTAATAACAAGCTTTCTGAAAAAGAAATCAATACAACAACCCTATTTACAAAAGCTACAAAAATAATAAAATACTCAGGAATAAATTTAACAAGGAAGTAAAAGATCTATACACTGAACCATAAAACACCAGTGAAATACATCCCATGTGCATGGACTGGAAAAATTAATGTTATTAAAATACTCAGAGTATCCAAAGCAATCTGCTATCAAATTCCAATGCAATTTTTCAAAGATATAGAAAAAATAATCCTGAAATTCATATGGAACCACAAAAAGCCTGAATAGCTAAAGGAATCATGAGCAAAAAGAACAAAGCTGAAGGCATCATATTATCTAATTTCAAACTATAGTACATAGTGACATTAAAAATAGTATGGTACTTGCACCAAAACAGATACATGGACCAATGGAACAGAATATAGTCCAGATATGAACCCATGCATGTATGATCAGTTGGTTTTCAATGAAGATGCCAAGAATACACAATGAGAAAGAGCAGTCTTTTCAATAGCTGGTGTTGAAAAAACTGGATATCCATACACACAAGAATAGAACCTCATTCTCTCATATGCAGAATTTGAACCTCACCTCCCATCATATACAGAAAGGTCAACTCAAAATGGATTGAATAGTGAAATATAAAGCTTAAAACTATAAAATATTTAGAAGAAAACAGGGGGAAACCATACAACATTGGTTTGGGCAATGATTTTTTAGATTTGACTCTAAAAGCACAGGCAACAAAAGCAAAAATAAACTAATGGAATTACATCAAAATATAAAACTTCTGCAAAACAAAGGTGATGAGTGAAGATTCAACCTACACATTGAAGAAAATATTTGCAAGGCATACATCTGATGAGATTAACATCCAAAATAAGTAAGGAACTCAAATATATAGAAAGAACAAATAATCTGATAAAGAAAGGGTCAAAGGAAGCCTGGCGTGGTGGCACAAGCCTGTAATCCCAGCACTTAGGGAGGCTGAGACAGGAGAATCACGAGTTCAAAGCCAGCCTCAGCAACTGTAAAGCAACTCAGTGAGACCCTGTCTCTACATAAAACACAAAATAGGGCTGGGGATAGGGCTCAGTGGTCGAGTGCCCCTGAGCTCAATCTCCAGTACCAAAAAAGAAAAGAAAAGAAAAGAAAGAAGAGAGAAAGAGAGAAAGAGAGAGAGAGAAAGAGAGAAAGAAAGAAAGAAAGAGAAAGAAAGAAAGAAAGAAAGAAAGAAAGAAAGAAAGAAAGAAAGAAAGAAAGAAAGAAAGAAAGAAAGAAAGGGTCAAAGGATCTGAAAAGGCATTTCTTAAAAGAAGATTTACAGGGGCTGGGGCTGTAGCTCAGTGGTAGAGCGCTTGCCCAGCATGCGTGAGGTACTAGGTTCGATCCTCAGCACCACATATGAATAATAAATGAACAAAATAAAGATCCATCAACAACTAAAAAAATGTTTAAAAAAAAGATTTACAAATGAATAGCAGATATATGAAGAAAAATATCAACACCATTAACCATTAGGAAGAGGCAAATTAAAACCACAATATCACCTCATGTCTGTTAGAACAGTTATAAAAAAACATGAATGATAAAGTATTGGTGAGAATGTGAAGAAAAGGGAACCCTTGACACTGTTGGTGAGGTGTAGATCAGTGTAGCCATTCTAGAAAACAGTATGGAGATTCTGCAAGAAACTAGAAATACCATGCAATTTTTATTACTATAGCTCTGCAGTACAATTTGAAATCAGCATTGTGATGCTTCCAGCATCATTTTTCTTTTTCATCATTGCTTTGGCTATCCTAGGTCTTGTATTCTTCCACAGAAATTTTAGGACTGTTTTTTCTACTTCTGTGAAGAATGTCCTTGGTATCTTGATGAGGATTGCACTGCATCGGGATATCACTTTTGGCAATATGACTATTTTGACAATACTCATTCTGTCTATCCTTGAGCATGGGTCTTCCTGTCTTCTGAGGTCTTCTTCCATTTCTTTCTTCAGGGTTCCATAGTTTTCATTGTATAGGTCTTTTACCTCCTTGGTTAGCTTTATTTCCAAGCATTTTATTTTATTTTAATTTTAGGTTATTGTGAATGGAATAGTTTTCCTGATTTCTTTCTCAGCAGATTCATTATTGGAATACAGAAAGCTATTGATTGCAGTGCAATTCACCATAGCCAAGTTATGGAACCAGCCCAGGTGCCCATTGACAGAGATTGGATAAAGAAATCATGGTGTATACATACCACCAAAATGGAGTTTTACCTAGCCATATGAATAAAATTATGGTGTTTACTAGTAAATGGTGAACATCATGCTAAGTGAAATAAACCAATTCAGAAAGTCAAAGGTTAAATGTTTTCTCTCATAGGCAGAAGCTAGAGCAAAATAAGGGGGGAAAAGTGAGAAAGGAGTCTCATGAAGACAGAAAGAAAGGAAAGGGGTTAAGAGGGATGGAGGAATGACAGGAAAAGGGAGGAGCTGGAGAATGAAATTGACCAGAGCATGCTATGTGTGCTGTGAACACACGAATACACTAAGCCCTTGACCCCCTGGCCACACTGTCAGCAGGTGGCACGAGCTGGCACAGAGCAGGCCTTTACTTCTGTGAGCTCCTGGGACACTGCCAACTCGGGGCCAGTCCTCTTGTAACAGAACCAACACTTGCCCTGGAGCACTCCCCACTCTTGAGCCACAGCCAAGCTGTAACCCATGGTGTCTGCCTATCCCCACTTTCTAGGTAGCAAGTTTGCTCTGTACCCCCAAACTGCATCTTTATGAGGGACCCTCTAGCTCCCTGTCTAGACTGGCCCTAAGCCACACTCCCATTTCCCTCACCAGAACCTGCCATAGTGGAAGTTCACGGCTGCAGCGGGGCAGACACACAGGGCCATGCTGGCTCTGGCCTGCCTCCTGCCCAGGGTCCTGCCTCCTGCCCAGGGTCCTGTCTCCTGCCCAATGCCGGTGGAGCCCTGGTGCTCTCGCTAGTGCTCAAAGGCATCTGAAAAGATCTCTGTGTCATCTGACCAGCTCTCTGGGACCACAGCCCTCTCGGTGTGGAAGCAGAGAGACACAGAGGTTCGAGAGCATGGGATTCCCCCCAAAGGGCACTCCCTGCACTCCATCTTGAGGCAAGGTGCAGGTCCCCATGCCTCTCAGTCCTTGCTCTGCTCCATAGGTGGAGTCCCTACACTTGCTGTCCTTGCTACGTCCTGTGGACAGGGACCATGCTCTGTTGGAAACATGCTAAGTATATTCTGTGATTCTTCCATAGGCTTCTTTAGGTTGGTACTTTTTTCTCCCTCTACAATCTGTCATCTGCTTAGTCAGCATACAAATTTTAAGGGGCTTTTGGGGGTGGGGTACTGGGGATTGAACTCAGGGGCACTCAACCACTGAGCCATATCCCAGCCTTATTTTGTGAATTATTTAGAGACAAGGTCTCACTGAGTTAATTACTGCCTTGCTGTTGCTGAGGCTGGCTTTGAACTCGTGATCCTCCTGCCTCAGCCTCCTGAGTCACTGGGATTATAGGCATGTGCCACCGCGCCCAGCTTAAGGGACCATTTGAAAGAACGTATTTTAAGTTACCTAAAGAGGACAGTTCTCGCTATGGTTGATTGACAGCTCCTTAGGGGACATGTCCAACTTTAGCCATGACACTTTTTAAAAAATGAACAAGATTGGAGAAGGCCTCACACAGGATGGGAGTGCAGCACAGGGAAGGGGCTCAGAGGCGGGGCTCAGGGCTGAGGAGGAGGCGGGGCTCAGGGCTGAGGAGGAGGCGGGGCTCAGGGCTGAGGAGGCGGGGCCTCAGGGCTGAGGAGGCGGGGCTCAGAGCTGAGGAGGAGGCGGGGCTCAGGGCTGAGGAGGAGGCGGGGTTCAGGGCTGAGGAGGAGGCGGGGCCTCAGGGGTGAGGAGGCGGGACCTCAGGGGTGAGGAGGAGGCGGGGGCTCAGGGCTGAGGAGGAGGCGGGGCCTCAGGGCTGAGGAGGACGCGGGGCTCAGGGCTGGCGCGGGCCTGGGGGCTGGCGGCCTCAGGCCTAAGGAGGACGTGTGCACCCGCTGGGCCCTTCCCTGCTCTTCCTGCATCTAGAAAGGGTTGAGCAAGAGCAGCTGGTCTCAGAATGAAAACAAGTTGTGAAAATGACTGTGTGTGAGAGGCCAATGTCCAAGGCACCGTGAGACAGTCTCCAAGTGAGAGAGAACAAGGCTGTGTTCTAGGCAGATCGTTCTTCCAGATTCCGCATATGGAATGGACTTCCTCACGCGCAGGACTTTGGGGTTAGCTCTCGAGAGGGGAAGCAGGAGAGTGGTGGGAGATCGGGGGACAGGACTTCTGGGTGGACAGACTCCCCAGGGAGCAGGCCCTACTGGGGTCACCTCTCCACCTCATTGTCCAGTGCCCCCAGCATGCTTGACTGCAGTGCAATTCACAATAGCCAAGTTATGGAACTTGGAGGACCCGGAGGTGCTGCCTGTAGGGGGAAGCCGCAACGCAGACAGCTACACTGCAAGCCAGCCAGTAGAGGAAGCCAGGGGCGGGAGCAACGAGGACGCTGGCGATGCTTGTTTGAAGAAAGGATGCTCTTGCAGTTACCTGTCAGCTCTCAAACCGAAGCTGCTGGGCAGAGGACAAGGTGGGCCTCTCTAGATGAGGCTGCACAGGACACAGCTGAAAGGCCGAGGTCAGCGCCCTGTGTGCAGGGAGGCTGCCCTGACAGCAGCCCCAGCATGTAGTGGGATCTCCAAACAGGGCCGGCTACCTCCAGGCAGTGCCGGCAAGTTCAGAAAAGAGCACTTCCAGTCTGGGTGTTGCTCTCTCCACCAGAACCTCCAAACCTTGAAAATGATGAGACTTGAATGTGAAAAACTACTGCCGCTAGGTGGCAACAGAGGTCCACTGCCATGACCACAGTACTCAGAAAAATCCGTTTTTCAAAGAGGAAGTGTGCTTCCGGGCTTTGTATCTAATCCAAGGGGTCTGAGACCAAGCCCACCCATTGCTTGTTTCTGTAATTCAAGTTTCACTAGAACCCAGACACACTCATCTGCTTACTGTCCACAGCTGTCTTCCAGCTTCCAAGACAGAAGTGAGTGAAGATTCAAAGACTGTGATACAAAACCAATTTCCTTCCTCTGTTCCAGAAAGCATGTGCGGGTCCTGCCTGGAGCAGGGTGCCCCTGAGACAGGCAGACATGTGATGTGGATACGACAAAAGGCCTGAGTGCTGGCCAGAGGCCAACATCAGTCCCTTCAAGGGTATTGAGTCCCTCGTCCAGACTCTAGGTCTCAGCCATCCACTAATCACAGAGCCCACAACTGAAAGGGCTGGGTCCTGTGGGGTCCCGTGGGGCCTGCGACAGCCCTTCAGTGTGCAGCAGTGTTCTCCTGGACCCCAGAAGAGGGACCATAGGAGCTAGGGAAGGGCCAGGGAACACCCAGGCCTAGGAGAGTGCTGGGTACTGGGCCTGAGCGCTGCCTATGGCAGGGCACCCAAACACTGTCACGAACCCCCATTGAAGCAGTCCCTGGCTGCCTCACAGTGACCTGTATGTTTGCACATCATCAGGTGGACATTTTTATCCAGTGCCTGCACATCAAATGGGGATGGAGACACTTCAGAAGCTGCCAAAACAAACACTTTGGTTCCCTGGTCTCAGGACATGAAGGTCGGAAAGGTCAATTGCAATTCCTGAGAACCTCCCCACCTTCTAGCCAAGACAGCACTTGGGGAAAATGAGTCAGCCTACGCATCAAGGAAGGCAGGGTTGTAGGGTGGTTTGACCCAGGAGAACACCCTCCCACTTCCACCATAAACTGGATGGCCCATGGTGTGCAATGGTTGACTCCCCTGGTCTCAGCCAAGCGACGCCCCGAGGGCGGTGCAGGGCAGGGTGTGGTCTCTACACTGCTCTCAGTTCTGGTGAGTTGTCCTTCCCAGCCCCATCAGTACAGAGGGTCCGATCGGTCCGCTTCTCCACCGGAGAACAGCAATGCACTGCTGTCTCTCGAAGCTCTGTACAAGACCGTCTTCAGGAACTCTGATTGCTTTTTTCGTTTAATAGACTATTTTCAAAAGCAGTTTAATGTTCACAGCAAAAGTGATTTCCCATATATTCTTTTCCCCACCCAGAGGCTCCCCCTTATCAACGTTCCCCACTAGAGGGTGCATTTGCTACAATCAGCAAGCCTACAGGGACACGGAGAGCCCGCCACATAGGAGAGGGTCTGTGCGGAAAACATAGGCCAACGTGTACCCACCACTGCAGTATCACAGTTTCACTGCCCTCAAAGTTCCCTGTGCTCCGCCTGCTCGTGTCGCCCTCCCCTCAGCCCGTAGCAGGCACTGACCGTTGTCCTAAGTCTACGGTTCTGACCTTTCCTACCTTCATGTCCTGAGACCAGGGAACCAAAGTGTTTGTTTTGGCAGCTTCTGAAGTGTCTGAAGTGTCTGCAGTGTCTGCAGTGTCTGAAGTGCAGAGCCCTTCAGACTGGCTGCTGGCACCTACTGATGGGCTCCTAAGGCTCCTCCCTGCTTGGCTGGACACTCACTTCTCTTCAGCAAAGTAACACTCCTTGTCTGGAGGCACTGCAGTTTGTTCTTTCACCTGCGGAGGCATGTCCTGGTTGCTGCCAAGGTGGGACACTAGGAAGCAAGCTGCGGGAACACTCAGGTGCAGGACCTGGCGTGCACCCAAGTCTTCAACTCCTTTGGGTAAATACCAAGGAGCACAAGAGATCCAGAGGTAAGAGATCTCAAAGTAAGAAAGTGTGTGGTTTGGGGAAAATAATAACGATAGTGATAAATAAAACAAAGCAAAAAAACCGTGCCAAGCTGTCCTCACACATGGTGGCACCATTTTGCTTTCCCACCAATAAGAAATGAATTCCCATTGCTTCACATCCTCAGCAGCACCAGCACTGCCAGTGTCCGGGGTCCTGGCCATTCTCACAGGGTGCAGGGCATCCTGTTATAGTTTGCTTCCCTAATGACACAGAATGTGGGAGATCCTTGTACTTCACTGGTGCATTACACTTACACACAATAGTGGGATTCACACATGCACATAACACAGTGCCATCAATCTCCTGGGAAACCTCTCCATATGCTTTTTGGTCATGTATGTATCTTTCCTGGTGAGCAGTCTGTTAAGGCCATTGGCCCCTTTGAATTGGGTCACTTTTATATTGTTGAATTTTAAGAGTTTTAAAATATTCTGTATAAAAGTCCTTTATCAAATATGTCTTTTTAAAGTATTTTTTCTCAGTCTGGGGCTTGTCTTTTCATTCTCTCAACAGTGTCTTCTGCAAAACAGAAACACTGAACTTTCATGAAATTCACTTTATATTATTTATTTCCTAGATGGGGCCTTTGTTATCTTATCTCACCACCAAACCCAAGGGCATCTTGGTTTTCTCCTGTAGCATCTTCTAGTTTTCTAGGGTTCTGACTTAAGCTTAGGTCTGTGAACCAATGCACTGCTGCCGGTAGTGATCAGCTGGCTCTCTGTACATGCATGTGTGTCCGAGCTTTTAGTTCTGTCGGTTTGCCTGTCTATGCTTTGCCAACACCCATCTGCTTGGCTGCTGTGGTTCACAGTAAGCTTTGGATTGGACAGTGTCCGTCCCCTACCTCTGTTCCCCCTCAGTGCTGTGTCCATCCCCTGCCTCTGTTCCCCCGCAGTGCCGTGTCCATCCCCTGCCTCTGTTCCCCCGCAGTGCCGTGTCCATCCCCTGCCTCTGTTCCCCCGCAGTGCTGTGTTGCTATTCTCGACCTACTGCCTTTCCAGGTGAACACTGGGATCATTTTGTTGATATACAAAATGTAACTTGTTGGGTTTCTCTTTGGATTGTACTGAATCTATACATCTTGGGAAGAACTGACATTCTGACAATACTGAGTCTTCCTACGCAACAACAGGGAATATCTTTCCATTTATTTAGTTCCTCTTTGATTTTATCCATCAGAGTTTTGTGGTTTTCCTTATACAGATCTTGTACACACTTTTTTGACTTATTCCTAAATAGTTCATGGGGGGTGCTAATGTAACTGGAATGGTGTTTTTAAGTTTCAGATTCTACCTGATCATTGTGGTGTACGGGCAGTGACTGACTGTCACTTAACCTTGTGTCCTGCAGCCTTGCCATCACAAATTACTAGTTTCATGGACTTCCCTCTACTTGGTATAGTTTGTATCTTCAATGTCCCCCCAGTGCCCATGTGCTAAAGGCTTATGAATCCTTAAAGATGTGGGACCTATGGAAGGAAGTTGGTCATTAGGGTGTGCCTTTGGGGAACTGTTGGGACCCCAGCCCCTTCCCCTTCCCCTCCCTCTTTTTCTTTGTCTCTTTTCTTCCTGGCTACTGTGAGGTGAGCAGCTTTGCTCCACCACACACTCCCTGCCGTGATGTACTGTGCTGCAACCGGCCCAAAGCAGTAAGTCAAGCAAAGAAGAACTGAAACCTCTGGAATTTTAAGCCATGATAAACCTTTTCTCCTTATATGTTGATTTTCTCAAGTACTTGTACCAGCAATAGAAAGTGACTAACAGTATTCTGTCTGATTTTCTGCATAGACAATCACACTATCTGTGGATAAAGTTTCATTTTTTCCTTCCCAGTCAGTGAAACTCCTTTTCTTGTCTTACTGCATTAGCTACGACTTCCAGTATGATGTTAAAAAGGAGTAGTGGGAGGGGCTGTCCTTGCCGAGTTCCTGACCTTAGCAGGAAAGCTTCTAGTTTCTCACTATGCAGCATGGTGCTACCTGGTTTTTTGTAGATCATTTTTATCAAGTTGAGGAATTTTTCCTTTATTCCTAGGTTACTGAGAGGTGATTTTTTGTTTGTTTAAATTGTTCTTGGGTTTTGGATTTTGTCAAATGCTTTTCCTGCATCTATGGATATGATCATATGGTTTTTTCTTCAATCTGTTGATGGGATGGATTACATTAATTGATTTTTCTAATGTTAAACAAGACTTGCATACCTGTATAAATTCCACCTGATTGTGGTGTATAATATTTATATACACTGTTGAATTCTGTCCACTATTTTATTAAGGATTTTTGCATCTATGTTCATGAGAGACACTGATCTTTGGTTTTCTTGTAATGTCTTTGTCCAGTCTTGGTATTTGAGTAATGCTTGCCTTGTAGGAAATATTCATTCTGCATCTATCTTCTAAAAGAGATTGTAGAAAATTGGTATAATTTCTTTCTTAAAATTTTGGTAGAATTCACTAGTGAACCTATATAGGCCTAATGAGTTATCTGTAGGAAGAGTATTAATTATTGATTCCATTGCTTTAATATATATAGGCCTATTCAGATCACCTATTTCTTCTTGCTTGAGTTTTAGCAAATTGTCTCTTTGAAGGAACTAGTCCCTTTTATCTAGGTTATCAAGTTTATGGACATAGAGCTGTTTATTATCCTTTCAATGTACATGGGATCCAAAGTGATATCCCCTCTTCCATTTTGATATTCATAATTTGTCTTCTCTTTTCTCTCTTCCCTCTTTTCTCCTCTCTTTTTTTTTTTTTTTTTTTTTGGTACTGAAGATTGAACTCAGGGGCACTCGACCCCTGAGCCACATCCCCAGCCCTGTTTTTTGTGTTTTATGTAGAGACAGAGTCTCACTGAGTTGCTTAGCACCTCGCTATTGCTGAGGCTGGCTTTGAACTCACGATTCTCCTGTCTCAGCCTCCCTAAGTGCTGGGATTACGCACTTGCACCACCGTGCCCGGCTTCCTCTCTTTTTTCCCTTCTTCTTCTTTTTCTTCTTCTCCTCCTCCTCCT
This sequence comes from Xerus rutilus, assembly GCA_028644305.1. NCBI lineage: Eukaryota > Metazoa > Chordata > Mammalia > Rodentia > Sciuridae > Xerus > Xerus rutilus. The sequence continues at coordinate 118,823,942 of CM053409.1, read as the reverse complement.
CCTCTTCACTCTCCTCCTCCTCCTCCTCCCTCTCCACTCCCTTCCTTTCTCTTTCTCTGCCTGGCTAGAGTCTAATTTATTTCTCTTTTCAAAGAAGCACTTTTGGGTTTCAATTTTCCCTACTGAATTCATATTTTCTACTTCTTTAATTTATGCTATAATCTTTATTATTCTTTTCTTCTGCTTACTCTGGTTTATTTTACTCTTCCTTTTGTATTTTCTAAGGCAGAGTTTTACATTACTGATTTAAGATTTTTATTCTTTTCTAGTATATGCATTCACTGATATAAATTTCCCTCTAAGTTTTATTTTCATTCTATCCCACAGGTTTTGATAAGTTGTGTTTTCATTTAGTTCAAAATATTTTTAAATTTCACTTGAGATTTCTCCTTTTATCTACATGTTTGAAGTGTGCTGTTTAATCTCTAAGTGTTTTGGGATCTTCCAGCTATATTTCTGCTATTTATTTCTAGTTTAACTCCACCATGGTCTAAGAGCAAACACTCTATTATTTCTATTCTCTCAAATCTGTCAAGGTGTACTTTATGGCCCAGAAGGTGATCTGTTTTGGTGAGTGCTCCATGTGAGCTTGACATGAAATGTGTCTTCTGTTGCTGTTGGATAAAGCAATCCACAGCTGTCCACCACGTCTAATAAATCGACAATGTTGTTGAGTTCGACTATGTCCTTACTGATTTCTGCCTGCTGGGTCTGTCCGTTTCTGAATATGAGCTGCTGAAGTCCCTAGCACTAACAGTGGATTCACTTACTTCCCTTGCAGTTCTCTCAGCTCTGCTTCATGTATTTTGACATGTTCTTGTCAGATACATACATGTGAAAAATTGCAGTGTCTTCTTGAGGAATGACCCTTCTATTTATTATGTAAAGCTCTTCTTTATTCTTGGAGTTTCCTTGCGCAAAAGATTGAAGTGTCTGATATTAAAATAGCTATTCCTCTTACCTTTGATTAGTGTTAGTATGGCATATCTTTCTTCATACACTTACTTTTAATCTGTATGTGGATTTATATTTACAACATAGAGTGAGTGAGCACAGAGTTGGGCCTTGTGTTTTGATCCACTGGCAATCTCTTTTAATTGGTGCATTTAGACTAGTTTCAAAGGCAATGATCTAAATACTGATTCAGTTAGATTAACATCTACCATATTTGTTGTTATCCTCTCTTTATTCTTATTTTTCTCTTCCACGCTCTTCTGCCTTTTGTGGTTTTAATTGAAAATTCTATGATTTTTACTGTTTCTCTTCTTAGCATACCAATACTTCTTTTTTTTTTTTTGGTACCGGGGATTGAACTCAGGGGCACTCAACCACTGAGCCACACCCCCAGCCCTATTTTGTGTTTTATGTAGAGACAGGGTCTCACTGAGTTACTTAGCGCCTCTCCATTCCTGAGGCTGGCTTTGAACTCGCGATTCTCCTGTCTCAGCCTCCCTAAGTGCTGGGATTACAAGCGTGAGCCACCGCGCCCGGCTCCAATACTTCTTTTTATAAACTTTTTAAGTGGTTGCCTTAGAGTTTTCAGTATCTTTAGAAGTAATCAAGTGCTCTTCTAAATAACACTATACTGCTTCATAGGTGGTGAAGCATCTTATAACAAAATGATTCCAACTCCTCCCTCCTGTCCTTGGTCATTGTTATCACTCATTTTACTTATATGTAAGCATACATGAACACACACAACTGAATGCTTTGTTGCCATTATTATTTTGAATAAATATTATGTTAGATCAATTAGCAACAGGAAAAATCAAAGTTTTTATTTAAACTTCACTTATTCCTTCTTGATGTTCTTTCTTTATGGAAAAATGACTATGAAATTTACAATTTTCCTTCTTTTTAAGAATTTCTTTCAACATTTTTTACAAGGCAGGTGTTATGGTTTGGATGTGAGGTGTCCCCCAAATGTTCCTGTGTAATGCAGGAATGTTAGTAGGTGAAATAATTAGATTATGAGAGCTGTAACCAAACCAGTCCATTAAATAAAAACTTTGAATGGAATGACTGGATGGTAACTAGGCAGGTGTGGCATGGCTGGAGGAGGTGGGTCACTGGGGGCTGCCCTGGAAGGGTGCATCTTCCCCATGTCCTCTCTCCCTATCTCTTTGTTTCCCAACTGCCATGTCTGGAGCAGTGCTCCTCTGCCACACCCTACACCATGATGTTCCTCACTTGGGCCCAGAGCAACAGAGCTGGATGACCATGGGCTAAACCTCTGACACCATGAATCAAAATAAAGTCTTCCTCTAAATTGTTCTTGTCTCGTATTTTGGTTACAATAACAAAAATCTGACTAACACAGCAGGTTGTCTGGCAACAAATTCCCTCAATTTTTGTTTGTCTGGAAAGACTTTATTTCTCCTCCTCTTTGGTAGGGTAATTTCTCCATTTATAGAATTCTAGGTTGGTGATTTGTATCTCTCAACACCTTAACTATTTCACTCTCCTTTCTCTCTGTTTGCATGCTTTCTAACGAAGTCAGACATAAATTATATCTTTGTTTCTCTATAGCTGAGGTACACTTTTTCTTTCTTTGATTTGGGGTAGTTTGAATAGGACATGCATAGGTGTGGTTTTCCTGTTGTTGTTAGTTTCATTTTGTTTCATTGTTTATCCTACTTGGTGTTCTCTGAGCTTCCTAGGTCTGTGGTTTGGTGTCTGACATGAACTTGGGGGCAAATTTTCAATCATTACTGTTTCAAACATTTCTTCTGTCCCTTTCTTTCTTCTCACTTTGATATTCCAATTATACATGGATTACACCTTTTATAGTTGTCCCATAATTATTGGAAATTCCAATTTTTTTCCAGTTTTTATTTCCCCCTCCTTCTTTCCAGTTCAATTTTGGAAATGAAAACTGTTACTGATGTAGGCTATCTCCTCAAGCTCAGGGATTCTTTTTCAGCCTTGTCCATCTGCTAATAAGTCCATCAAAGGCATTCTTCATTTCTATTACAGTGATGCTGATTTCTCATATTTCTTTTTAGTCTGTTTTTAGAATTTCCATCTCCCTGCTTACATTGCCCTTCCTCCTTCCTTCCTTCCTTCCTCCCACTTCCTACCTTCCTCCCTCCCATGCTAGGAATCTAACCCAGGACCTCATGCCTGCTGCACAGGCACTCTAGCACTGAGCTAACCCCCAGCCCATCCATCTGTTCTTATATGCATCTACTATTTCATTAGAGCTCTTAGCATATTGATCATGTGTTGAATTCCTGTTCTGATAATTCTAACATCACTGCCATATCTGAATCTGGCTCTGAAGCTTGCTCTATCTCTTTAGATTGCATTTTTGCCTTTTAGTATGTCTTGTAATTTTTTCTTGATGATCAGATGTGAGGTACTGGGTAAAAGGACCTGTTGCAAATGGGTCTTTAGTAAAGTCATGGTAAGGTGGGGGGAGGTGAGCACTTTGCAGTTCTAGGATGAGGTCTCGGTCTTTCCGTGAGCCTGTACCCTAGACTGCCAGTTTCACCAGTGCTTCCCCCCACCCCATGCCCAGGAGGGCTAGAGTATTTCTTTCCCCAAGCCAGTCAGGCCCTAACAAAATCCCAGAAGGCTAGTTAAATAGTTTCTTGTGCAGACAGTCCTTGTTAAGAAGAACAGACTGTCTAACATATTTCAAAATGGTTCTTTTTTCTTCTCTTTGCCAGAGGCATTGAATTTTTCTCCAATAGTCACTGTGGAAAACTGGTAGATCTCAGGGAGATAAAATTCAAAAGTGTGGGGGCCTTCAGAAGATGGGTCCCGTGGAGGTTTGCTCTCTCAGACTGTGAATGCTGTGGCACTTCCTGCTCTGGTGGTCAGCCCTGGACAGGTTCTCGTGGGAGCTTCTGCTCTAGTACTCCACTCTGCCTGTCTGTTCCAACTTGGAGGCAGTGGTTCGCCCTGTGCTCTCACTTCTCTGCTCATCCAAGAAGAGCAGCTGCTTTGTCAGTATGCTCAGCTCTGCGCTTGCTGTTAGGGTGGGTTGGCAACTTCTAAACTCTCACCTGCTGGGCCAGAATCCAGAAGTCCAATGTAACATGGTGCTGGGCCAGGTTGTTGTCGGCATCTTTCTGATTGGACACAGTGATCAGGAACTAGCAAATCATCTGGATACTCTAAAGGCGCATGGGGCAGACATGGGAGGAGACTCAGAAGGTTCCTGAGGCCTGCAGTCAATACAGTGTGTGAGGTTATGTGGTCTGGGCCATGACGAGACAGCTCGTCTAAGAAAAGGATGCATTTTGCACCTGGTGCCTGCTAATGCTTTGGGAAAGGCACACAACATGGTGAGCTCCTCTGATTCTGCAGTCCACACATCTGCCCTGGTTCCCAGGAGGCTAGCTGCAGAGCACTCTGCCTCCATCTAGGCTGCAGGCCCTCACCTGTGGCCACATGACCCAGCAGACAGGAAGCCAACTGTGAGGAGTCCTGGCAAATCCCAATAGACACAACACTGTGCAGGCAGCTGAGCTTCTGCAGCACGGCCATACCTCCTGTGACAGAACTCAGCACCTGTAAAAGCAGCCCCACTGGGCTCCTGAACAGGAAGTGAAGGCAGAATTCTGCACAGCTCCACGCTGCCGAACGGCCCCACATTCAACCAAGCAGAAGAGCAGCAGGCTTAGCCCTGGGCACCAGCAAGGCCAAGGACCAGCCAGCCCAGGGGACAGAAGGAAACTCGTCTGGCTCCAGGAGAGGCCAGACGTTATGCTGTCCAGACACAGACACAGCTGCATACCTATCACCACCCCTCAGATGCCCTAGTGTCTGTGGGGAGAGGAAGATCTCACAGCAGGAAGACCACTGTAAAGAGGGAGATGGGGCCTGAGGAAAGCTATGACAAACTCTAGGCAGGGGCAAGCAGCTGGGCTTGTGACCCTGGACCTGGAAAGAGAAGGTCAGAGATGGGAGAGAGTGGAGTGCGAGGTGTGCACTGGACAGCTGGGAGGTCTTCGTGTCTCTTGCTAACCCACCTACAGGCATCTCCACAAGAGGCACACAATCACCAAGCAATAGGTAGTCTGTCTCCTGTATGTGGCTGGGGACAGGGACAGGGACAAGGACATGTGGGTGTAATTTCCACACTCCTCAGACTCCAGCTCACTAACATGGCTCTTGAGGTGCTTCTGAAGCTCCTCTCACTTACTTAAGGAGGGACTAGGTTGAAGATATGCTTGGCACTTCAGGGGCTAGGAAGGAGCTGTGCCAGGACTGACATTCATTCAGCACATCACAGAGCAATGTGCACGTCCGTGCTGCAGGACGTGCCTGACAGGGAGCAACGGACAAAATCCTAGGGGTCCCATCTTCAAGGAGTGCACCCTTCAATGGATGTAACCAATAATAATAAGACTCAAAAGTGGGCCACACGGAAAGTTGAGCTGTGCCAGAGTCAAGGACAACACTCACAATATGTCTGGGGTCAGGGAATGAAACAACCTTGGGGGCTTGGGAGAGCAGTACAGCCAGGGTGCCAGTGTGCACAGGCCCAAGGTGGAGGACCTGAGGACCTGTGAGGCTGGGTGGCTAGGGTGCAGAGGGCTAGGCAGCAGGAGCATGAGGGACACAGTGGATCTGGATAGCTAAGAACTGTGCCTTTGGCCTGGGGTAGAATGGAAAAGGAGAACTCCACAGCGTGGCCTGGGTAGAGAGGTGAGCACTGTGCTTCAGGGAGTGGGGCACTTGAGACCTACTGAGTGTTTCCGTTTGGGCTCCAGATAACACCCACCATGTCCGTATCTTCAGTGCCAGGGGCAGGCCAAGCTGGAGTCGCTGTGCACCAGTCATCCTTGGGTTCTTCCTAACAGTTGCCTCTCCCAGCTGTCACCTTCTGTGATATATGTGGGCGTCCAATCTCCCCAAATCTGATGATCTCGTCTTGGGACTGTGCACTAACACCTGGTAGTCACCTGCACCTGTCTGCTCTATTTTTCTGTAGAACTGCAGCCTTCACCTAAAAGCATAGCAACAATCACCCACCTTCATAGCTGATTAAAGACCACTCTCAGAGTCATCCTGCAGAGGCCTGGTGTCTGCCACCAGGTGCATGAGGAAGGGGCAGGTGCACATGGGGACCTATGGCCACGTAAGGCAATATGATATCTGTACAAAACGAGTATTTTGTAGAAGGTGCTGGTGATGGCATGACCTAAATGGCCAGGCTCCAGAGCACAGGCCAGCATCAGAGGCACTAACCACACAGGGAGGACTGACCACACCAGTGCTCAGGGCCCAACCTGCCAGCACTCTCCTAAGCCATCTCTTGTCCTTGGCTTCAACTCTACCTTCTTTCTCACTTGGCACAAGTCCTTAATTATGGATATCAAACTTATTTTAACAGGAGAGTGAGCAAAGCTCTTTGTCGCAGGACTCCAGAGCCATCTAGATGGAGCCCCACCCACGAGCCGCTCTTCTGCACTGCCCTTCACCTTACTCCCAGGAGCAACGTTTAAATGAACTGCTTTAATGAAAATGCTTTTATAAAAATGGTTTTCCCAAAGATTCTGGCAAAAATTATAGGCCCAGCCAGTATCCTGGGACCACCTAGAGGGGAGGGTCCAGCTGCCTTTCAGTTCCCATGTTCCTCAGCCACTGAATACACGGCACATGGTAGGAAGGCTTATAGATCTAGCCTTACAAGATCAAGGTGGCCATTTCGTATATCTGGAATGTGGAGGGCTCGACTCTGAGCACAAAGATGTGATGGGGGCCCAAGTCCAGGCAGGCATGAAAGTTGGGGACACCCTCCAAGACCCTCTGGACCGACCTCCACATGCCTCAGAGGACAATCCCCTGATTTCTCCTCAGTCTCACAGAGCTCTAGGAGCAAGGAGCTAAGCTCCCCAAACAGGAAAACCCAAGAGACATCCCTGCTGACAGCAGAGAGGGGCTCACACTCGCACCACCAGCACTGTCACCAAAGGTGCAATCTTCAGGTCCCTCCCTGGCCACGGAACCACTCGCTCACAGCCTTGCAGATCCAGTCCCACACCCGCAAGACCTCCTGCTCAAATCTGTCTTCACCTTAAAAATAACTCTTCACACACAGTGACTGAAGACACGCAGACCTCTTAACACACACACACAGAAGGGGCACCTGCTGCTCCCTCCGCTGTTCACGGAATATGCTAGCGACATGATTCAAGGCTTGTCCTTTCTCAAGGCCTGCTTAAATAAAACACACTTCCGTCTGCATAATCAAGACATTTTATGTTTCATTAAAAAGAACCAGAACACTGGCTTATGCCAGTGTGAGGAAGAGCTTACGATCGGTTCCCACAGGAACATCCCAGCCAATCCTTGCCTAGCTGGAAGGCCCAGAACCTCAGCTGTCACTCAGCACCCACACTTGGCACCTCCATGGAGGGGAGTCAATCTGATTCCAGTTGAGGTGAGGAAAAGGACACAAGCACTCACACCACACGTCTACCCAGGTCGCAGGATAGACACAAGTGAGTGTCCCCACCCAGGGAACCTGGGCTGAGCAGGGCTGAGCACCCACACTTGGCACCTCCGTGGAGGGGAGTCAATCTGATTCCAGTTGAGGCGAGGAAAAGGACACAAGCACTCACACCACACGTCTACCCAGGTCGCAGGATAGACACAAGTGAGTGTCCCCACCCAGGGAACCTGGGCTGAGCAGGGCTAGGCCTGAGCATTGCTTCTACCCATAGGAGAAAACACTGTCCCACTTGACCTTCAGGCATGATGCTAGGCTGCTCCCTGGGGGTGCAGGGAGAAGCCATGCAATGTCTTGATCTCTGACTATAACCTTCTGGCACCGCCAGGGTGTGAGGTGTTGATGACGACATCCCTACAGTGATCTGTGTCTGCACAGACCATGAACTTTGCTCAGGCTGGGCTTCTGCCTGAACCTGGACCCTGTCCCACTCCCGGTACTCAGATGAGCCCAGCCATCTCCTGCAGCCTACACTGGAGGGGTAGGCAGGAGCACTCTTGCCATACACACCTTGGGGGACGAGAGGTCTATCAAGCAGACCCTGAAAGAAAGAGAGAGAAACGGGCAAAGGACAGCAGGTGACCTGGAGGCTCTAGAGTTCAGGGCAGCCGCAGCTGCACACCTCAGTCCAGTCCAGACTGTTGGCCCAGCTCCCAGCCCTGGGGCTCAAGGGCCCCTGGGAAGGAGAGCTGGGCTCTCCCCACCCTGGCTTGAGGCAGGGAGCAATGGGAAGTAGGCAAGCTTTGGGGGACCTCCCTGGTTCAGACAGACACAAACCCTCCTGGCTCCTTTGTCTCTCTGCCCCCCATCTGCAAGGACAGACACGTGGAAAGCTCAGGGATGCCACACCATTCGTGCTATGTGCCAAAAACAGACACATACATCCTCAACCCACAGGCTGCACTCACCTGCAGCCTTGGTCATGGTCCTGAGGCCCTTCCAATCATGAGCACCCAGCTCTGTCCACCTACCCTGCCACAGATGGCAGACAGCAACCCTCAACTCTGAACAAAGTGTCAAAAAAAGGATCTGAAGACATCTGAGAAGGTCCATATGTAGCCACATCCTAGGCAAACTGCTGAAACAGAGAAAGAGAAAAAATTTCAACTAAAAATAAAAGATACATTTCACAAAGAAGAATGAAAACCAGTGGGAATAAATTCTCCCCACAGTCAGCTGCTGGGGCCAGGCCAGCAAGTTCAGCTCCCTCAAAGTTATAAAAGCAGGAGAACTGGAGAAAAGGAAACTCAACAAGGCGCGTGATTTCAGCAACATGGCAAATCAGCCAACATCAGGAGAATTAGCAAAAACTGGAAAAATCTTTCTGCAATCTCGGAGTATCACTAGCCAAGGAAATAAGAAACCACACTTTAGAAAAGAAAAAGGAGAGAAGGTTGAAAGGAGGAGTAACAGGGAGAGCAAAGAAAATTGGGAAACGAAGTGAGAATGGGGTTCATTCACATAACCAACAACAACAGTGAGACCTGTGCGTTGTCACCGTAAGACTTTATTTGGTTTTCTTCAAGCTAATATGTACAAGTGTGGACCGCTCCACTTAGCTGATGTCAGAGCAGACAGTCAGGAGAGACCTGGATCCCAGACCAGCTCATGAGGTCAACCTGAAGCAGATGAAGCAGCCCACGAAAACAGGAGAAACGGCAATGAAGTTGGAGGTGAGACAGAAGAGAAAGATGATCAGACAGAAGAGAGATGATCGCGGGAAGTGTGAAGAGGGGTGGTGTCCAAGATTCCTTTAGAAACTGAGGTCAAGGCAGGGGCAGAGGGAACTGCAGGCAAACTTTGATGACTTGCACGGCTATGAGAACATGGTGGAAGGGCCGATCAGCCCTGTCCAACAGAACTTAGCCCAGCATGGTGATCTCTGCATGATGGTGCGAGTGCACAGTGTGTCCTGTGGAAGGAGCGCTGCTTCAAGAGTGTAGTAGGCATTAAACTGATCATCACTTCAGTATAGAAAACCTAGAACACAACTCCTTTCTTTGGAGAGCCAGGATGAGCGAGGTGTGGTGCCTGTCTCCTGACTGCTGGATGTCACCGTGTTCAGGCTCCCACCACGAGCCTCAGTCTCACCTTAGAGGCCCTGACGGACAGCACAGAAGTAGATGTGGTAGAAAAAGACAGAACCAGGAGAATGGCTGATGCTGGGCCCTCCTCCCAGGAGTGTGCCACAAACAGCTTCCTCAGCTGGTGGACAGTCCAGGCAAGTCTTTCATTCACATCTGGTAACAGCTTTTCTTCTAGAAACAACAGGATAACAGAGGCTCTTTGGTCCATTTTAACTATATTCTTGGTTTATCTTCAGTAAAAAAATTAAAGATAAACTAGATGACTTTGATGCTGCAAATTCTATTTATTTTGTTTCCCACACAGACTACTATTTAAATAGGGACCTAGAATTATGGGTGATGCTCTCTTCTGTTTCTTATCTTCTATTCTGTATGCACTGTGTCATGCGTGGAGTTCCCACCTGTCTTCCTCCCCCTCTTAATTTTACTGATGATGACAGATACGTTGTGCTGGTCTTCCCTTTGAAGGACTGAGACAGCCTAGAAGTGAATGCCCAAAAAAGGGATGTTTTTACCCATATGTTCTAACCTTGTCGTGAAAAGACAGTTGGCCCACATCCTAAAGCAGAATCAGGGTTCTCTTTAATCTGGTTGTGTGTAGTTTCCAAAACCTGCTGCAGTGTTATGATTTTTCCTAGATCATTTTAAACATTTTCTCTCTTGGGAAAAAGAAATGGTGCCTAAACATTTCAGTCAGGGTGAAGACCTCAGGGTGTCATCTGATGGGAACGTGCCATGAACAGGTGACTCACTGGCATGCCACTGTAAACACTGGAAAGCCAACACACTGCCTTCCATGCCAGAGTGTCCACTGCCCACCTGGACAGCACAGAATGGAGATGACCACCAATGCTGTCCTTCCAGGAGCTGCCCACCCTTTTCTGTGTGGCTGGACTTAGGCCCCAGGGACTACTTTTATTTGCAGGAGAAGCTAATTATTATCACTGTGGAAATACTGCAAGGCTTTGTCTTTTGCTTCCAGGCCTATGTACTTGCATCCAGGTTAATCACGCAGAGAGGACTGTGTGGCATTTCCAGTTTGCCAGTCCCTTGGCTGCTTATCCGCCCTTTGCCATGGTGAACATTAACTAACACTTGTGCTGGGATGATTCACATGGACTGTAAGGTTTGTTAGTGTGGACACTTGAGCAGTAGGAAACTTAAGACATAAACAAGGATATGTTCCTTTATTCAAAATGAGTCCTGTCCATCTGTAAAGCATTACAAATGGACAGTTTCACAGATATTTTGTCTCATATTTCTTTGTCAGCCCTGTGCTTCTAATCCCAGCAAGCAACTTCAGAAAAAGTTTTTAAAGTTGAAGAAATGTGATATTGTTTTTTTTAAAGATATAATGGCTGACTGTAAAAGTTAGATTTATTCATTACATATAGTTGGGTCCAAGATTACATTTTTAACCAGCTTATGAACAATCATTGGTAAGCTGGATAATAGAGAAAATACTTTTTCTACAGTACAGTTAATTTAGGTCAGTCAAGTAGGTGATGCTTGCCCATTAACAATTTAAGTATTCTTAATAAAATTACAAAAATAATAAAAAGCATAAGGAATGACCTTTGTATTAGTCAGCTTCACGTTACTACCAACAAAACTGTTGTAGGCAACAATTTATAAAAGGCTGTTTAGTTCACAGTTTGAAGGTCTGCATCAGTTCTGATGAGAGTAGTGAATGGTGGCATATCGTGGTGGAGCATGGAGGAGGTAAACAGTCGCATCTCTAGCCACAGTCCAGAGGGAGAGAGACGCAGCATGCAAGGACAAGTGGAATCCCACAATCCCCTGGACGGCAAGCCCCCAGCGACCTAAGACTCTCACCAGGCCCCACCCTGCAGGTCCCACCACCTCCCATCAGCACCATCCTGCAAGACCAAGCCTCCAGTCACGGACTATGAAGGACACCCGACCACAGCAACGTCTCCTCAAGAATAGTGGAAGCCAGAGGCAAGGAAGTGACACATCAGAAATGAGAAAGAGAACAGCAAACGATCCCAACATAAGGTTCTGTGGATGAGCAAAACAGGAAGGCAGAACAAAGGCGTCGTGAAGCTGTTAGAGCAATGAGCAGCGAGGGCCTGCAACTGGACAGCCGCACAGGAGCAGCCAGGGAGAATCTCAGGCCAGAGGAGATCACGCCACATGCAAGCTCACCTCTGCGAGAAGGAATGGACAGGGGAAAGCAGAACAGTAAATAAGGAAGAATGTTTCCTTATTCTTTAAAAGAAAGCTGACTTTAGAAAGCAAAATGATAATGATACATCATAGGGCTTTCTACACATGCGGAAGCAGATTATATGGCAACAAAGCCAGTAAGAAAAGAAGCTTAAATCAGAGTGTACTGCTGCAAGGTCCTCAAGTTAAATGTGAAAAGGTGCAATACCCACACAAAGTGGTTGTGATAGGATGTGTGTTTTTCATTTTTTTTAAAAATATTTTTTTAGTTGTAGATGGACACAATGTCTTTATTTTATTGCTTTATATGTGGTGCTGAGGATCGAACCCAGGGCCTCACACATGCGAGGCAAGCGCTCTACCACTGAGCTACAATCCCAGCCCCGTGTGTTTTTCATATTTAAAATAACAATGAAGGTACAAAGAACAGCTCAGACATGCAGAGGGAAAAAAAGGACCATTAAGGACAACCTGATTAGTGAAAATTAAGGCAGGATAAGGCCAATACATGAAAGAACAGATGGGACAACAGAACACATGGAACAAGGCAGAAGAGTCAACTCACACATCCTTACTACAGCAGGTGTGAGCAGCTCCAACACTTCAGTTAAAAATGCACCGTCAGACTGGATGACGAAGGCAGACCCAAGTACACGCTCGTCTTAAACACTTTATAAATACAAAGACACACATTAGAAAAGCAGGAATGGCTGATGAACACCAGACAAAGCTGACAGAAAGAAGAGTGTGGCAAAGGGAGACGTTTCACAATGAACAAAGGTCAATGTATGGAGTAAGAATAAGGATCCTGAGTGTGAATGCTGCTAAGAACACAGCTCCACATACGTGAAGCAAAAGCTGGCAAAATAAAGGCACAAATCAACAAATCCAAAGTTACAACTGTGGATTTTAAACCGCTACTGATGACTGATGGAACTGTAATCAGGTGTTAATAAGGACAGAGGGGAAGAGCAGATCTACCACCATCTCACCACCAGCCACAGATCACCATGCCCAAGGCTGCAGGTGCTCAGGGAACACACCCCGAGATCACTTCCTATTCCACCAGAAGACCCCATAATCTAGAGAGACTGAAGTCACACAGGGTTCTGTCTGTGCCTACAGAAGAATTAAAAATCAGTAACAAAAAAGCTATCACAAATTCCCAAAAATTTTAAAATCAGACATATTTCTAAATACCACAAAGATCAAAAACTATTGAGAACTTAGAAAAATTGTATAATGAACTTGAATTAACATTTAATTATAATTATTGTATTAATTATAATTAAATGCAACTTCCTGATAACTGAATATATATATTTTTTGAATGACATTAATATATCATATTAATAGAATGACATTAATTCTTTTTTTTTTTTTTTTTTTTTTGGTACCAGGGATTGAACTCAGGGGCACTGGACCACTGAGCCACATCCCCAACCCTATTTTGTGTTTTATGTAGAGACAGGGTCTCACTGAGTTGCTTAGCGCCTCACCGTTGCTGAGGCTGGCTTTGAACTCGCGATTCTCCTGTCTCAGCCTCCCAAAGTGCAGGGATTACAGACGTGCGCCACCACGCCCGGCTAATAGAATGACATTAATTCTTATAGACTGTACTCAGAAGTTTTAGTTCTATGAAATGTACCTAAATTCTAAAGATGTTACAGAATACAGTGTTAAACTTTCTATGCAGATGGTGATTAACCTTGATTTACATAAGAGGGACTCTAGCTAACAGACATTGTTTAATGCAAATCTGACAAAATTATTTTTATAAGCAAGTTAGTTTTTTTCGATTAGATACAAATGAAATCATGCTTATCTGTTAAAATCCATAACAGATTAGATTGCTTTGCTCTTATTAATGTTTGTATTTTTATGGCCTAAGAGTTTTAATCTTTCCAAAAACCTTCTGTTGCTTAAAGTTGGCTAAAATGGAATCTTCTTGTCACAGGAAGAGTTCCCAGAGACGGGGACCTCAACTCTGAACAAGTGGGGTCCTTGGACTATGTGACGTGACCAGGAAAAAATTTCAGCATGCACCAGAGACAAATTTATTTAGAATGTGACCCTCTTAGGAGTGAGAGACACAACCCCTTGGTCTGGGGTATTAATATGGATAGAGAAACGGGAGCTACAGGTGGAGTCAGGGCAGAGCTGTGCAATTTCGTAACGATGTTTTAGCGCTTGTGCATGGTCCTCAGGGGCCAAGAATGCATGGTCCTTTCCTGCATTCCAACAGTTCATAGGCACTTCTCTTTTAAGACTCAGGGTATTTTTCTTTTTATGTGTCCCCAAATTCCTATCCCATTCCGACACTGACTCAGAAACTGTTAATTCTCCTCTAACATGGGCCAATCAGATCAAGGAATGGGACATGGCTCCCATGCTATAGGACAAAATACTTGGCAAATAATCAGGGCTGTCTTCAGAGGAAATCCGTCACAGAAGGGGGAAGAGGGGTAGAGTTAATCACATGAAGTTACCTGACAAACCCTAGCTCTTAGGCAACCACCACTAAAGCCCTTGTCCCAGGCAGAGCTATTGAATACTTGCCTCCTTCAGGCATAAGCATCTGACGGCTTCTGTTCCACTTCTGGCTGATATCTGCACACCTATCCAACAGTGCACTGCCAGCCAGATGACCGGAGCTCTAGTCTCCTCGAGATTAAGGAATGAATTAAACATGGGGGCTTTGAAACAGACCCCCCTTTGAAATGAAAAGCAACTTCCTGATAACTATTTTTCTGCATCCCATTCTTGCTCCTACTTAGGACAGACACCAAGGAAATTAAGACTGACATATTCTCTGGCTAGCCAGATCTACATATGCCTATTACCTGGCTTTTGTTTCTATTTCCTGTGCTGGCAGGTTGGCGGCCAAATCCAGCCAGCCAGGATCCAGGGAGGGTCCTTGGAGCAGGTTGCCAGTGACAAACTCACCATGAAAAACTGCATCTCAGAGTTCTGAGGTGCACCTCAGACAGAGCTTGGAGCAGAAGGCCAGGCATGTGGTGGCTCCTCCCAGTCAGCCACACCGCCTAGGTCTGCTCTCAGGTGGCAGTGGTGCTGTCTAAGTAGGGTTCTGACTTTACATCTGACAGCTTCCAAGTGGAAATGAGGTCTGTGGCCTCTGTCCTAGTTCTCCTGGGAATACCATAAACTCACAGAGTGTGCATGCCAGTGCAGCATCTCAGCTATTCCTGGAAGTGAACACTGGCCTGGGAGGGAAGGCTTGCTCAGAACTTCGCTCCCTGGACACAGCTCACAGGAAGCAGCACTGCCAACCGCTAGCCATCAAACCTAGCCTCAGAGGAGACCAAAAGTGCACAGCGGGTCCATGGCAACCCTGTTCCCTCTGTCAGGCCAACTTCCAGCCTCATTCTGTGGCACCCTGACTGCTCTGGGGAGGGAGCTGCATGCCTGTGCCTGCCTTGGTGCCACAGTGGCTGACACCTCTGGCTCTTCCTAGAGACCATCCTGGGGTTCCCAATCCTGCCTGGACCCTGAGTCTAAGGGGAGAGCTGAGGGAGCAGAATCTTCCTGAGGATGGGCTCTGTGCCCCACATTTGGTGCCAGGGAAAGAGGCCCCCAGGGTTCCCAGGAGAGAAGCCAGCCCAGGCTGGGCTAGCAGAGCCTGCAGGGAGCTCCTGGTGACCCCTCACCCCATAACTAAAGGGAACCCATGTTCTCATCAATGGACATGAACTGGAAGACCTTCACTCTCAATATTAATACTACTAAACATTAAAAACTACTATCTAAAAGAATAGTTGGAGCCGGGCGTGGTGGCACACACCTGTAATCCCAGCACTTTGAGAGGCTGAGACAGGAGGATCGTGAGTTCAAACCAGCAATAGTGAGGCACTAAACAACTCAGTGAGACCCTGTCTCTACATAAAACACAAAATAGGGCTGGGGGTGTGGCTCAGTGGTCAAGCACCCAAAGTTCAATCCCCGGTACCAAAAACAACAACAACAGTTGGGTTTTGATTGGTCTTCTTTTACCAATTAAATGTAACTAATTTTTTTAAAAAAATATTTTTCAAAAAGAGCCAGAACTCAGTCTATGGTTTGGACAAGTGTTCCCATGGCCCATGTGCTGAAGGCTTGGTGCCCAGCCTGTGGTGTTACTGGGAGGTGTGGGACCCAAGTGAGTAGGCCTAGTGGGAGGAAGTAGGTCACTGAGGTGTGCCCTGGAAGGAGGTCCTGGACCCCTGGCCCTTCCTGTCTGCCTTCTCCTCTCAGCTGAGAGGTGAGCGGCTTCCTCTGCGTGTGCTGCTTTACTGCCAGCCCTGAAGCTCAGAACCAACCAGCCACAGCCGAAAATGCTGACACCAAGACCAGAGCGAGCTCCCCTCCTCAGAAGTCGGCTCACTCACATGTCTGTCACAGGAATGGCAAACTGGCATCTCTCGTTCATTGGGAAGCAAAGGCATGAAACAGCAAAAGTTTTGGAGAAAAAACAGTGAGATGAGTCTTAAAATATGGCTTTTCTAAAAATGGATAAATGCCAAAGAGGGAATGTCAGAGAACACTCCTAAAGGGGTGAGCACATGTACATCACTGTGAAAAATATGCACTTCAGATCGGTAGAGGAGCTTTTGATTGATTGTGAAATGACACTCAGACAACTGGCCAACCCTTCAGACATAAGAGCAAACACGGTTCTCCACTCATGGGGGCACATCTCTGTGGTCTCAGCCCTCCACCTGCTCTTCTGTGCTACTGTGGCCATGAGTCTACAAACTATGCTACAGGGTTCACCCTGTGATATCTCATGTGGCTGCCTAGTGGATGAATACCTACCTAGAAGCTGAAAACAGCACCCTACATCAACTCCCCATGTACAGCCCATGGTTCTCCAGACATGAATTTCAAAAGGCTAGCTGAAGGCCCAGCTGGAGGCGGGGTCCTGTCCCAGGCCTGCAATCCCAGGTGGACATGGGGCCTTGTCCCAGGCCGGCACACATTTTGCTGCCTTTAGCTCCTGCACTAAGGATGACTGTCATGCCCAGTACCTTGCCATATGGATCTATCCCTGAGCCAGTAGTGGAGACTCCCCTATGTCCAGTGCCCTTCATACTTCCTACCTCTGGCTTCCAATGTCTCTGACTTCTACACTGTGTCTAAACAGCCATGTATTTAGGTCAGTCCCACGCAGACAATCTCACCTTTGATTAACTCAAGGTCAACTGATTAGAAGCCTTTAATAACATTTACAAAACACCTTTGCTATTTAATATAACCTAACCACAGCAGTGATGATGTCCCACCATGTCAACAGGTTGCACCCATTCCAAAGAGGGTGAAATTATGCAAACCTATGCACCAGGGGCAGGAATCCTGGTCCCCCAATCCCCTGGGATTCTGCCCAACACAGCTCACCTGCCAATTTTGTGTTACCTTCTCAAGTAAGAGACACTGGAGGGAGACCCAGGCAGGAGGATGGAGCAGCTTCCTCCTCTGGGTTGTACAGGGTATAGCTGGCACTGAGTGAAATGAAAACAAGAGCAGCAGTGGCAGGAGAGGCCAGGAAGCTTCTTTTCAGAGTCTAGCAGCCCCTCATCAGGATTCAGAGCCCAGCTGACTGCCCTGCAACCAGGAGCTGGCACAGGCTGGCAGGCTCCAGGCCACAGCTACAGCTACTCTGATCCCAGTGAGGAACCCACATTCTCCAGTCTCCTTCCTCATCCCCTCTGCCCCTCCATCTGCTGTCACCTGTCCAGTCAATCCCTGGACTCAGTACTCTGTTGGAAATGCCTGCAGTGAGAACTATTTTCCTGCCTGAACCTTGACCCGTAGTCATCAAAGTAAATTCTAGATAGGGAGGAAAATGCAAAACAAAACAAGAACTATAACCAAAAACTGTTCAATATTTATAGAACTGTGCAAGGATGAAGATATCTATATGCAGGAGATCAAAAGCAGAAAACTGTAAAAGAAAAGCACTCTTAGAAATCAGCTTGGTAAAAAAGTTGACTTTCCCAAAAGGAAAATGGGCAGTGCAAATATAAAATTTACAAAGAACCGCCAGCTAGGACTTCTTGGAATTCTGGAGTGTGCAGGGTGTCTGAGGAGCAGGTCTTCAAGGAGCAGGGCGCACACCTCAGCTCTGGGTGAAGGGAGGCGGGAGTGGGGTTCAAATGCAGGCTGCTCTCTGACCCTACAGGAACGCTGCCTGAGGCTGGTGACCCCACAACCTGGGACCCTGGCCCCTCAGAAGCCTGCTCTGAAAGCCTCCTCCACTGGATTGCCCTTGGCTAATCCTGTGACTCAACAGCCCCAGCTCCTCATTCTAAATAGGGACCATGAAATACCCCCCTTTCAGGGCTGTGAGAAGTACTCTGTGATTTGCGAAGTCCCACACAATGGGAGGAATTCAAGCTTTATTTCCCCATATAATTCTAAAGTAAAAATAGGAGATGAGAGAAAGAGAGAGAAAAGGGCATGAAGAACACATCCACCACACTATTTCGGAAGGCAGCAGTTCTGAACAGTGCCAGGACTCCCCTGCTCACTGGTGGCGTGGAGAAGGAAGACGTGTGCAGTACACTCCAGGCAACGTGTCTTGGGACACGGCTCCATTTCCCGTCTGTAAATAAAGAATGGCTGCCTGCATCAGCTCTGTACTCTCTGTCCACTGAGTCCATAAATGCACATGGCTACAGGAATAGAAAGGCAGGCCATTCCACTCACAGTAGCATGTGAAGGGTCCCTGGTCTACCCAGGTCAGCGGCTGGGAACTGCCTCTGCCACAGGGAGCCTTTGTTGACTGCTGCTGGTCCTCGGATGGGGGCACTTGCTCCCTGGCCAGGGTTAAGGTCTGCCTCAAGCTGAATGATCCTGGGGGTTGAAGAAGAAATACCTCTCTCAACAGAGCGTCAGTGTGGACTGCTCTCCCCTCAGATTCTCCCACCTGAGGGTAAGAGAGATGGAGATTTTTGTGATGACTCCTCATGCTGTGGGACCATCAGACCCCTGCTGAAGAGCCTGGGCCTCCCCACACATTGCTGTCCCCCCATCCACTCTCCACCTCTTAGGCTTCCTCAGTGCTACTCCTACATACACAGGTGAGACGGAAAGGAGAGACATCACCTTGCTGCCAGGCAAACAGGTGTAGGGATGAGCGGCATCACAACATGCCTGGTCCTTCCAGCCAGACCCTTGCCGCAGATATGCTGGCACCTGCTCCAGAGTTATGTTGGAGGGTCACTTCTTGGGAATGGTAAGGGGATCAGAGTCCAGACCTCTGCACTTGGAGGACAAAACCAGAAGATGTCAGGAATTCAAGCAGAAGGGTCACCCTCGGGTCCCAGTGGGAGAGGAACAATGTTTCAGTCAGCCTTTTCATTGTCGTGACCAAAAGACCTGACAAAAACAATTTTAGGGGAGGAAAATTTATTTGGCGCTCTCAGTTTCAGAGGTCTCAATCCGTAAATGGCTGACTTCATTGCTGTGAGCCAGAGATGAAAAAGAACATCATGGTGGAAGGGCATGGCAGAGGAAAGCAGCTCAGGAAGTACAGAAAGAGAGAGACAGAGACAAAGAGAGACTTCTCCTCTCGCCAAGGACAAAATGTATACCCCCAAAGACACTTCCCCAGTGACCTACCTCCTCCAACCACACCCTACCTGCCTGCAGTTACCACCCAGTAAATCCCCTGGCAGACTAATGCACCCATGAGGTTACAGCTCCCATAATCTAATCATCTCACCTCTACCTTCTCACACTGTCTCACACATGAGCTTTTAGGAGACACCTCATACCTAAACCATAACAAAGGATAAAACAACTGTGGTCATTGGCCAAACTTTTCTGAAGGGCAAAAGATAAACAAAACCCACTGTTTATTTGCAAACCCTAGCCAGTGGCGTAAGTGCGAAATGTACAAACAAACCTGGACAGTCACCACTCCCAGGTGAAGGTGAGCCCTGCACTCAGATAGCCGCCTGCCTCCCTGTCTGAGAGTGCCCCTGAGCAGCAGGGTAGCCATGGAGAGGCAGGAGAACACTCTGAACAGCTGCTCCCAGTGGCCCTGCAATGGACTCTCAGTGAATATCCTGACAAGTTAAAGAAGCAGAACAAAAGCTTTCACAGCACAATAAATGTATCTGTTTTCAAATCATGACTGCCCAGTGTGGACTGGACATTTTACTCTTTGTTGAAAACAAGATATGTAGTTACAAAGAATACATAGGATTCAAGGGAAAACATTTGCATGTTAATTAAAAATGCAACAAAACAGAGAGCCCTCAGTACAGGGCACGGTGAAGCCTTTCCTGGCTCGCCTGCTTTCCTAAGGCAGCCTGCCCCCACCTCCACACCGTTCCTGACTGTTCTCACTGCACTCCCCATGAGCTCTCCACGCCCTGAGTCTCTCCTCCCACAGAAGCCAGAGGGACACTCCCAAAGCTGGAAACTGATCCTTGTCCTGCTTACAACACCCAAGGTGTCCCATCCCCAGGAAAAAGTGCACTCTCTGCCCAGCTGCACCTTCCCCTCTATTGCTTGCCCAGCTTACATCCTTCCAGGGTTCCTGTGCCCTCCCCAGCCTGTTGACACCTACCCTCAGAGCCCATCTTAAGGAAAGCCCTCTCTGCACAGCCCTCTGGACCATCCGGCCTTGTCACTCATGGATATCCGGGAACAACGTAGGCCCTCAATGAATATCACTCTACACGAAGAATAAACCAACACAAGGCAGGAGAGGGGAGGGGAAGCCACCAGGGCGGGGTCTAGAGGGTCTAGCTGACCATGGGGGACCAGACACTGGGACTCTGAGGAGAGTCAGGAGGGCTGTGAGGACAGAGGAGCTGGACGGCCCCACTCACCAAGCCTCGGCTTTCCAGCTGTGTGACCTGCTGAGCCCACTGTCCCCCTGCATGACTGGACGGGAGTGGCATCCAGCTGCAGAACTGCTTCAGGGAGGAGGTGGGCTAAGGAGCAACACGGGCACGGAGTCTGCAGTGGAGGAAGGAGCCCTGCGGCTGTGATGGAGAGGTCCCATCAGAATCACCAGGGTGCCTTCTAAGAAGAGCAGGGAAGACCCCAGAGAGCTCACAGAGATAGTCAGTTCAGAGGACAGCCGACCAGCTCAGTGCATGATGTCAAGACACACTAGGGGAAGGCAGCCATAGGAATTACAAACAATGATTTTCACAGCGTGACTATTTTAACTTCAATATATCAGAGAAGAGCACATAGGTTGGGACTCTCATACACTGTGTTCCTGGTTCAAGCTGGATGGATGAGCTGATCCAGCTGTCCTATAGGTGGTGGGCAGGCCAGGCCAGATTTAGAGAGATAGGCCTCCAGTACTGCATGTGGGGACATAGGAGTTGGCTAAAGCAAGCCAGGACCCAGGGACAGCACCCAGGGGCTGTCCATCACAACATGGGGCTAGCCATCACAACATCTTGACCCACCCAGCAGCAAGCAGCAGCAGTTAGAGCTGGGCAGAGGATGCCATGGGGCATGACCAGTGAAGGGCCAAGGACGGTGAATGGTGGCCAGCACTCAAGCCAGACTGGGAGAAGCGCCCAGCAGGGAGTGATCCAGGGTCACACCAAGGGGTGTGTGCCAAGAACAGGTCCACAGCAGAGTGGACTTCAATTCTGGAGCCAGGAGGTGGGGACCTCCACATGAAGCTGTCCCCGCTCCCAGCGTGGCTGGGAGTGGAAGGAAAGTCAGTCATCAGCAACAAAGCCTGAACAAATAAGGGTCAAAGGAAGATGGCCCTCTGCCTGGGCTCTGGCCCAGGCACGGTGAGGTGCTCAGTCTCGGCAGGAGGGCACCTCACCCAGGCTCTGCAAAGACCCCAGGACACACAGGGCAGCACAGGATTCCAGCCCAAGAGCACAGCACAAAGGGCTGGCAAGGAACATTAGCAGGCAGCAGAGCCAAGGGAGGGAGACAGCCAAGGCTGGCACAATTGGTGGGGCAGAGGTGTGTCAGAAGGCCTCCCGGTCATGGCAAGCATGCATGTCAGGACATGCCTCAGTCAGTGCCAGCCAGGCCTGGGTCCTGAGCCCAGTGCTCACACAGTCTGTTTACAAAAGGTGCTGTCACCTCTACTCCAAGGTCACCCCACAGGTCCATGAGGCCCCAAGCCTGCTCCTGCATCCTGTTCCCCATTACACCCAGGAAGGCCTAATCTGGTATCTGTGTGTGGACTTGCCAGGAACCTCTGGTGTTGTCCAGTGCCACACAGAAACCACAAAATGGAAGCAGCTATGCAGCACCTCAGCCTGAGCATCAGGGAGGGCTACACTGACGCTACTGCTCATGCCCAGCTGCAGAATCCCTACACAGCACCCACCATTCAACCATGTGCAAACACTTGTGGTCCCACAGAGGACCGTAAGAACCACAGCTGGGCTGGATGTGACAGTGGAGGAAACAGTGGGTAACAGCACGAGGCCCCGCAATAGGAAAGCACTCTATGTCCTCCCAGGCCCTCTCCCAGGCACACCACCTACGCCACCACTAACCTGGGCAGTGCGGAGCTTAGTGTGACCCTGGCTGAGATGCACACTGCCCACTCCTGGGCTTAGAAACCAGAAAAGCTGCTGGCCTCTGCTCACTGTACTCCTGACTTTATACTCTGAGACATTTATTTAGTTGTAATTAAAACTCCACTTTGAGAAAAATTCTTGAGAAACTCAAACACAGCAACCTGGCTCCCAGCACTCTCAGGTTCCAGGTCACCCCTGAGGATCATGCACCTAAACCCTTGAGCCTTGGCCACCTTGGATCAGTCACCAGGGGCAGTGACAGCAAGGCTTCCTCCCTCCGTCTTGCAGGAGCTGACCCGAGCAGAGGCCCCATGTTCTCCACTGAAGAATCTGTTTCATGCACTTATTATTTGAAAATTTGTTGGTGGATGTAGTCTCAGAGCTGAGGACATTACCAAGAGTGTCTATGCCTCCTCAGGCAGTGTCTCCAGTTGCCGCACTGTGGCCTGCCTGCACGCCTGCTGTGCGTCCATCCACACACTCACTCACTCTCTCCACAGGTCCAGACCATCTGAGCGTGGCTAGCAACCTCACACTCCTTGCCCCAATCTCTGCAAGGTGTCCTCAAAAGGACATCCAACCAAGCAGAGTTACCAGAATCAGAACATCAGTCTTGACTGAAACCACTCCTGCTTCCCGACCACCCACTCCCCAGCCCTGCCTCCAGATGCATTCTGAACTCACTAACCCTTCCTAAAAGTCACAGAAAAGGACATGCTGGACTGGAACTGTGGGACTGGAAATGCACCATTTGGAGCAGTTTGGGGAAAAGCAAATTTCATGTGAAGTCAGATCCCATACAAAGTGTTTTTAAAAACAAGAAAATGAGAAGCAAAATTACATCTCCATAGACAAGAAGCACACCTATAAGATGGGCTAACAATAAATACAAAAACTATAGCTTAATATTTTTAAATTGGTTAAAAGACATTAAGATAATGATACAAGATATGAAAAAATATAAATTGGAATTTGAAAAACTAAAGATTGATGGCATAGAACTCAAGAAAGAACTGGGAATAAAAGAAAATATTTCCAAAACAGAGATGAAATTAGATAAAAAAAGAAAACTTAGAAATCAAAAATAAAACACAGTAATGAAAATTCAAGAAAAGTTATACATATAGAAGATAAGCTAAGAAGAGTCCATGTGCATGAACAGTGCACCAAGCTGAGACAGAGCTGGACCTCCAAACTATTATTCAACAAAGCTCTTCTTAAATTAAAAAAAGGACACACCTATAATCCCAGCAACTTGGGAGGCTAAGGCAGGAGGATAGCCAGTTCAAGGTCAGCCTCAGCAATTTAGCAGGCTCCTAAACAACTTAGCAAGGCCCTGTGTCAAAATAAAAAATAAAAAGGGCTGGGGACATGCTCTCTGTGGTAAAGTGCCCTTGGGTTTGATTCCCAGTATACCCTGCAAAACAAAACAAAACACACACACACAGCAACAACACCCACAGCAGTTAGAACTAAACTCACAGCTGGCTGCAATCAGCCCACATCGACCTGTGGCTGCACATCTATCTTCAGATGGTATGATTACCTATAGATTTTCTTAAAGATCATTTGCACACCTTTTATATCACCATGTTATTTGAACTTGTAAAATGATTTTGGGGGCTTTTTAGTTTCTGTACTCTAAAATGGTGTACAGACCTTTAAATTTTCTCCAGGAGATGCTAGATTGGGCCAGCTTACAGAGATGGCCGGAGGAGCGTGAGTGTAGACCTCCAAGCATGGTGACAAGACTTGTTAGACTTCCTTTATTATATGGAGGCAGTTTTGTTGATTATATTTCCCAGGAAACTTATTCATTTCACTCAGAAGTGGCAAACAGCAGTCTCTTAAAGTTTAAATAGCTCCTGTCTGAGGTGGTGCCCACTTCTGGTTTCCCAAGTGTTAAAGTTTCGCCTCCGCTCACCCCTGACACAAGTGGCTAATGGCTTAAGTACTGTATTGACCCTTGCTGTGGTTCAGATGGTGTTCCCCAAAGGTCCCTGTGGAGAAGCTTGGTCCCTGGGGTGGCAGTAGAGTGAGGAGCTGTGAACCTTTAGGAGGTGGGGCCTGGTGGGAGGTCCCAGGTCCCTGGGCGCCCTCACAGAGGACTGCCCCCTGCCAGTCGTCTCCTGGCTTCCTGGATGGATGTGAGCGCTTGTTCTGATGCACACAGATGTGGGCGCTTGCTCTGATGCACACTGATGTGGGTGCTTGCTCTGATGCAAAGGCCCAAACCTAATCTTTGAGTAGAACCTCCAGAACCATGAGTCCAAATAAACTTCTCTTTGCCTCGTAAGTCGCCTACATCAGGTACAGTTGTATTATAGGATCCAAAGCTGACTGACCCAACCTTTTTCCAGAATTTATTACACCAAGCAACAAATTTCATGTTCTACTATACTCATCTCCACTTTTATCTTCATTTTCCTACTTTGACTTGAATTATCCTGTAATTCTTTCTCTAACATTTGGAGTCATATGTCTAGTTCATTTATTTTAAATGTTTTGGTTTTCAGACATTTTCTTCTGAGAACTGCTTTGGCAGCAGCCCTCATGTTTTGACGTGTTGTGTTCTCTTATTTTCATTATTTTTTAAACAGTTCATGCTTTACTTAAAAGCATTCCAAAATTTCTAAGTATATAATGGAGTCTGGGTTATTTTTGGCTCTCATTTTGTGGCTATTTTCCATCTTCCTCTGCATTATGATTTCTGCTTTTGTAAATTAAGATTTAAAAAACAAGATATACTTGTGAATGCTCCTGGTATGCTTGAAAAGGAAGGAAGGAAGAGAGGAAGGGAGAGAGGGAGGAATATCCTCTACTGAACACAGAGTTTGCTGAGGATGCTACTCAACTCTTTGGTAACTATGTGAGATGTGGGGGTTTTCACTGATTTGTCAGTTGAGGTTTCCCATCATGGTACTGGGTTTGCTGACCTCCTACTCCTAGAATCTCTGCCTGCACAGATTCCACAGCGTATAGCTGTGTGTGTGAAAGCTCGAGGTCTCACCTCCCTGGAGTGGAGCACTCCCTGCCACACGGTGTCTTCCATCCTCTCCTTCACAACAGCACGCAGTCCTGCTTTCTGGTGGTCAGCATTTGCTTAGTGCCCCTCCAGCAAGCACATTTTCTGTTTCTGGATCATTTTTAAGAGAATGTGAGTTCTGCCTTTTAATACATATGTTTAGCCTACCATTGAACTATGCCCATGGAATTTCTTGCCTTATATATTTTCTATGATTTCTAATATTTTCCCTTCTTCTCTACCTTTTGGCGAACTGATCAGATTTTCTTTGTTCCCAAGATTTCCTCAATCAAATATGAAGTGACTCAACCTGTGCCTACTACTCCTCTGCTGGCACCTTGTTAATACAATTCCATACTGTAGACTTGAGCAGTATCTATAGATTCTTCTGGAGAACTGAAGTTCAGTAAACTTTCATTTTCTCATTACTATGTAAACGTACACATGAGATTTTTAGTTCTAATATTTTAATTTGCACCAATTATGCACCACCAATTATTTAGACCAGTCCATGCTCCCCTGGATGCTTACTCACTATAAAAACCTTTTCTCTTTCACAGATAGCTCTTTTTCCATCTTGTCTGTGTTCAGGATGAGGGTGGCAACCTCTGAATCCTTCACTTTCTGATGAAGACATCTATTTTTTGCCCTTTGGTTTGAATTCTAGTCTGGCTGTGTCCAAAACCACAGGTCTGGAATCACTTCTCCCCGAGTTCCCTGGAGATTGTATTCCAATGAAATCTGGAACATGAGTCGCTGTGGAGTTCGATGCCTGTTGACAGTCAGGACTCTGCAGACAGGCTGACTCCCACCTCGCTCCCCTGCTGCCGAGCACTTCCGGAGCTTTCTCCAAGCCAACAGGATTCTGAGGGTCCATCCTGTTGTGTCCTGTGGCGGGGCTTCCTGCTTCCCCTGGTCACTGCCCGGGCTTCTGCTGTATTCTGGGAGATGTTCTTCCAGCACATTCTCATTATCCTCCCTCTCCTCCAATCTTCTCTGTTCTCTTCTTTTCAGATTCCCACTCTACAGAGCATGGGGTTTTCCAAAGTCACTTTTTGGACTTGACTTTTTCTCTTACTCTCTCCACCTTGGATCCTCGAGTCTGCACTCTGGAGTAGCTCTTGGTGCTGCTGGTCTACATTCTGAGTATCCCTGACTTTTTCATCTAGTCACTGATTCCTTATTCTTTTTTGTCCATTCTGTGACTGAAGCCACCTGTCTACTCTATCTTACTGGACTCTGCTTCACAAAGCCTTTCGCCATCTCCTTTGAGGAGCAGTCTTTTACCTGAGTCACTCGTCGTGCCTTCAGCTCTGCTGCTTGCGTAAGCTTGCACCAGGAGCCTCTTTCTCCTAAAGCATGCGACGGCCCTGGCCAAGTCCACAGCTGTGCTTTTGAAAGGCATGCTTAGGTTGTCCTGGAGCCCATTTCCGTTCACCTGCTCTGCTTCGGGTGTTGCAAGGGAGGAGAGACTGGAGTCCTAAAACTGCATGTGCCAATATTCTGTCCTCTGCAACTGGCTCCCTCTTCCTTTCTGGAGCAGTCCTGGGTGGGCACACTTCCTGATGCCCTGGCCCAAAGCCTGCTTCTCAGCATGAGTCAGCTGTGCACACCCCTGAAGCTTGCTGCAGAACACTGATGGGGTGCAGGGGCTGCCCATCACCCTCTCCCACTCCTCAGTCCACTGGCCCTGGGCTTCCTTCTCACATGCAACAGTGGGCTTCCTTCTCGCCATGCCTTCCATGCTGTTTTGATTACATAAACATTATGTTTCTGTTCCTTAATAATTAATCAACTCATCTGGTCCTCTAACTGCAGTTGTCCCTTGTCTCCAAGCATGTCATACATTTCTGCTATGGCTGCCAATTTAATTCTGTCTTTTCCAGGAATTCTGGCTCAGTGACAGCAGATAACTGTCCTTAGTTTCTATCCTGTTACAATTACCAGAAGACCAATGTGTGCCACCTTTTAGCCTGGAAACCATCTCCCCAAAGTCCTGGTTGACAACACTAACCTTAACATCTCCATATTGAGCCTCCCACAGGAGCTGCCCCTGATGCACCCTCATCTGGCCCTGGGAAGGTGCCGCAGAGGCTGGGTGGGCTTGGGGGCATCTTGCCCGAGATCCAGGCACAAAAGAGGAACAGGACTCACCCCTACGTGACTGCAGCAAGGAAAAGGCTATGAGCTAGGAGTTGGCACTGACCTAGACCGGTGACTGGGCACAGGGCCCAGCTGCTGCATGCAGCTCAGGTCTAGAAATGAACTGCACGTTGCTTTCAGGAGCAGAACCTAACCGTGTAGTTGCTCTCTATTTATTTAAGACTTACCCTGCAATTTCTCTGTTGTCTGTAATTACTCTATGCCACCACATAACACTCGCTGTGCAGTTACATGGTTGGCAGTTACCATGGAAACCAAGCACTGTTCTTTAACTTTAAAAAGGTTGTTGTATTTTTAAAAATCTTCTTGGTTGTATCCTATTTTGATAGTGATTAACTCACAATAGCCACCAGTTGGGAAAAAAAGCCAGGTGTGGCTACCTGCCTCCTGCTGTCCCTCCACCTCCTCAGTTCTCACCTGTCCCTCTGCCCAGATTGCACCATCACAGCTCCCCTTTGCCTCCTCCTTCCATCCACATTGGGCTCTCTTTGCCCCAACCTGCCTCCTAGTTCTTGCTTGCCAGAAGCCACACCCTGTTAAAATGTCACTTTCTGTCAGTTCCATGCCTAGAGCACAGGGCTGCACAGAACCAGGAGACAACACAAGCAACTGAGCACACGCCACAGCCACACACAGGTCACAACACACCTGCAGTCACAACCTACCCCCTTGGTCTGTCTGGTCACGCCCCAGATCTTCCAAATTATCCTGCAACAAACTGTGTGCTTGACCCAGGGAACTACCTTTTGGCATATGTCACAATGGGCAAGGAAACAGATTTCACGTGGGTTCCTCTATCTTCAGTCCTCCCCATTCCCACTCTAAGCTGATGACCAATGGAGCCCTCAGGGAAGGGCTTCCCAGGTGGACTCCACCATCCTGCACCTGTGCGCTGGCCTCAGTGAGCTGCTGGCTCCCCCCACCTGTGCACAGCACCAGCAAAGAAAGCTGCTGCTTCTCTTACTTTCAAAGAAAACCTCTTTTGGCTTCTTGCTCTTTTCTTTTGTGGTAAAACTGTCTAGAGCAGCTGCCTCAGTGCCTGCTGTCCTCTCTTACGTACACCTGCCTTTGCTTCTGTCCTTCCCAATCCAAAACTGGTGGAGACCACCTGTGACTGCCTGGACTACACCAGAGTGCCTCTCCCCTCCCCAGGCCTATGGGCTAGGATGGGAGCGCTCAGCCGTGCACCTTCACATGGTCAGGTCACACATACTCATGCACATGTGCAAACATATGCACAGGCTGACCTAAGCACAAACATGCACATGCACACCCAAACAGGCACATATTCATACAGAGGCTCATATTCATACATGCACACACACACAAGCCCACACGTATATGTGCACAAACACATGATATGCACTTACACGCTCATATGTATACATGTATGCATGGGCTCACACATGCATTCACATGTATGCATGTGCCACACATGTGCACACTCACACACAGGCACCCACACATTCTGACCCCTTCCTGGTGCCCTTCTTCCTGGATCTGCTGAGCCCATCACTGCCTGGTTTCTCAGGAGTAAAGTCCACTCTGGGTGGCTATCTACAGGCATGGACCCACCAGCACCCTTACTGGTGGCTCTGGCCCAAACCCAGGGCAGGGGCTGGCACAGGGCATGGCCTGCTTAGTGCTGGTTGTGTGAATGTGCAGATCCTGGGTGTGAATTCAGCTCTTCCAGCCTCACTTAGAACTGCTCCTCAAGTCAGCTCCCTGAGGCATCTCCTTGCTTCCACTACATTCTTAATCTGAGAATTATCAGAGGTGAACAAGAGCTCTTGACATCCTGTGTGGATAAGAAGTGACAGTCACCACAGACTCCAGATCGTGTTACCTAAGGAACAGAACTTTTTTCTCATATCACTACAAGTCCCCTGTGATTGGAGATGACCAGATGAGAGGCAAGCAGCACCCGAGGCCCTCACATCAGTCCTCGAGGAGCCCTTGCGACATGGTAGGGCAAGGGAGGTGAGGAGGAGGTGGGTGCAACTCAGGGTTCAGAACCTCAGAAGAAGTGGTCAAGAAAAGGCAGCAGTCAGAAGTGAGGAGAGGAAAGGAGGGGCACAGATCCAGGCCGAGGTCAGGCACAGGGGGGACGGGGGCACAGGTGGGCAAAGCAGGTCAAGGCAGGCAGGGTCACAGGTGGAATTATCTGGAACAGGAAAGGGCTGGGCAGGCAGGTCACCAGCAGGGGTAGTTGAGAGTACCTGGGAGCGCATCCTTCTCCCGGCCTGGGGACGCCTGTCCTGCCAGCCCACCTGCTCCCCGAGGGTGAGACACTGTCCATCTACCAAAAAGCAAGGGAAAAGCATCACATTACCCAGTGAACCTGGCAAGGCCAACACTAAGACACGCAGACCACACCCACTTGGCTCCTTTCCATTCAATTCACACAAGACCTTGTTACTTGAAATTTGGTATTGCACCCATCAACAATTGCCAGACACTGTTATACAGGTGCAGGGTACCCCGTGAAGAGACACTGCATGGTATATGTCCTTTCCCGATGATGCCACCATGCCTGGCCTTTGCCCTGGCCCTCTGCTTGCAGGAAGCACCACTAAGCTGTTTCTCAGAGCCTGCTGTCCGCCAGGCTTCTGACCTGCACTGTCAGAACATTCTGCACCTCAGCTACAGTAGAAGTGCATTTCAAGTCCAGCAACACATTTGGGAAGGGCCATGGGTGCCCCTGCAAGCTGCTCACCCTCGCCAAAGCCCAGGATCTTTGAGTGGAGTAAAGTGACCCAAGAGCAAGGCCCCACCCTAAGGACAGCCACTAACCCCACCTGGCACAGCCAATGCCCACTAGCAACCAGCTGAGTATCTTAATTCTCTGGGAATTTCTCAGTAGAATCTAGGCTGCAGGAAATGCTTCCAGAAACTCAGGAGAAGCAAAATCTAGTTATTCTCCAAATCACAACTGATGGATGGTGTTCCAAAGACAGACATGAGATTATGTAAACAGACAAAATCTTTAAAGGGAGGGAAAACTAACAATTTAAGCACTTCATTGTTTCCAAGGGCTTTCATGCTTATTATACAACACCCAATATTTACCAGATTAAGAAGAAGGCACTATTGCCACAATTTTTATGGGAGAGGATCAGGTTCAGAGAGGGAAAGCAGGTAGTGAGTGTTGCACAGCCAATGACTCTCAGAATGAGGCAACAGCTCCCAGAAAACAAGCACAAGCCCTCCCCACCCAACAAGTGCATGTCTCTTGGGAGCAGGGATGCTGGGGGTGGGGGAGATGCAGATAGAGGCTTCTAATAATGTTATCAGAGGGCCAGGATCAACTTGGGACGTGTGGCTACTGACAGCGTCTTAATGACTGCATTCTGTGTTCCTCCCTGTAGGAGCAGTACTGGTGCCAGGATGGTCTCTGCTCCTGAGCTGGGGTGAACTCCTTCACTTGAAGCTTCAGGCTTCTGTCATTAAATAACATTAGCATCCTACGGGGCAGAATGAATGCAGCAACATGTGCAGATTCCTTCCTAAGGATTCTTCCACTAGCAATGATACCTATTAAAACTCTTCTTAGTCTTAGGTGATTTTCATAAATTCTCAAAATGACAGATATTTAAATATGAAGGATAAAATGTAAAAAGCTAATGTATATAGACTTTCCTACTATTGCAAAGCCAAGTCATGGTCACCTTCCATGGTGGGTCCACTCAGAAATGTTCTACATATAGGAGTAAAGTGCTGGTGTATCATCCTTCACAATCAATGCAGCTTAGATTCTTCTGAATCTGCACATTCAGAGCTACCTTGGCATAAGAAGGAAAGACTGTGCACTTTTAACTTAGGAGGTGTGACCCGAACCTTCTCATACAGGTCTATGCAAGTCACACCCCCAGAGCTGCTGAGTGCAGCTTCTCGTGGCATGCTCACAGGAGTCACTCTCACACATCTTTTTTTTTTAATATTATTTTTTTAGTTGTAGATGGACACAATATCTTTATTTATTTTTATGTGGTGCTGAGGATCGAACCCAGTGCCCCACACATGCGAGGCAAGCACTCTACCACTGAGCCACAACCCCAGCCCCACTCCCACACATCTTAATCTCTGACCAATGGAGAGGCAAAAAGTGTCACTTTATCATTTTAATTATTAACAACTATACACATTTGAGTGAGTCTGAGTCTCTGATGCTCATGGGTCTCATGCCATGTGTAGAAGCCCTGCTCTGGCCTCTGTCCACAAGGCGCACTGATGCCTTGCTCCAGCTCTGTGTTGGCAGGCAATCCTGCCACTGCTGATTTCCCTCCCAGCACTTTCCACGTGATGTCCCTGACCCTCCACACTGACTAACTGGCTATATTTTCTGCCCCTCTGCGCCCAGTCTGCTTGGCCCCTACTGCCGTGTGAGGCTTTTTGGTGTTGGAGTCCTGTCCTCCACTCTGACCTCCCTTGGCTCTGCACACTGCTTTGGAGTCACTGCCCATCTTCTTGTGACCTTCCTCTCCTCTGTTCCTAATTTGGGGTCAGGTTCCATTTTTAAGGTACTCTTTCAATAGGGCACATGAAAATTACTTTCCCAAAGTTCTCATGTGTTTGAAATGTATTATTGAGAAAATTGTTTTCTTTCCCTACAGATTTTGTACACTTTTCTACACTTTTTTTCTAGCATGAAAATTGTGGAAACATCTGGAGTCAGCTGATTGCTCTCCCTTATGGATGCCGTAGACAGACAGAAAATGGACAAAACCAAGAAAACCTCTTCACAAAAGAGGTTTGGCCAATAAGCACATGAAAGGGTGCTCAGCCCCATTAGTAGTCAAAAATCTGTCAAGTGCCGGGTGCAGTGGTGCATGCCCGCAATCTCAGCAGCTCAGGAGACTGAGACAGGAGGACAGCAAGTTCAAGGCCAGCCTCAGCAACTTAGTGAGGCCCTAAGCAGCTTGGTGAGACCCTGTCTCTAAATAAAATATAAAAAAGGGCTGAGGATGTGGCTCAGTGGTTAAGTGCCTCTGGGTTCAAGCCTCAGTACCAAAAAGAAAAGAAAAGCCAGGAGCAGTGGCACACACCTGCAATCCCAGCACTTTGGGAGACTGAGACAGGAGAATCGCGAGTTCAAAGCCAGCCTCAGCAACGGCGAGGCGCTAAGCAACTCAGTGAGACCCTGTCTCTACATAAAACACAAAATAGGGCTGAGGATGTGGCTCAGTGGTCAAGTACCCATGCGTTTAATTCCCAGTACCAAAAAGAAAAAGAAAAAGAAAAGATCCACACGTAAAACCAAAAACAGAGACACATCCTCCAGACTGTCTGGCAATACCTTGTGTCTCCATGAGGAGAAGCTGCAGCAGGAACTCATCACATCCTTCTGTTGCCTGGACTAAGATTCGTCTCGATAATCCTTCTCCCATGAGGGAAACAATGTTCCCACTGATTTTAATGGAAAGATTAGGACGTGTTCAATCTCAACCAGAACTGAATGATTTTCATAGGGAGAAAAGTAAATCAATTGAGCAATGAACACAAGTTGATACAAGTAATTATTCAAAAGCAAATAGGCAAGTTTGCACACAAAATATGATGCAAAGGCGGATGTTACCAGCCAAAGGAAGAGCAAGGGCATGTCAGGGGCACTGGCTGGGGAAAATGTGCAAGGGAGTCAGGGTGCTTTCACTGGTCATGATGCTCATTCTCATTTCTGCACTATTTTTACTACCAGTTTATAAAACTTTTTGAAGGTTGTGGTTGTTTTGCATTCTAGTACATGTACAGTTTCAGCTCAGCAAGACCTCATTAGAGCAAAGCAATGGCCAACAATAGGACTGAAATACGCAGAAATGAACTTGTAGTAACGCACCACAGGAGCTGGTCCCCTTCAGCCTCCCTCATAAGAGGCACACACTCAGAACACATCTGTCTGGCGCTATACAAATAGGGTGCACGGGCTCATTTGCTCCATGCAAGTGGAAATGACTATATAAGGAATGTGTGAGTGACCCCTTTTTTGAAGCCATGGTGCTGCAATATGACTCCATATAGTTTACTTATTTAATATATTTAATATACTTTATTAACAGTCACTATCTTGAATGGGGGAAGACACTGCTGTCCAACTTGGTATATCTTTTCTTTCCCCTAATTCTGAGAATTAAACTCCAGGGTATTTTACTAGTGAGCTGCATCTCCAACTCTTTTTATTTTTTATTTGAGTCAGGGCCTTGCTAAGTTGCCCAGGCTGGCCTGGAACTTGCAATCCTCCTGCCTCAGCCTTCCAAGTCACTAGGATTACAGGCATGTGCCACCATGCCTGGCTTGGCATAGCTTTTGAAGCCAAATTGTGGAGGAAAATGGTTACGGTTACAAGAATAATAAAAGGGAAGTCTATATTTTGCTGGTTGGAGCTCCAACTATGTGAGAAAAAAAAAGTTACCAGCCAGCAAAGTTGAAGATGTGCACAACAAATGACACAGCAATTCCACGCGGAGACGCACCCCTGGGCAAGTATGTGTATGCATGCACCGGCTCCTGGGAGAGCAAGGGCCATTCTAAAACCTGGATGCTGTTAAGATGCTCTCTGTCTTCAGCTTTCCAGAGTGAAAGAGTCTTCATGCTCAGGCACGGGAGGTCTGCTCTGCTTGTCTGTGTGCTTCTTCACTCTCTGCAGAGCAGGCTGCTCCATGAATCTGGTACAGATGGCTGTTGACACTCTGTAAAATGCATGGCCTTGATCGCTCAAATGCCTGTCCGACTCCCCTCACCTCCTCCAGGACCACAAGGTCAGTCCCTGGGACTCCCTCGGGGCACTCAGGCACCCTGCCGTGCTTCCATCTAGACTCACCATACTGAGGTGCCCCCTGGTTCACTGTGCCTGTATGCTGCTTTGTCCAGTCTTCTGTTAGACATGCCTGGTGAGTCAGTAATTCCAGAACCTACTTTTCTCAGTTCTAGAATGTCCATTGATTTTTTATAGATTATTATTCCACTTGAAATTCTTCATCTTTTCAAATATTTCTGCATCAATTCCTCCTTTTTTAGCTTATTAATCTCAATTTTCTAAGGTCCTTATCTGACAGTGCAATCATATAAAATATCTGGGTCTATTTCTTCTCCACTTTATCAGTTTTCTGTTCAGCTCCTGGTTTTAGCATCAGAACGTCTCACTCTGGCTGGAAGTGGCTGAGGTTCTGCACAATGCAGCCTTGTTCCAAAGAGAGTTCTGCTTTCTTTTTGGAAAAACAAAACAAAATAGAATAGTTTTGAGATAAAACTGCCATATAGTAAATACATGTTTTAAATGTATGTATTGCTGTTTTAACATGTGTACACCAATGAAACCCACCACAGTTGAGAGAGTGGGTACACAGACCCACCTCAAGTATTCCCTAGGGCCTCTGCAGCCTTGTCCCCTCCCCTCTTGGCACCAAATCCTGGCTCCATCAAACTACCGGTCTGACACTACAGAATTTGCCTTCTCTAAAAGTTCATAAATGGAATGAATGGGATTTGATCTGGCTATTCATAGTCAGCATAATTATTTTGTGATTCTCAATGTTACTGTGAGCATCACTAGTTCATTCAGTATTTTATCATTTGGACATACCATAATTTGTATGCCCATCATGCAAGGATGGACATTTGGGAAGTTATCAGTATTTTAACTATTAAAAAGAAACTGGTGTAGCCAGGCGCAGTGGTGCACGCCTGTAATCCCAGCCCTTTGAGAGGCTGAGACAGGAGAATCATGAGTTCAAAGCCAGCCCTAGCATTTGCAGGTAAATGAATGGAATTAGAGAACATCACGCTAAGTGAAGTAAGCCAATCCCAAAAAACCAAAGGTCAAATGTTTTCTCTGATTAGTGGATGTTGATACATAAAGGGGGTTAAGGTGGGGAGCATGGGAGAAATGGAGGAACTTTGGATAGGGCAAAGAGGAGGGAGGGGAAGGGAGGAGCCTAGGGGTAGCAAAAATGGTGAAATGAGATGGATATCGCTACCTGAGGTACATGTATGAAGACACAAATGGTGTGACTCTATCTTGTTTACAACCAGAGAAATGGAAAATTGTGCTCCATATGTGTACTATGACTTGAAATGCATTGTTTTAAAAAATAAATTAAAAAAAAAAAAAAGCCAGCCTCAGCAACTTAGTGAGTCACTAAGCAACTCAGTGAGACCCTGTCTCTAAATAAAACAAAATAGGGCTGGGGAAGTGGCTCAGTGGTCGAGTGCCCCTGAGTTCAATCCCTGGTACCAAAAAACAAAACACCAAGAACAACAAAAAAACTGGCGTGAACGTTCCGTTCAAAGCTCTGTTCAACATTTGCTCTCCCTGCCCCTGGTGGACACCTGGTGGTGCACTGCCTGTGCACACATGTCTCACAAGCTCCTGAGTTAACTGCCAAATCATTTCCAAGGCAGTGACATCATTTTACCTCCCCAGCAGGACGTGAGAGGTGCCGGGCCTGCCCAAGCTTGCCATGGTCAGTCAAAGCAGTGGTGTCTCACGATAGTTTTACTTGCATTTCCCTAGTGGATAATGAGAGTGAGCACATATATGGACTTACATGCCAGCCATGTATCTTCTTTTGTGAAAGGAATGTTCAAATGTTTAGCCATTTTTAGTTATGTTTTCTCAGTACTGCATTTTAAGAGTTCTTACACATTTCAGATACATTAGGTATGCAATTTACCAATGTCTTCTCTAGGTCTGTGGCTTGCTTTTCCATTCCTTAACAGTGTGTAGTGAATTCTTATAATTTTATGTGGCCTCAGCATCCATTCTGGATGTAGGCTGGATCTGTCACTCCAGAAGCAGGACTGGGTCACCATGGACACAGTTTCTACTTCTGTACCTCCCCTCGGTTCTTCAAGGTGGTCACTCAGGGGTCTGCCCTACATAACTGCCACCTTGTGACCATCTCCCTTTGGGACAGCTAGATACAACCTACTTGACTGGCCCCACTGACCCGACACTGTATGTGGAATGCATTGCCCAGATACGCCACAGTGATCCCACAGTGACCGCTCATCCATGGAGTGACCCCACAGAACTTGTACCTGCTTGCTCTAACTCCACCAATTAGACCTCCCTGAGGGAAGCCTGCCTAAGTAACACCTGGCACCCCCAAAAGGCTTCGGCCCAAGGGTCCCCACTTTCCCTCTGTCTCTTTTGTCCCCTACCTGCTGGTTGAGCACACATGTCCTGGACAGCTTCCACTTTCCCACGGGCCTGCCAGGCATGCAGGTTCTGCTGTTTCATCTGTTTGGTTTCACTGTCTCCTCAGACCACACATCCTGCCCTCACTCCCTCCTGGTCAAGGTCTCCCAGAGAGTAGCCATCTTAGTAAGAATAAACTAGGCAGGGGTCAGACAAGAGCCACAAGGGCATCTGCTGGTAAAAACAAGCTCCATGATCACAGTTCCGACACTCAAGCCGGGATGCACATGGGTAAAGAAGGATCCTGTGAAAGCACATAGCAAACACTCACCTCCACCTGCCCTGAGACTGGAGTTCATGCCACTGCCCAGTCATGAGAAGGACCCAGGACCTGATCAGAAGAAACCCTATGCCTGTCCACTGAAGAGCAGGGTCTGGAAGTGCATTAGTCCACTCTGTACACCTGCATAGTTTATGGGTAATGCTTTTAAGGTTGTGACTAAGAAAACCTTGCCTAACACAAGATCACAAGGTCATAAAGAATATGTCATGGTGTTTCCTATAGATTGTAGAGTTCTGAGTTTTAGATTGAGATATCTGATCAACTGTAAGTTAATTTTTATACCTGATGAGAATTATAAATGAAAGTGTTTTTTTTTTAATTGGGATATACAATAGTTCCACCATCATCTGTTGGGGGAGAAAAAAGCAAAAACTGTGCCTTTACCCATTAAGCTGCCTTGGTACTATTGTTGAAAAGTCACTGACTACGTATGTGAAGACCAATTTCTGGACTCCATACTCTGAACCACTGATCTTGCTGTCTTGTCTTACTGGTCCGACTACTGTGGCTTACAGTAAGTCATAGAATCAAGTGGAACTAATGCCAAACTTCTGCAAAAGCCTTCTGGGATTCTATTTGGGGCTTCATGGGCTCCACAGATCAGTTTGGGGGCAATTAACACCTTGACAGTATCGTTTTCCAAACCACAAACATTGTCTATATTTCAATTTATTTATATCTTCAATAATTTCTCTCAGCAATGATTTCAAAGTTTTCAGTGTTCAAGTACTGTACATCTTTTGTCCCTCCCACCCTTAAGTGTTTCCGTTTCTAATCCCCTTGAAAACTTTTTTCAATTTTTAACTTTTTGTTGCTAGGACAGAGATGCACAATTGATTTTGGTATGTTCATCTTGTATCCTCTGGCCTGCTAAACTCATTCTCAGCTTCAGTAGTTTTATTCTGGCTGCAGGATGTTCTATAGAGACAAACATGTTGGCGGATGAGCATAAAGGTAGTTTTACTTCTTCTTTTCTAATTCCGATGCCTCTTATTCTTCGCTGTCTTACAGAACTTGCTAACAGCTCCAGTAAAATACTGAATAGAAGAGGTAAGAGGCTTCCTGGCCTTCACCAGTCTTAGGTGAAGCACTCAGTCTCACCATTACACATGAGTCAGCTGTTTGCTTTTCATGGATGCCAGCCACCTGAGGAAGCCTCCTATCACTAGTTTCCTGAAAATCTCTGTCTGGAGTGGATGCTGCATTGTATCAAATGCTCTTACTGCATGTACTGAGATGATGTTGTTTTCATTTTCAGTCTGCTAACAGAGTGAATTATGCTGATTAATTTCACAGCGTCAATGATACTTTGCATTCCTGGGATAAACTCCAATTATTTTTTCTAGGCTTCAAATTTCTATTTGCTAAAATCTTGTTAGAATGTTTTCATGTATGTTCGTGACAAATATCTGTTTACACTTTTCTTATCTTCCAAAATCTTTGCCTGGTTTTGTTATTAGGGCATTTCTGGCCTCATAGAACGACTTAGGAAATACTGCCTTCTTTTCAACTTTCTGACAGAGATTATGGGGAACTGGCATTATTTCTTCTTAAATGTGTCATAAAATTCATTGGTAAAGCCATTTGGGCCTGGAGATTTTTTTTCCCCTCTGGGTGAGGGAAGGAGGCTTTCAATACAAATACAAGTTTCAACATGAACAGAACTATTAAGATAATCTCTCCCTAGTCAAGTGAGCTTTGGTGTTTTCCTTGTTGATGTGCACACATTTCATCTAAGCCATGGAATGTGCTGGTGCAAGGCTGATTTCCAGCATCTGTAGCCCCAAGTGGTGGCACCTCTATCATTATGCACCACTGACCTCCTCTGCTGGTTTCCTCTGTCCATCTAGAGGTCTACTGGTCTTCCCGATCTCAAAGAGCCACTTTCACTTTCACTTCTCTGTGTGATTTTCTAGTTGATCTTGTGACATTGTGAGGTCTACTTGTGGTCTTCATCACAGTTTCTTGGCACACCCTCCTAACGTCCTCAAATGTCTTTGTACACTAATGAGTTGGCTGGTGGTTGGCCTGACCAACCTCCAAGGACAGGGGAAAGGGGCAAAAGGTCAAGCTGATCATCAATAATGGTCCATGATTTAATCGATCACACCTCATAATGAAGTTTCCATTAAAAAAAACCCAAAAGCCTGCATTCTGGGAGCTTGTGGATTGCTAAACATGAGAGGTTCCTGAAGGTCATGCCCAGAGAGGGCACAGAAGCTCACTCCCCTTCTCACATGCTTCGTCCTGTGTGTCTCCTCATCTGTATTTTTGGTAATATCCTTTCTAATAGTCAGGGAACGTAAGCACTGCACTGACCTGCAAGCCATTCTAGCAAGTTAATCTAAGCCAAGCAGCCAATCAGAAGCACAGGCCACAGCCTGGGGCTTGCAACTGGCATCTGAAATGAGGTGGTCAGTGTTGTGGGACTGAGCTCTCAAACCTTTAGGGTATGACACTACCTCTACGTGGGCAGTGTCAGAACGTGAACAAGAGACCACTCAGATGATATTCACTCCTGGAGGTCTTGCTTCCTCATGTGTGAGGAAACCCCCACACGGGGTCACAGAAGCATTTTGTGTTGCAAGAACATAGAATCAACTGAGGTTTTGAACTCAATATTTCATTGGTTTCTGTTTGGGTGATTGTTCCTGACTCTGTTTACTTTACTTGGTCTCTTTCTCTTGTTCCTTAGAGTGGAAGCTGAGATCATCTATTTGAGACAGTTCTTTACTAATACAGATGTTCAGTGCTACAAATTTTCCTTTAGCACTGCTTTACCTACAACCCAAATATTTTGAAAAGGTATGTTTTCATCTTAATCCATTTTAAAATAGTTTTCATTTCTTCTTTGTTTCTGCTTCAGCCATAGATTACTCAGAAGTATGTTACTTATTTTGTAAGTATTTGTGCATTTTTCAGACACCTTTGTGTTACTGATTCCTAATTGTATCCTGTCATTTTCAGAGAATTTACTTGGTGTACACGAAATTCTTTAAATTTATTTTATGACCCAGAATATACTCTATCGCAGTAAATGTTCCACACACACCTAAAACATGACCCTGCTTAAACCCCATCTTAAATACCATCCACTCCAGTGCTTTAGTTCTGACACAGCTGGCCCCAGACAAGAGGCTAGTGGGAAGGGAGCTCAGGCACCCCTGTGTGATGCAATGTCAGCAAATGAAAGGGCATCAGAAGGGCCTCCACAACCGCTGTCCTGGGAAAGCAGGGTGAGGATGAATCACATCGTGGCTTTTAGGGCTGGACAGAGCAACTATCCCAAAGGGATGTGGAAAAAATGTGATTTGTGGCTATATGATCTTGTCTATCAAAGTTGGACTTTCAGAGAACATGAAAATCAAGTCACTCGGGCCTGGGGAGAGACTGGGTTGCTCCAATATCTAAAGTTTGTACATATTTAAAAATACATACAATATTAAACAGTAAACTGTGTTAATATTGAAAAACTCATACTAATCTTAGAAGGCAAACCTACTTCTTATCCTAAATGGCTCAAGCCTACTACAAAGCCTTAAAAAAACAAAAACAAAAAAAGGAAGGGAAAGAAAAGGAATGAACTCCCAGGGCAATTAATTCTATTAATTCTAGTCTTCTCTTGTTTACCAAGAATACTTACTTGATATATTAAACTTACTAAACTCTTCTGCACTTAACTACTGTCCTATTTTTTTCACAAATATAGAACTACATTTAAATTCAGTTATGAATATAGTGATTTTAACTGAATTTACTATTTACAAATACCTTTTATAATTATATGGACTAAGAATTGAATGGGGGAGGAACTGGGGTTGTGGCTCAGTGGTAGAGCACTTGCCTAGCACATGTGAGGCACTAGGTTTGGTCCTCAGTACCACATAAAAATAAATAAAGTATACAAGTCAATGTTTGGGGAAAAAAGGGATTGAATGGGGACCCTAAAAGTCCCTGGGTCCCTGGGTTCAACACACTAATTGACTGCCCCCCATTACTCTGCATGGCCCCCACATTTCTCTACTGACAAAGCTCAGGCCTCCCACTTCTTGAGGTCAGCTGCTAAAATTCCCACAGTACTTTCTCATCCTGAGCCTACTCTGGGTCCTGACTCTGTGCCACAGCTTTAAGTTATGCTGTATGTAGTCCCAGAGAATTGTTCTGTGAGGCAGCCCAGCTAGCCTCATGGTCAGTCCTGCCCACTTTGCTCTGGCCGCCCCAGCCTTGTCTGTCTGGGTCACATGCTGACTGCTGGCAGCTGGAGAGGGACATTTCAAGGACCTACTGAGTTGGCCTCTCCCAGTTGCTCCCACTCTCCTCTGAGCCTGTTGACAGCAGGGAGACTCTCCACTAACAATGGCTATTACCACAGCCAAACTTCTCATTATATCGGCCCCTTATCTGGGATAACAGGAAGCTCTAAAAGTGCTCTAAGCTTACACTTACTTCTAAACTACCCACCACACTAAATTGCTAATTAATATTAAATTAACAAAAATCTCTAAGTCATCAGTGAATATCCATCATGTGCTTCACATAAAATTTTAGTGAATTAATGAACATGAAATCCTGTGTGTAATGTTAGTTACTATTGTCTTGGCCTCAAAATACATAACCTACAAGACATAAACAACAGAGAAGCTCAATGTTGCAAATTCAAATCCTGATTCAGGGCAACAAGAGCAGCTGAACTGTAAAGCAGCAGGCAGTGCTGACAACATGCAGCATGAGGACCCAGGGCTGAGAGGGACGAGAGCAGTCCTTCAAGAGCAGTCTTCCCGGAAGGCCGTAACCGGCAGCAGCCTAGCCCAAGGAAGCTACTGGATTGAGCCCTTGAATTTTACTCTCCATCTACGCACATTTTCACTGAATTAAGCAAAGAAATCAAACCACTTGGGCCTTTATAAGCTCTAACGTGAAACATGGGTGGCAGAGTCCTGAGGTCCTTCTCCAGGGCTCCCTGAGAGACATGTACTGTGACATGTGGGCAAAGGAGATGGGGCACCATGTCAGAGGACACTGGTCCTTCTCCAGGGCTCCTCAAGAGGCATATACAGTGAGATGTGGTCAAGGGAGATGGGGACACCATGTCAGAGGACACTGGTCCTTCTCCAGGGCTCCTCAAGAGGCATATACAGTGAGATGTGGTCAAGGGAGATGAGGACACCATGGCAGAGGACACTGGTCCCAGCCAAACAAGGTGCAAATCAACCAGAGTCAATCAGCCTCCTCTCAATACCCCTGTCTGGCTGCTGTCCCTGGCCTGGTGTGGGGACTGGTCCAACTAAACAGCCATCCAGCTTAAAGTCACAAGGATGTGAAAGAGGATCCAGGCAAAAGATTAGGTGCCTAGCTGAAAATGTCCCCATGTGTTGAGGTAAAGCTAAGATCAGGACTGACCTTTCTTTCAGGGAGAAATAAACATACACAGAAAGCCATGAAGACACACTGCCGCATAAGGTGGCACACCCGCAGCAGGCGGCAGAAGAGCATGCTCAGAAGTGTGTACACAAGGAATGACTCGCTTCCAGTCAACAGCCCGAGATGCGCCTCACGAGAGCAGAAACCTCCACGGAACACGTCACAGGCTGTGAACCGGCAGTCCCAAGAGAAGGGATATGAACCCCAAGAAATAAAGTTATAATGAGATTTAATCCAGCTTTTCAAAGTCCCAGAAGAGCTGCAGGAAACACCCAACCGTGAGAGGAAACAGTGGCCCAGTCACTGACTTGGTTTTGTCCCTTGCTTTGTCTTCCTACCCTGTGCTTGCTCATTCCATCTGATGGCTCCAGAGCAGGGGCCTATCCGCGTGGCTTTGGCTCATGGCACGTCACCCGGTGTCCAGTGTGCAGGCACACACTCTGAGCTCAGCAGGCCTTTTCTGAGTGAGTGGCCAGAGCCCCAGGGCCACCCCAGGGC
Organism: Xerus rutilus; assembly: GCA_028644305.1. Classification (NCBI taxonomy): domain Eukaryota; kingdom Metazoa; phylum Chordata; class Mammalia; order Rodentia; family Sciuridae; genus Xerus; species Xerus rutilus. The sequence goes on along the minus strand of CM053409.1, from coordinate 118,781,097 downwards.
CAGTGCAGGCTCCCTGCATGTGGTACCAAGGTCTGGGAAAGTTCTTTCCTTCTGTGTTTCCTGCAGACTTGATACAAAGCAAGTTCCCACAGAAGAGGCACAGCTTTCACTGGGTTGGGTTTCAAAGCCCTCACGTTGTGATACGCTTTCCCTGAGGCACACGCAGCCACACGTGCACCACCTGTGTGCCAAGCAGCCCTGTTAACACCACCCTGGCGTCACCCATTCCCTGAGTGACCCACTTGCTCTCCTCAAACTTCACCACGTACTGCATGGAGCCTGTGTATAGACACTGCTAGCCAGAGATGAGCCAGCAAAGAAGAAACACAGGACCTGAGGGCCCAAGAGCCTTACACCGTGGGTGGGGCAGAGCAGGTGGCCAAGCTCCAACCTAGGGTGAGAGAAGTTGCCCACATATCCAAACACAGGTTCCCTCCTCTGTTAAGGGGGCACAAAACCTGCCTAGACAGGGGTTCTAAGCTCTAAACTGAACAAAGCACCACAGGAAGGCACCCACATGATGAAATCACATAACTGTCCCTTCCTTTCACTTCACAGACACAGGTGCCCAGCCGCAAGCACCAGCAGCAGTGTACTCAAGGCCCCAAAACACAGGCTGGAGGCAGACCCCACAGAAATACCCAGTTCTGGTGGTAAGAACACACGTTCACTCAACTCCAGGTTCAGGCGAGAGGGCCAGCTTTCATCTGAGGAATCGCCACCTCCCCCACTGCAGAGACAGACATGCTCTCAACTGCAGTCCCAGAATAAAACAGGGGAGCGCCGTGGGGAACCAGCCTCACGGAACTTCCTGGGGCTCTGCAACAGAGTGGGCCCCACCAACACTCAGTGAATGAGAAACCCAAGGAGCAGGTGCGGGAACCAATCAAGGAGGGACAGAGATGCCTATGTTGTCACAGGCCCTGGGTGGGAGGCTGTGCCCACAGCACACAAAGCCTTGAACACTGACCTGGCAGCAACATCAACAGCATCCTGACGAGAAGCAGAGCCTGTCTCTCTGGAGCACCCTGAGCTCCTATGGTCTGTCCTCAGGCACTGACCACTCCTGCTGCTCCAGTATCCCTAAATCAGACAGAGCAGGCAAAGGAGGAGACATGGAGCTCTCAGCCCGCAGGGAAGGCAGCATAGCCTCCATCCAGCTCCTCTACCTACAAGCCCCACTGTTGAAAAAGCAGCAGGGCTGACATGCCAGTGGATGAAAGGGGTCAGCAGAGTAGAACAACCAGCCTCTCCACAGTGGTCACACTGAGGTGGAAAGCCGTGAGCAGTCTTCAACATCTTCATTCAGCAAGCACAAACCTCCCCAGCTGCAGAAGTGTTGCTGCTGCTTCACACTGAGCTGAACTGCCAGGAAACCATCACCCTCATCCAAGAATGTGACAACGAACATCTGAGTCAAGTCCCATCTGTGATCTCTGCTCTGCCACCCGCAAGAACCAGGATGGCACCCACAGTTTGTGTGCAGCAGCAAGAGCTGGCAGTGATGACCCCTGGGTAACCAAGTGCCATGACAACCTGCTGTGAGCACTGGCAGTGCCGTGGGCAACAGGGCACTCCAGAAGTGGGAGCCCATAGGCAGGATCTCCCTCCCAGGCAAGTGCTCTGCTCACAGCATGAGTGTGGTTTGCCATTATCACACAGGACACTGGCAATGACTGGTCACACATGACTGACTACAGTCCAGCCTCTACCAGGTGCTACAGGGTCTACATACATGGAAGGTGGCAGGAGGGGGGATCACCCCCAACAAAGAGTGGGAAGGCAAATCCTCTGTGAGCACCACTATGCGGTGGAGGGCGTGAGCAGCACAAGACAGAAGATGGCATATCCTGGCAGGAAGGACACAGGCACTGTGGCCTTGGGCCAACCAGGGTCAGAGTTCCAGTTCTAAAATCACAGGCACCTGCATCAAACATGCAAACCCAGAGCCACAGGAATCTGAGCCCTAGCTGGCACTGCCTGCTCCTTCAAGCCACCCTCCCCTGTGCCTGTTCCTACACATGGCCTCCTCTCAGAGCTACCTGTTAACGTCCTCACAGCACCAGCCTGTAGGTACATGGTACTGACGTGCACACCAGGGCAGGGCAGGGGCCTGCCAGGGCTTGCTGACTGGCCACACAGAGCTGCCTCTGCCACCAAATGTCTCCTATCCACAGCAAGTCTCTCTGCCTCCCCACACCCTAGACTGTCACTCACTAAATCAAAGGTAAGAATCTTCACCTTGGTCAGATAAACCGGTGTCATTGCTGTGGAGAATAGTCTAGCAGTTCCTCAGTAAGTTAAACGGAATTACCATATGACCCAGGAATTTTACTCTTAGGTTACTGAAAAGAGTTGCCCAAACAAAAACTCATACCAGAAATTTCATAGCAGCAGTATTCCCAACAGCTAAAAGGCAGGAAAAACACAAATGTCCATCAACAGAAAAACAGTTTTAGAATGTGGTACATTGCTACAATGGAATATCAAAATGGAGTTCTAAGACATGCCACAATGGGGATGATCCTAAAAACAGGCTCAGTGAAAGAAGTCAGTCACAAAGGCCACACGTGGCATGATTCCAATTATATGAAGCATCCAGAACAGGTAAAGCTGCAGAGACAGAAAGTACATCGATGACTTCCAAGTGCCAGATGGAGGGGTAAGAGGGTGCCCCTGCTTCACAGGGATAGGTCTGCCTTGGAATAATGGGAATGTTCTGGAACCAGACAGATGTGAAGGCACAGCACTGTGAATGTACTCAGTGCCACAAGGGTATTCACCAGAAAATGGTGAGTTTTACGTTATGGGAATCATGCCTCAGTATAAAGGAGTGATCACGTATCCCTCACACAGCTGCTGCCAGGGTCAGAAGCAGGGCAGTGTGTGTGCGTGTGCGTGCCAGATGTACTGAAGAACATGCACTTTCCTAACTACTGCCTGACACACTGACTGTGCTCTTCTTGTTTTTCTCTTGTTTCTTGTCTTTCTCTTGTTGAGTATGTGCTGGCCTTCCCATTTGGTTTAACAAGCGAAGAAAGAATGAGCTCTAAATAATTCATGAGTTAATTAACCATGGGCCCAGAGTGGGCAAGAGGACATTCTCGGGCAGAACACTGACAACCACATACTTTCACATTAAAGAAACTGGCCTTCTGGGCTGGGATTGTGGCTCAGCGGTAGAGCGCCTGCCTCGCATGCGTGAGGCACTGGGTTCGATCCTCAGCACCACATACAAATGAATAAAATAAAGATATCTGACCATCTACAACTAAAAAAAATTAAAAAAAAAAAAAAAAAAAAAAAGAAACTGGCCTTCCATCCAGCTTGTCGATGGTCCATAAGTGACTGGACTACATCTCTGTGTCTCTGCAGGGCCCTGCACCTCAGGCAAGTGCAAGCTGCTCTCTCAAAGATGTGCCACAACGTTCATGAGGGTGTTTCATCTCCCAGCTGCCAGGACAAAATACTTGACTGGGCAACTTAAACAACAGACATTTATTTCTGACAATCTGGAAACTGAAGGCTGGGATCAGGGAGCCAGCACAGCTGGGCTCTGGCGAGGTCTGATTCCTGGTTTGCAGATGGCTCCTGTTCGCTGGGTCCCCACATGGTAGAGAGAGAGCACTGTCATCTCGTCCTCTTCTTAAAAACAAAGCCACAGTCCTCCCTGTCTCCAAGTATGGTCACAATGGGGCTTAGGGTCCCACACATGAATTTGGGGAACACAATTCAATGCATAGCACAAGGTACGGAGGAAAAAATCAGTTTTACAGAGAGTCCTAGGAATAACTTGAAGTCTTCATTAATAAATGCAGCAGTCTGCAGACCCCTTGGCAGGACTCTCGTGGAGGACAGCTCACCACTGCTGTTACTGTCAGGCCTAGAGCTGGAGATGGTGCTGCTGTGTGGATTCCCAGGTTGATCACGGGAATGAGAACGTGGGGTCAGCATTTTAAAGGAGGCACAAGATATCTGACCCAAAAGACGCAATGACTTGCAGCCACCTTCTTCAACCCAACATCACCATAACTCTTCCTCCGAGGCTCCCAGACACTTTCTGAGAGCACCCACCTGAACACAAAGTCCTCAGACAAGCACGGCCTGAGCCCTTGCATCCCAGTAACATTAAGGAAGAGGATCACCAGCCTTAGGGGAATCACTTGTTTCTTTTGTTTTCTCTACTTAGCAATATGCCATTTCTTCAGTGGAGGACTCGTCCCTTCAGAAGTTCCATCACTCAAAATAAAGCTGGGACAGGACGGGTGAGTCCCCAGAGACCTGCCCAGAAAATAGACCAAGAGACAGCCCCTTGGCAGCCCTGGGACAGCAGACACTGTATCAGGAAAACCCTCCCCAAGTCCAGGAGGGAAGGGGCCTAGGAGCCCTCACACCAGCCCGGGGAACACTCGAGGTCTTCCAGGGCATGGCTGATGCACTTCTCTATGTATCTGTGCTTCCTCCTACTTTAAAGTTGCTATTTTTATCAACTTCACTTTAGTCTTTATAAAACAGAAGTCTGGATTTCTCACCTTTCCAGACCTCCAAAGGCTCACCCCAACCCGGGGGCACAAGTGGTGATCCTGGGTGGGTTTCCTGGGTCCTCTCCTTACTAGGGCCATCCTAGCAACCTGAAGTCACCCTAGGATGCCCGAGGCTTCTGCTCACATCTCCCCACCCACCTGGAGTATGCACCATACCCCTCGTCTTCCCCTAAAGGACATCATCTTCAATCCATCATCTTCAATCCACATCATCACGAACCTGGTCTCCACTGCTGGTGACTCAGAACTATATATCTACACACACACATGCCCCGTGTGTAGACTCAATGTGCATTCTATGGCTCTGGCCCCACAGCCCACTCTGGGGCTTGACCACTCACCCTTCCTGCCCTGCTCCAAGCCTTTGAGGGCTGCTGTCCCAGGCAACAGGCCAAGCTCCCCATGCCTCCTCCCTTTAGGAGCAAAGCATCTCTGGCACAGCCCCGCTGGCTCCCAGGAAGCCACATCTGTCTCCACACTTGGAATTATCACTTAGCAAACACAGAACAATGACACCACCCCTTCCCTTTGCCAGAATGTGGCAAATGGAAAACTAACATTTTTAAGCTATTTTTTTACATTCTGTGATTTTGTTTAAATTAAAAGCATGAAAACACCCATGAGTTGGCTGGCTCTGGGCCCCCAGTACTCCTACTACATCAGCCTGCCCCTCCCAGAAGACTGCATCAGAAGGCCCTCTGCAGGCAGCCTGCCTCCCTCAGCTGCGTTTCTGAAAGGGCTTAATGCAGGGCAGCAAGGTCAACTGAAAGAAACAGCATCAGAGCAGCCAGCACCCTCACATGGTAAGTGCTGAGGAGACAGCCAGCTCCTTAGGAGTTGGCACAACTTCAAACTGCATCCAAAGTAATGATGTCAGCAGGGACAAGGAGGGACTCCAGAGCCAGACTTTCACACTCCAACAATAAAGCTATTTTTCCTTCAGGTATTTCAGTAATACAGGTCATGTTGCATTAAATGCATTATGTTATTAGAAACTAAATTAACTATTTAATGTAGACAAAATCAAGTCAATCTATTAGTGAACAAATCCTGAGCAAGACAGGACCAGACCGAGATGGAACAGTGATCAGACAAACCCTTCTGATGGCCATGACAGCAAGGGAGAGGGTGGTCCAGAAGCAGCCAGGGAAAGAGGCAGCTGTGCGGGCAGGTCTGCCCTGTGCGCAGCGCTGGCTGCCATGGCAGTACACACATGGCCACGACCCTCAATAGGGTCATTAGACTGTCAAGCCCACCCAGCCTGGCAGAGCCGCCAGGTGGGGAGTGCCCAACTTGGTCCCCTCACCTTTGGCCTCAACACCTCAGCTGGGAAGGCCCCTATCCTGCCCATCTCTCAGGCATTCAAAGAACAAATTCTTCACATTTAATTTCTCATTCTACCATTCATCTTTCCAGTATCCTCTACGCAGAGAGAATCTAGAGGAAGGAACAAGGGAGGTAAAAGGGAAGAATGGAACCACCACAGCAGCCTGGCTAGCACAGTGCTCCCACACGTGCCACGCAGCGCTGCAGCGCTTGCAGCAGGTGCTGAAGAGCCCACTCTCCCCACCAGACCCTGCGCTCCCAGTGCTCGGGCCATGGTCAGGGCAGAGCGCCAGGCAAACGCTGCATATAAATACCCTCCACACAGAGGGACAGGTCAGAGCACAGACCACCAGGCAAACGCTGCACATAAATACCCTCCTGTGCATCGTCCAGGCCACACACGGGACAGGTCAGAGCACCAGGTAGAGGTAGTGCAAAAGCCTAGCACAGCAGGCCTGCCCTACATAACGGGTGATGCTGCTCACCCACAGGAGGTCAGAGGGCACCCTAGAGAGCGGCTACAGCCCTGTGGGTCAAGGGCCACCTAGTGTGAGAATTTCCAAGTGTGTGTCAGGTCAAGAATGAGCACACAAGTGCTAAAGAAGTCAGACACATGCTGTCTTTTTACATCACCTAGAAAAAAAAGCCTATCATAAAGGAAAAGTCAGTGAGAATAATCAAAAACTTATGCAACAGAAAAGCCAAGGCTCCTGTGGCCCTTTGAAGGTTTGTGGGTGGTCCTATCTACAAGGCAAATGTGGGGATGGACCTTGTGGCCCCTTCCTCTCAACAACCTTGAGAAAATCTGGTGGATTCCTGCACAAGAGTGAGGTGATTTTAAAACATGTCCACAAATATTTTCATACTTTTCCCTTAAAAAGGCAGAGGCTGGGAACATACCTCAGTTGGTAGAGCGCTTGCCTCACATGCACAAGGCCCTGGGTTCAATCCCCAGCACCACCAAAAAAAAAAAGTATCTATCCTCAAAAAAGCAGATAATAATTCTCCCCCTGGGGTAGACTTCCTTCACAATGCACACCTGAGAAGAGAGGACACAAAGGCACTGAGATTCCTCCTGGGACTCTCTGAAACCACCTACTTTAGGGGAAGGAAGCCACCATGCCATGGGTACACTCAGTAGCCCCCTGGAGGAACCACAGAGTGAGAGACGGAGGCCTCCAGCCTAAAGCCTGAAAGGAAGCCAGCTCAGATGTAGACCTGCCAACCACAGTCATGCCTTCAGATGGCACAGGCCTCGCCAACCTATGCCATTTTAAATTTGTCATTTTAAATGACTCAGTTTTGGGTTAATTTGTTACAGAACAATAGAAAATAAATACAATCATGCAGCGCATGGTAACATTTCAGTTACCGACAGACTGTATGTATACACCACGGTGGGCCCAGAAGATTGTAATGGAGTTGACAAATCCCTATCATCCAGTCAGATAAAAATACAGGACAGGCTGATAACAAACTACTATTACCAGCTTACATATTTACTATCCTAAGCTTTTTATCATTACTTTAGAACATACGCCCTCCACTTATAGAAGAAAGTCTACCATAAACAGCATATTGTCTTACGCCAGCAGCAGCCTCGTGCACCACGAGCTGCTGGGTCTTCTGACTCAGCAAGAGACCACACTGGGTGACTGACCTGTACAAGGCAGATTTATGTAAATGCAATGTATGAGGTTTGCACAACAAAACCACCTAATGACACATTTCTCTGAATGTATCCTAATCATCAAATGATGTGCAAATGTCCAGAAAGGAAGCACATGGAATAAAATCTAGAGACAACTGAAAAGAAAAGCAGAATACAAAGTACAAGCCTGCGTCAGGAATAACATCAAGTTCCACAGAAAAGTCAAACAGAAAGAAACCAAACAAAACCTGCAGGTGGGCACAGGGAAATGTAGCCAGGAAGAGCCAGGGGGACCGTGTGGGGTTAGCTGGGCCTCCAACACCTTGTCTGACTGGGCACAGGGAGGAGAAGGGCAGGCAATGTGCACCATGAGGCAAGGGACAGAGCACATCTCACAGGACAGACCAGCACAGCAGACCACACCCAGCTGCAACTCTGCACTTTGGCCCCAGAGACAGGCCACCGGAGGACAAGAGACACTCAAAATGCAAACCTCGCCAGCTAACAAAGAGACAAAGTCCGAGGAAAAGAGCGTGCTGAGCAACACCAAACCAAGTAAGAGTGGGCACTGGAAAAAACAGAAAGCAAAGAACAAGACTAACTTACCTGTCTGGGCCAGAAAGTCACCAGAGGAGAAAATGGATACCTGAAGAGGGCAAACACTGTCAAAAGAAAGACAGAGCATCTGGAACCTACGGAAAGAATGGCACAGCTTGGTGGTGAGCCGGAAGGTTGGAAGATGAAAACAAGGAACTCTCAGAAGGCACAGGAGGAAAAGAGGCAGGAGAGAGGCAGAAGCCTTGGGTCCCAGAGAGAATGGACATGATGGCAAGAAGGCAAGACCCCCAAGCTGGTGAGAGAAGCCTCCGGAGGGAAGGAGCCAGGCCCTGACTCAACCGAGGAGACCCAGGAGAGGAAACACCAGCTCAGCCTGGCTGCACTGACTGCCAAGAATGACAGAGTTCTGAGTGTGCTCTATCCTAGAACTGAATAAGGCATCTAGCCCTGAAAATTAAAAGAAACGTCCAATATATCCAGATTTATTCACCATTCTATGTTGTTTCCTATGTATCTTCCTATGTTTTTTGGGTCTCCTTTTTTGCTTTTAGATTTTTCCCTCTTTTATTTTTTACCCTAGTATTAACCATGAGTCCCTAATGATTCAAAGTATAATATCTTTGTATACCACCAAACAACTCCAGGTCCTTAAAACTCCAATGACTCAGCCCCTTCCCCACTGACTGATCTATGGGCATTCAATGTAGTTCTGCCATTTGTTCTTGGCCCAAAGGACACTTGCCCTGTGACTTTCATGCTTAGTCCATGTTGTGACTCACCAGCATACAGCTCTACTTACAATCTCTTCCTGCTCTCAGACCTTCCTTATGGGACAACTTGCTTTCTCTGTGTCTGTACAGAACTGCATGTCCCCTCATTCCTACAAGACAGACTCATCAGGGTGGAATGCTGGTGCAGACCTCCTTCCTCCCCTCCCATCTCCACGGCAGAGTCCCTCCATCTTGAATGCAGCTTCCTGGAAGGCCACGTCTTTCCTCTCTGCTTTGGCTTTTCCCCTCTCAAGGCTTTGGCTTGTCTTTTGTGTCTCAAAGCTTCACCATGATGTCAAGAAACACATTTCTTTCTACTTCACCTAACTGGTATATGTCAGGTTTCTAAAATTAGATCAGTGGCTTTCATCAGTCCTGGAAAACTGCTGGTTTTGAGACAGAGCAGAGGGCTCTGGCCCCCCATGAAGGAGGGGGCCATCCATCTCAAGGGGCCTGGCAGAATCATCAGGGCAGCTCCAGCAGCTATTGACTCCTCCCCCAGGCTGGCCCACAAGCCCTGCAGGTGCTTATGGGCCTCAACTGATAGGAGACCTTCCTGGGTACTTGAACTGCCTGTTGATACCATGCTCACTACGATGGTACTGTATATGCCTTTAACAAAGACACATCATCACTCCTGAGCTAGGTAGCACAGCTTTTCTAAAGAAGATTATGCCACACGCCAATTTTTCTCCATTAAAATTTTTCTTAATTTTGGAAAGCAATCACAGGTAGGAGAGTTTCAGAATGACTTTGTAAAATATGTTTTGAACATGAAAATACACAATAAAAGGAAAATAAAGGCTTCAAGTAAAAAGAGTTTCCTACTAGCACCTCACCTTGGTGCACTTCAGAAACAGCAGCACCCAGGCCAAGGTGGAGAGGTGAGCAAGAAGCCTAGCAGGGTGCAAGCCATCAGCACACACAGGCACACAGGCACAAGGCATGAGGCTGCAGGACCCAGAAGCCCAGCAGACCATGGGACAGCACTGAGCAGGAAGAAGCAGACTGAGTAGTGCAGGATGCTCGCATTCTTGGGGAAATGGATAAAGACACTGATTAACTTGACATTGATAAGTTAAGTACTCACGTAAGACAAAACCACACACACACAAAATAAGAGAAATCAAAATTAGACAGTGAAGGAGAAAACAATGAGTAAAAAGTGATGAGTCAATCAAAAGATAGGAAGAGGAAAAAACAACATAAGAAAGCTGAACTAAATAGCTAAAAATAAGACTGTAGGGAGGAATCCAAATTATGATTAAAATGAAAGTAAACTAAATGTTCAGTCTTCAAATGACAAGTATTTTCAGGGAGGATGAGACAAAACTCCATTAGACAATATTCTAAAAGATATACATAAAGCATTTAGATATAGAGATCCTAAAAGAAAAGAGAAGAAAAATATATACTGTGCAACTATATCAGAACTTACTTTAAATCAAAAGGCATTATTAGAGGTAGACTACATAAATATAAAAAGATTCAATTTATTAGTATGACACTACAACAATTCTAACCCTAATGTACCTACAAATGAAGTTTTAACATTGCATATGCAGCAGAACTATAAGAAATCTACAATCAAATTGGCAGATTCAGGAACAACTCTCACAGTGATTGACATGCCAGCTAGAGGAAATATCCATGAAGACAGGGAAGAAACAGGACAAACCAAGCTTCACTCACTGGCTGTGCACAGAAGGCTCACATTCCAAAACTACAGAGGGTATCCCCCTTCCAAACAGAACACTCATGAGACTTCATCCAGCTGTGCCATCCTGAACATACCTATCTAAGCACAGTGAACTTAGAAGTTAAAACATGTCAAATACTGGTATATAAATATATTTTATGATATATGTTAATGTTAAGCCCTGTATATTTAGAATTAAAAATACTTTTAAATAACTCATATGCTAAAGATAAATCATAGTAGAAATAAAACACTTATAATTTAAGGATGATAAAAGTATTATCTATCTAAATCTGTGCACTGCAACAGTTGTACCTAAGAAGAAACTACATAAACTAGATGCCAACTTACATTTTAAAAAGCTGAATATCAATGAGCAAACATTCAATATAAATTTGAAAAAAAAAATAGCAAAATGAGCCCCAAAAGCAAAGAGAAGGAAATAAAAACAGTCAATGAAACAGAAAAAATAAACATCCCATAGGAAAAAAAAATCAACATGTTGAAAACTTTATTAAAACAAAGCAAAAACTTAAACCATACAAGTACTAGACTAACAAGTGACTTCCTCTTTAATTTGGGCAGAGAAAAAGGCTAACTATGAACCAAAACCCAGATGTGATTAAAAAAAAAAAAAAAAGAGTAGATGAATTTAAAAATCTTTGTCATAGCAAAAGGTGCCATGATGAAATCTAACAAATAATAAATCGAAGAAAATAAAATGTTTATAACATATATCACAGCAAAAAGAAATAATATCCCCAATATTCCTATAAATCAACAAATGAAACTTGTCTAAATTGAGGGAAGAAAAAAAAAAACAAGACCCCATAGAAAAATATTCAAAAGACATACTAAAACATATGCTTAAATATAATAAGATGCTCCACTTCACTCATAGGAAGAGAAATGCAAATAAACTACCCTCGGCTGCCAGGTTCACTGGACACTTTGGCAAAAACTCCAGAATTAAGAACAGACTCTGTAGGTACAGCCATGGTGGAAAAGGCCACTGGATACTTCCGGTGGAGGTGACACATGGTATTCACCCCGGAAAGGGGGTTTAGGAGAAGTATCTGGCAAAACCACACACATATTCAACCCAGTGACCTAACATGAAAACACAAGCGCACAAGGTCATTCAGCCCAGCACTGTTTGTAACTGCAGAACACCATAAGCTGCTTGCAACACCCCTGCGTCACAACAAGATAGCAGTGAGGCAGCACCAGAGAGCAGGTGGGAAGGATGAGGATGGCCGTGATGAGCATGGGTGGCCACCAGTGCACAGTGCCAGAGGAAAACACCAGCACGGAAGCGCAGAGGTGAACGGCCGCGTGGCACTGTGAGTGATGAATGCCACTCCATTCTACACTTGCAAATGGCTAAAACAACAACTTCTGCTCTGTATAGTTTACAATAAAACAGTTAAAAAAAAAAGCATATGTAGCAAAAGATGTTACATAGATTTATGTGAAAAAGTTCAACACACACATATATCTGCTTATTTTTACAAAAAACTAATACAGGAGGATAATTAACAAATTCAAAAAACGAGCTTGCCTACAACAGTATGCTGGGAAACATGTAATGTTTTAAAAAGAGCCCTTGGAAAAGTGAAGGAGCCTGGTCTGCAGTGTTGGCCAGGTTCCTCCTGTGCACACATCCTCTCGCCACAGGCAAACTACCAAATGACATCACTGAGTAGAGCAAGAAGAGATGCAAAGAAGGGCCTCAGGAGCTGGTGAGATAGCCTTAGAACGTCATTGCCACCTGAAGGGTGGAGATGGTGGGAAGAAAAAGGACATTGCAGGATCAATTTCACACACACACTATGCTTTTACATGCTCAGTGCTAAAATGTTCATATACACATGTGCATATTATAGCCTTTCCCAACTCTGACCACTGAGGGGACTAGAAGCAAAGATATCTGATAGCAAAAAGCACACCTAGCACCCAGACCTCCATCTTCGACATTTCCTCATTATGAAGAACCAGGGCCCTTCAAAGAAATGGCTTATTTTAGGGCTGGGGTAGGTTCAGATGAGCTTGAAACACTGTGCAGAAAAATAAGGAAGTGTTTAAAAAATAAGAAGAGGGTCAGGGGGAGGAAGCATAGAAAGGAGGGAGGGATGAAGGAGGCCTTCCACCAGGACCTGGATCCATCCTGGAGGGACTCCCACTGACCACCACATCTGGACACTTGAGCTCCAAAATCAGAGGATGATGAATGGGACAAGAATCCATTAAACAAACCTGATAGTAAACAGAAAAGCAGATGGGCAGAAAGGGAGGACTCCTGCTCACAGCAGCTGGCCAAGTCTAACAGGCTTGAGAGGACAGAGCATTAGAGCAGGACAAAAGTCTCACCTAGGCCAAGAGCATCTGGATGCTCACCCAGGGACTGGGAGGAGAAGCCGGGCACAGCAGGGCTAGTGGTCTTGCCACATAACTCAAGGGTCAAAGGTGGAAACCACAGAGGAAAAAAGAATTCCTGACTGGGGAAGCAACTTCACACCCCCAGGAGGGGCGGGTGGACATTCTGTGTCCCCAGTGAAGCCCTGATGAGGTCTCAGTCCACACAGGCAGTGTTCAGCCAAGAATGTGAAACTGGAACCAATTGTGAGGAACAGTGGAAAGACCCAAAGGGAAAGACTTCTGCTTGTTAAGAGACGGCACTCTTCAAAATGCCAGTGGCGTGGAAGAGCCTGGAAGGCTGTGGAAACACCCAGATTAACAGACACACCAGGCTGGGTCTGCACTGGGAGGAAAAGCAAGGAATGAAGGCAGTATGGGCAGCTGGCATGGCTGGTGTGCAGAGGGCAGAGCAGCCTGCACCTGGCTTGTGTGGCTGCGAAGGGACAGCCTTGTCCTCCTCCAGAAGCAGCAGCCTCTGACACATACTGACACCACCCTCTTTTCCACCCACTGGCCCTATCTATGCAGCATCCATATGCTCTGGGCCTCTACTTTTCAAAGTTTTGTTCTACTAACACCTTTTTGAGTTATAAATCTATTCAAATGGCTCTTGGGGTGGGGAGACAACAATCTTTCAGATTCCAAGTTTTCAGACACGGACATTTTAAATAGCCACTGGCTCCCACCCTCCATCAGCCTTCAGCAAGTTTGATGAAGCTTCCTTTTGACCTCCAAGTCAGTTGTGCCCCCTGACCATGCTGATGCCAACCCAACAGACACCATCAGTCCTCATCTCTTTGTATCTCCTCCCCTCTCAACTGGCGAAGAGGAAAAGCACTTCCTGGGTGCCATGGGATGGAGGAGTGGAGAGGCAGCATGGTTTTGCCCCAGCTCTGCAGAGAAGGTGCTGGGAGGGCAGGTAGGTCGAGGGTTCTCTTCACTGGCTGGCAAAACAGAAGCTGGGAGACAGGGAGGTGAAACCAAACATACTTGCTCAGTACCAGAGAGGAGAGCTGTAGGTGACAGTCTTGCATCTTGGAACTGGAAATAAAGTGCACTCACCCTGAGAGCTTCATTCCAGCTCACCGTTTCTGAAGTGTCGCTGGCCGCCCCTCATAGTCAAAGATGAGGCAGCCCTTGAGACACAGCTATCACACAGTCCATGGTGGTCAAGTGAGAGCACCGAACAGGGCAGAGTAAGCTCATAACGTGTCTGCACTGCAGGGAAGACATTGGAGGCTAGGGCAAGAGAGACCATAGATAAAATGAGAAATGTTTAACCAGGGAACAGAAGCATCCTAGGCTGGGACTAGAGTAACCTTCCCGAGGCCAGAAGACATTAGCTGCCCCGGGCTGGGGCAGAGGGTGAGGCAGAGCCTACCACAAATGGGCATTCCTAACCTGCCCCTTGCAAGAAAGAGAAACGTGCTGCTTTACATTCGTAAAACACAGGAGGATGGGAAGGCCGTCTCGTGTTTGTCCCAATGTGTCCTAGAGGTGACTTGTTCTCCACCTCACATGCCATCCTCAGCCACCATGGGACCAGGATGATTCTCCAGATCTGTCACTGTCTCCACAGGCAGAGCCACCAGACAGCCTGGCAGCACCACTGAGGAGGAAGGGCTGAGGAGGAAGGGATGAGTCATCGTGAAAGCCGATCAGCCCCTCAGGCCAGGCTCCATGTGATCCAAGCCTCTGAGGACAGCACTCCAGAACCTCTGCAAAAGGGAGATGGCAAGGGCAAAGGGGAGGAGCCACCCAGCCAGGGAACTGGGGACCAAGGGGAGGAAGGAAAGGAGAGCTATGCCGAGAGCCTGTGCCTCCAGCAGCCAGGCCTCCTCAGAGCTCCACTTAGAGCCTGGGTGAGGCTGAGACTCCTGAGGCTGTAAGAACCTGGAGGGCAGGGCAGGGCTGGGCTGGTGCTGGCAGGCCCAAAACCTCTGTGGCCATCTGTGCTGTGTCTTGCTTTTTGAAAGATGTGAAAATGCTCCTCTTCAGCAAGCCAAAACCTCCTGGTATTCAGTGAACTTCCTGGGGCCGAGGCCCAGTTTCTACAAAGCAGCAGCACCCACCTCTGTCCTTGCAGGCCCTGGTATCTTGGCTAGCAGGTGAGCAGCGCCCACCTGTGTCACACAGTGGCATCCAAGAATGCTGAGACACTGAGGGCAAGATTCCTGGAGTATGTAGGCCCAGTACCCCATCACATGACCCAAAGCTCCCCTCTGTGGGGCAAGCAGCACCCCTGAATGTCTGTCTGCTGCCTCGGTGTCAATCATGCCACACTGACACCACACCTGGCTCTTTTCTTTTTCTTTTTTTTTATTGGTGTATATTAATTGCACAGAAGAGTGGGTTTCATTGTGGCCTATCGGCATGTGCACATGATTGGATCAGTCCCACCACCTGGTACTCCACTGCCTTCACCCCGTCCCTCCCTGGGTCCCCTGCTCTACCCCAATGGTCTCTCTTCTGCCTTCACGTGCTCCCTTTTTCCTTTTTTCTCTCCTGCTTTCATGTATGAGAGAAAACCTATGACACTGCCTTCCTCGCACTTGCTGGCCCTCCTGCCCCAGGCCTCCCTTCAGCCCCTCCTCATCGCTGCCTACAGCAGGAATAGAGGCTTCCCCAGGCCCCTGCTGCTCTCCTCCACAACAACAGGGCTATGGCTGAGCTCTGGGAAGCCCAGAGTGGCCTGACCTCCCTCAAGAGGGTCATCATGGGGCATACAGTACACAGCTGGTCTAGATCATATGACTGGTATGCAGCTGCTCCTAGAGAGTGATACACAGCTTTGACTCCAAATTCCTAAAATGAACTTGCCTTCTGCACACCCTCCTCCTTCCCACAAGCAATGCACCTGTGTTTCTCTTGGCTCTGAGGCTATGATAGCAGAGCCAGACAAAAACCACAGGTTGAGAATGGGCAGGCCACCCAGAGCCAGGCCAGGGAGCTCAGAGGCAGGAGGGTCTTGCAGAGCCAGCAGCCCCATTCCTGGAACAATTACATCACAGAAACAAACTTGAATTTATTAAAGCCAGCAGGTTTAAGGAGCTCTCTGCTTCAGCAGCTTAACCTTCCCTACTGTGTTCCCCAAGAACTCAACGTAACTCCCAGCCTCCCTGTAGCTCAGCCAGGTTCCAAAAGCCCCCTGGTACTTAAGTCCATCAGAGAAGTGAACCTGCTCCCTACAGACTCCAGGCTCCTTCTCAAAAGAAATGCAAATAGCCAACAAATATGTGAAAAAATGTTCAACATCTTTAGCAATCAGGGAAATGCAAATCAAAATTACACTGAAATTTTATCTCTCTCCTATTAGAATAGCAATCATCAAGAATACAAGTAATAAACACTGCCAAGGATATAGGGGGAAAGGAACACTCACACACTGTTGGCACTGGAGTCAGTACAACCAATAATGAAATCAGCACAGAGGTCTCTCCAAGATGAGGCCTGGAGCCACCTACGACCTTGCTGTGCTACTTCTTGGTGTTCATCCTGAAGAGTCACAGCACACACTATGTTGGTACATGCGTACCCATGTTTGTAGCAGCACGATTCACAAGTCAAGTCATGTAACCAGCCTAGGTGTTTATTAAAAGATGAGTGGATTAAAAAAATGTGGTATATATACACAATGGAGTTTTATTCATCCATAAAGAACAGAATTATGTCAGTTACAAGAAAATGAATGGAACTTGGGAGCATTATGTTAAGTAAAATAAACCGAACTCAGAAAGCCAAAGGTTGTGTGTTTTCTTTCATATGTAGAATGTAGGAAGAAAAAAGGGGAAAAGGATCTCATGAAAATACAAGGGAGGGGGCTGGGACTGTAGCTCAGCGGTAGAACACTTGCCTCCCATGCGTGAGGCCCTGCGTTCGATCCTCAGCACCACATACAGAGCAATAAAATAAAGACATTGTGCCCATCTACAACTAAAAAAATATTTTAAAAAAATATACAACGGAGACCAGTAGAGCAGGAGAGGAGGACTGGGGAAGGGAGGAAGGGAGGGAGGGAGGGAAGGAGGGAGAGAAAAAGGGAGGTAGTGAGGAACGAGATCGACCGGACGATGTCACGTGCATGTATAAGGATGGCTCAATGAACTCCACCACTATGTACAATCATAGTACACCAATAATATTTTTTTAAAGAGACGTTATTTAGAAAAAATAAAATAAACCCTCCAGACACCCTCTCTTTGCCGGTCATTGTTCCATGTCCTGGAAGGGTCACACAGTGGGCTTGTCTGGTGCCCACTGCTCCTGAAGGTGCGTGGATGGCTCCCTGACCATGCTCCCTGCATAACAAGCACAACCCAAAGCTCCACACCTGTGATCCCAGAGGGCACACACATGCCACCTTCTCGGCTGCAACGCTGTAAAAGGAGTAACTCACAACAAAAGAACAGTCCTCCAGGTGGGAGAAAACCACCCAGAGGATGTGTAATTTTGGATTAAAGAGTAACAATAATGGGTCAATGCACAATAAAGCCAATGGGATAAAGTTTTAAAGTGTCTTGGGAGAAAATGAAGAGCCAAAATGCCTTAGCTAGAAAATGAGTGCAAACACCAGAAGCAGCATTTAAGAAATGAGAAAAGCAGAATGCTATCAATAGGAGACCAACAACACTGCTTTTCTGAGTAGAGGAAAGGAAAGATTATTGTTTAAATAAAGGATAGAAAAATAAAGTTTCTTGAAACAAGCTATCACTTACATTCCAAAACCACACAAAAAAATTAGAATAGAAGCTTACAGAGAAACAGCACACTAGCTAGAATCCCCACCTAACCCTGAACTTCACACTAGCTCTAACACGACCCCAGCACCAGCCTTGGTACTGACCTTAACTACAGCTCTAACCCTTATTCTAGTCCCAACAAAACATCTGGAGTGCATTGCAATTAGAAGAATATTAAAAAGCATCAATAAGACCTAACAGCACCTACTCCATGAATCAATATTGGGAATTTCATCACTGAAACTCATGACATTAAGAGATCAAAGGAGAAAACCACATGACCATCTTAATAGCTGCAACTAACAAATAAAACTTTCATTTTCAATTTAAAAAATAGTATTAACAACAGGAAGAAACTGTATAACTTAGTGAAGAATGTTTAGCAGACAGCAAGCACACTTTGCAGTGAAAGCATTTGGGTCAAGTCAGGAATAAGTCAATAGTCAACCAAAAAACCCTCTTGTAGCCAAAAACATTCAACACACAGGCACACCCAAATATATAGAAACTGAGACTTTTCCTACCCACTATTAGGTGTCTGGTAAGTGTAATAGGAAAAAATCCAATTATGATAACCAAATGACAAAAATAAGTTGGGAAAGAGTTCTAAAGTAAAAACCTACAGCAAGGCAGGCTAACAGAATATCTGAAGAGACAGGTAAGCTTCCTGAATCAGAAAATGAATACCACCAAAGTATCAGCTGTTTACAATTTAAATCACAGGTTTGATCATTTGGAACCGCATGTTAGCATGATAAACTTTTTAAAATTTGATAATCATCCTAAAATTCATCTAGAAAGCAAAGAGCCAAGGAACTAAAATGCTTTCTTAAAATAGTGGAGTTCTTGGGCTGGGATTGTAGTTCAGTGGTGGAGCACTTGCCTCACATGCATGAGGCACTGGGTTTAATCCTCAGCACCACATAAAAATAAATAAATAAAAGATACTGTGTCTATCTACAACTAAAAAAAATTTTTCAAAAATAGTGGAGTTCTTTATCAGAACATTTACATAGGTAAATATGCCATAAAACCAAAACAGTTAAGGCAGGCAGGGTGCCAGGGACCCAGCAGGGACCCAGCAGTGAGGGTGTGACATGCTTGCAGGACAGCAGCAGCAGCAGATCACTGGGAAAGGAAGCGCTCTAAGAGGGTGTTTCCACACCCACCAGTGACTTCCACTGTTACCCAACAGCACACACCCAGGTAGATCCCAGGGGCTTACACATTAAAGAAAGCAAACAAAAGAAAGGGACTGCCTTCAGGTGGGCAAGGGTTCTCTACAAGTGAACTCAATAGAAAATGGCACCACAAGGGAAAATGCCAAGGGAACCACCCGCGCCTCGGAGCAGACGGAAAAGCGATGACGCACTTGGCGGGAGTGCCCGCCGCAGGGTAAAAGCAGAAGTCCTCAGCAAGGCGAGAGTGCTGACACGTCTGGGAACAGTGCTCCCCCACCTTCATGGGGGCGCAGTCCACTGCTCCACTTCCAGATGTATATGGCACAATGCCCCGTGTTTCCGAGGAAGCTGTGTGAATTAGCCACTCTAGATCAGTGTGGCCATTCCGCACTGTGCCTCCTTCAGCTGTCCATCCCCTGCTCCAGAAGATCACATGCAGGATCACGGGCTGATGCTGAGGCAAGCTCCCCAGCACTCCAGCACCAGGAGGCCGCCTCATTACCATGGACAGAAGTCAACAAAAGGGGAAGAATCCCATCAGGCTATGCCTGCAGACGCCCAAGGGGAGGGGACTATGCCACCTTCCAAAGAAATCTGCCTGGCCAAGTGGAACGTTCTGCAGACCGCTAGGCAGCAGAAAAGCAGGGTACGAAAACCTATAACTGTTTCCATCCTGATGCACTCAGCCTGGCATGAGATCCTCAAAAGCCCTGAGTACTGGGCAAGAGCTGCCCCGATAAATGGCGCTCATGGCAGAGTGGGGATGGGGTAGGGGAAGGGACCCCCACAAACACTGGGGAAGCCCAGAGTGTGGAGTGAGGAGCTCTAGGAAGAGCATCCTGCACAAGTGGGGGTAGGCCTGGCTGCAGAGAACCGTGCTCCTGGGATTCTGCAGGCGTGGGCACAGGGTGGGGACAAGGTCCTGCTGGGGAGGAGCAGATGGCAACTGCGGCTGAGTTCTGCGCTGGCAGGAGCAAAAGCAAGGGGAAGGAGCCTGAGGAAGCCAAGTTTAATAATTTTTTTCTAAAACAATATTTGAAATGAAAATAATATTTTTATTTTTCATAAAATTATAAATGTGCACACTTTTAAAAATTAATTAATTCTACAAAGCTTATCACAAAAGACAGGGTTTCCCCCAACTGCCACCTTGCTTTTGTGTCAGAGACCACCTTTCTGTCCACCCTTCATTCTCCTGTGGTGTCTACCTCGCTCTGGATTCCTAGTTACCACATCTGTATTGCTATCTTGACTTTACAATGTTATGTCCTATGGTTTATTTCCTGCCATGAAATGTAAGAGGTGACTCCCTATAACTGCCACCGCCTGCCCACCATCTCAAGGATGGTTCTGTGACTGCTCCTCCCACAGAGCCAAGCCCTTCCTGTACAAAAGCCTGTGCTCACACTGTGAGCTCACGTGGTATTCCCACACTTAGGTAATTCCTCTCCCATCTCAGCCATCAACTGCCCTCTGACCCTCACATGCCAGGAATTCCCTCTGACCTCCTCCTGGACCACTCCTGTGGGCCAGCTCCTGTGATGCTCCTCATCACACCCGTAGCCCTTTCCTTCCTCTTCTATCCATCCCCAGGTTTTCAGAATCTGGAACACAGCCCCACTTTCAGCCTGGGACAGTCCTCTGCTGTGACCAAGGCTCCTGGGTCTCATCCAGGTCAGGGACCTCACGCTTGACCAGGGCAGGAAGGGGCTGGGCAGCTGGCCCCTTAGACAGGCTTTCCATCAATTTCTTACCTCAGCCCCACCCTCACTGCCTCTCCCATTCTCAATGGAAATGCCATTCCCAAGACCAGGGGAGGCAGTACAGTCACCTGACACACACATGCCACACATGTGTGTACCATCATATGCCACACACACCCTCACAGGTACACACATGCAAGCATGTGTACACACAAGCCACACTATGCACATACACCACACGCATGTGCACATACACACATGTGCTTGTCGGCTTTTTGTTTTTCAAATTTGTAACATCTATCTGTCCATTTGCTTTCCAACTTGCAACGTTCTGTCATTTCCTCTCAATATCCTGGTGAGTTCTGCCTTTTAATAATGTTTTAACTGTAAATAGGAAGCAGAGATCATTGTGAATTCAGTCTGCCATTTGGGCAGAAAATCAAAGACCATGGGAGGATATCTTTATTTTAGGAAGGGGCTTGAGTCTCTTTGGGTGCTGACAAAAGTGCCTTCCCGTGAGCAGGTAGAGAAGGAGCACCAGCAGCATCAGCAACAAGTTCCTAAGGAGAAGGAGAGCTGTGCTCACCAAGCTAAGAGCAGGCAGCTCTGAACAGGAGCAGGAACGGCCAGGGAGGTGCTAGGACAGGGCAGCAACCTCCTCTCCTCCTCCAACAGTGAGTGCAGTTGTCAGCTGAATCTGACATTTGGTTGGATGGGGGATCTAGAAAAGGGACAGCAGGGGCAGAAGGGCCTTGGACAAAGTGAGCCTGACGAGAAGAGCTGCAGGCACTGGGCAGGGCGGTCCTCTGCCAAGTGGACACTCAACGCACACAGCGAAGCAAAGAGTGGGTGTAAGGTGACCATAAGGCTGACAAAAAATGGGGCAGGTCACCACACTAGCAGGGACTGGAAGGGGCAGGGACAATCACTCCAAGGGCCTTGTTGGAGCAACAGACACTTGGAGCTGGCTCAGTCAGCAACTCTGCTCAAACCTCTATCTGTACTCATTAGAGATGAGTGTCAAAGTTCTTACTCATGTTTTCCCAGTGTTCCAGTTCTAAAGTTCTTAGAGTAATGAAACAAAAATGTAAAAAGCAAACAACCAATGCATTATTGCAAAGAATAAAAGTCCTTGAATGAAAACTTTCATCAAAGTTTGTTCTCATTGTTTCTTAGTTCCCAGATCTTAGTGTAGGGAAGATGGGGCCAGGAGTGGCTGCACCATTAACCAGCTGCGAGGCAGTGAAACTGCACTCATGAACCAGGTAGGGCCACCTGTGCTTCGCTGTGGAGGACTGCACTCACCTCGCTCTAAGGAAGTAGGGAAAGTTAAGCCACCACGTCCCCTGGGAAAAACCTGCTGCAGATGAGCTCTGTTCTGCTTCCTTGTACCACCCAGGAGTCCCAGGGGAAGCAACTGCAGGACCCAATCAGCATCACCCATGGAAGCAGAGCCATTCCATTCCAAGCAGCTCAGTGCTCCTAACAGCTCCCTTTCTACCTGCAGAAGAGGCCACAGGTACCCTATAAAAAGCTCCCTGCCTTTATTTAACTAAGGCCTCAGAGAATTCCCAGAATCTGCCTGCTGCAGCCCTTTGAAACCCACTTGCATATAGCCTTGATGGCTCAAACCACCCGGCTCATCTCTGCTTCTCAATCTGGCTGCTCTGGGCCATCACTAGCTAGGAACCTGCTGAGCTGTGCAGCACCAACAGCTGGGGTAACTGTTATGAGCCCCAGCTCAGAACACTGGTTTATTTCCAAAACTGGAGGCCAGCTCAGAACTCAATTCCCCCTTCTGCCAGGAGGAAGAATTTAGACAACACCAAAGTCTGAGGGGAAAGAGGCACAGCACATAAAGAGTGTGGTTTGTATGTCTGAGTTCCAGAGGCCCTCCCCTTGAGATTTCTGTGAAAATTAGATCCAGAGTTGCACAATTATAAAGCTGGTCCCAAGGCAATAGGGATATGGATGTCCCCTAAGAAGCAGGTATCCTAACAGCTCTAGGATGGAAAAACAAAAACAAAACAGAAGCAACCCAGCAGAGAGGGAAGACGAGACAGCTCCCCTCTCCACTCGCCCTGCCAGGATCTATGCTCAGCCCAGCTCTGCAGCAATTGACAGCATGCCTCAGAAAGACCGTACGGCCCCAGCCACGGCTCCCACTGCCACCCTAACCTTGCTCCTGCCTCTCCCTTCCACACACTGCTTTGGCCACATTGGCTCCTGGTGGCTCCATGAACACACAAAGCAGGTCTGCCACAGCCTCTGCTCTAGCTCCCCTTGGCCTGGAATTCTTAACCCACCAGCACCCCTGGACTCACTCCTGCACCTTCTGCAAGGACCTGCTCAGATGCCCGCCCTCCCAGAACCCATCCCAACTGCCATGCCCATGTGGCACTAGGATCCACCCCCACTCCTCTATTTCTTCCAAAGCAGTCCTCACTACTTCACACACGAGGGGATGTATTCACTGACTGCATCCATGACTTGTATTCCTCCTCAAGGATGTGAGGATTCTTAAGAAGTGCCCAGTACATGCCAGGCACACCTTGCACATCTGCTGAACGCATGCAAGAACAAAGTCTCTGTTCAGCAATTTGCTAATAAGAACTCTCCTTTGTGCAAAACAGTTAGGATGCCAGCACTGCATCACAGGTCTCCAACCCTCACCTTCATATCACCTAGAGCACTGTCTCTGCTGAGTGAGTGGTGGTCCTGCTGCAGCAGACAGCTCTGGAAGGTCACTGGGCTGTGCCTGTCATGCTCTCTGATAGAGGTCTGCTAAGTTCAAGACTGCACAGCAGCAATGGGCTGCCCCCAAGCCCACAGGAGAGGCCATCACTGGGTGGTCTTCAGCAGCTGTCACTGGGAGGTCACATCAGAGGGCAGCTCCCTCTCATCCCTTGCCACTTGCAACCAAGGTGTCTTGAGTGAGTTACTTCACTCTCCAGGCCTCAGGAAAGGGAGTAGAGAGTGATACCCACCTGAAGGGATACTTCAAGACCTAAGGAAACCACCTGTGAAACAGTCAAGTCGAGAGAGTCAGCACAAATCAGGTGCCCCGTGAACATTAGCAGCTCCTATGTTTATATTGCTTTCCACACAAGACTGCTTACAAACAAATATTCTGCTGAAAACTTTGAAAACAACATCTATAAGCTTTAGAAAAAGAAAACCTTCTTGAGGATAAATCTGAGAAAAATCATCTAAAGGTGGCTTTGCAAACCTAGAGCCAGCGCCCCAGTGAGGATCTGAGACAGGTGTCACACAGCCTTTCTGCAGACACCACCCACCTGCCGTGTGGCCAGAGGCACACACTGCACTACTCATCACTTCCGGGTTCGTGGCACTGAAGGAACACAGGCACAAGGCATGTCCGCTCAAAGCCATTCACAACCAGTGCGCAAGCCCCTCCTGGACCACCAGGTTGGCTAAGCTCTGGAGAAGAAAGGGTAACAGAAAGGAGGGACTTGGTTCTACAGAGGGGGATGAAAGCATGTGCCACTCACACTGCCATTGCCCCCAGCCTGCCACAGGTCCCTCCCATGCTGTGAAGGGAAATCAGGCACAAGGCCAAGCAAGACTTTAAAAATCAGTTGATATAAAAACAATTGTTCAGTCTAAAGGCAACGGTGCTTTGAGAAGCACTGCTTATAGGGGACATGAGAAGCTCTCCCTCTGCTGATAGTCCCACAGCCTAAGAAAAAAATAATTAAACTTGTAAATCATAGACAGGAACGAGTCCAAAGACAGAAGTCAACTTGATGTCAAATTTTATCAAACTAAAGCAATTTATTAAAATAATATATTCATAAGCCAGCTATTTGAAGGTCAAAGGCAGGTTCCCAGGGAGAGAATTTCCTAATACATGATTAGATTTAAACTGGGTCTGAATTTAGATTGATAAAATCTTAGGGTCTCAGTCATCCCAAACTGACCCACAGTCCTACACCTGCCTGAAATCTGGAGCAGAACAGACCCTCAAATTCCTCTAAACCCATGGGGAGTGGCCAGGAAAAGAAGAGATGAGGCCAGATGGAACAGCCCAAGATGCCCACAGGGTCTGAGCCCCACTCTGCAGAGTACCTCACCTGCAGGACAGAATGAGGGGCCTAAGCCACACAGGGTGAACAAGCGGGTAAACCACATGCAGGAGACCGGGCAATGGTCAGATGTCCAGGGATGCCTACAGACTGCAGGAACAGAATGTCCACCTCCAGCAGGGACAGGGGCAGATTGGCTGCACTGACTCCCACTCTAGATGTTTAACTAAAGACAGGAACCAGGGGTTTTCAGACATGGAACCACAGGCAGCACAGGACAATGACCCTAAGAGAAGGGAAGCCAATGCGACATACCCTGTGGTTGCCCCAGCCTGAAGTCTGGGTGTCCACAGCACAGGCAGAGCCAGAGGGACCCCAAGTGGGGAGACAAGAGTTGAGGATTCAGGGTGGCAAAAGCAGCTCAAATCAGAGGGCAGAGAACCAGAAAGAGAAGAGATACTCAAAGACACCCTCCCAAGAGCCAAGGCAGATCCCCTGGGCTGTCACCTGGACTCTGACTGCACCTGTGAGTGAAGCTCCTGAAGCCAGGGGAGGAATGAGAGAAGAAGAGCAAACAGCGTAGCTCTCAGGGCCCAGGAGGAGTGCACACTCCCTGCCTGGACTGAAGACTCTGCCAGCATGGGGACGGTAGCATCACCTGAAGGAGTGTGACCTCTGTCACTGGGTCATGTCAGCATCACTAGGTGAGGGTCTGTCCAGCAGCTTAACAAAAAGGAGAGACAAGAAAAGCATTTGAGAAAGACCCAAATCAAATGTCTAGAGATGAAAAAGATACCTGAGATGTACAGGACTAGCTTCATATCAGACACCACAAAGGAAGAGAGGAGTCCATGGGGATGAACAATCTGTGCAGACAGAAATGACCCAAAATGAAGCACAAAGGCAGACCAACCCACTTCCCTGCCCCAACAGAGATTCACCATAAGTGGACCAAGTTTCAAAAACTGGTAAAGACCATGAGATAACACATAGATGGAGAAGGTCAACAACCAGAATAAAACATGAAGGGAATTAAGCTAAGGCATATGATAGTCAGCTCACTAAAGATAAAATTAAAAATCAGCCAGAAAAAAAAATCATTCGTCTACTCATTAACTGCTTTTGCCACAAGACACCCAGAGAAGGAAAAGCAGCATGTGAGAGGCTGTGCGCTGATCTCCACGACGTGACCTCCCGGCTGTGTGCGTCCACAAAATCACATGTGTGCCTTCAGCACACACAGTAAAATTTATTTTTAAAACAAAGGAAACAAGTACAGAGACACAAGCACCATGTGGTGGGCAGAGGACTGCTGGGGGTGCAGCCAGAGCCAGCAGGTGACATCCAGAGCAAGGAGGGACAACCAGCCACCAGGGGAGACACAGACACAGCAAACAGGACTTGAAAACAGAAGCACAAAATGGTGGCTTCTCCCAACGAACATGGAAATCACTCATAGTCCAACATGGCCAAACTACAGAAACTCTGAGGAAGCCCACCGCACAAGAGGAAAACCCCAGGAAGAAATCTGGATCCACAAAAAGAAAGGGAACGCACTAGAAATTGAAACCACATGAGCACACAAACCTTTTCCCTTAATTTCTAAGAGTGTTCTCAAAGATACTGTGCCATTTAAAGCAAAAATAATAGCGACGCACTGTGGGACTTATAACAATGTAGAAGTAAAATGGTATGAAAATAAAATGAAAAATAATACAAAGGCAAGGAAAAGTGACAGCAGCGCACTGTTGCCAGGCCTTTACTATACACGGACTGTGACAGGCTTAGGATGCACACAATGAACCCCAAAGGGATCCCTAAAACAAAGAGATGCGGCTCATAAGCTGGTAAATGTGAGAATACTGATCACAAAAAAATGCTCAATCCAAAACAAGGCAGAAAAAGAGAATAGGAGACCTAATAAAAATGGGAAAAAATATAAACCCAATAGCAAAATGAGAAATGTACACTCAACCATGTCAATATTCACATTAAATATAAGTGGTCTAAACAGTCCAATTAAAACACAAGAGATTTTAAAACTCAATAAAAAAGCAGAATCATAGCAAATGCTATTTATAAGAAACCCCTTCAAATATAAATGTATAGTTTAAAAGAAGAGATGAGAAATTATGCACCATGCTAACATTAATCATAAGAAAACTGGAATCACTTTTAAGAACATCAAAAAAAGTAGGTTTCAGAGAAACAAAAATTACCAGAAGTAAATAAGAACATTATATAATAAAAGGGGTCAATTCGTCAAAAAAAAATGATCATCCTAAGTGCTTATTCACACAATAAAGAGCTTAAAATTTGTGAAGCAAATACTGATAGGACTGAAAGAAATAAGACAAATTCACAATTATAGTGGAAGTTTTCTACATTTTTCTCTCAATAATTTATTTTTTAACAAACTACACAGAATATCAGTAAAGAATACAGAAGTGACATTATCTTCCAACATGATTTAATTGACATTTACAGAACACTTCACACACAAAACCAACAGAATACACATTCTTTTCAAGTGATCATGGATCATTTTTGAAGAATATATTCTGAGTCATTAAAAAAGTTTTAAAAATGGGCTGGGATTGTAGCTCAGTGGTAGAGGGCTTGCCTCACATGCATGAGGCACTGGGTTCGATCCTCAGCACCATATAAAAATAAATAAATAACATATTGTGTCCATCTACAACTAAAAAAATATTTTTAAAAAGTTTTAATAAAACTTTAAAGGAATTAAATAAGAAAAATAATGTTTCCTGAACACATCCAATTTAATTATAGATCAATTAAATTAAAAACCATTAACATCTGAAATGTCCTCCAAATACTTTCAAAATAAAGAGTATACATTTAAATAACACAGGTCAAAGAAGAAATTGTGACAGAAATTCAAAAGAACTTTAACCTAAATAAGCATGAAAACACAGTATTTTGTGGGATGCAGCAAAAGAGAGCAATTCATAGCACAAATGTATAAATTAGGAAAAACAAGAGAGAAGTCTCAAATCAATTATTTTTGCTTCCTAAGACTAAAAGGACAAAGTAAGCAGAAAGAAAAAAATCCACCAGCTTGGGGGGAGAGGGGGCGAAAAACAGAAAATTCATGAAACCAAAAGTTGGTTCTTTAAGATTAATAATGATCAACATTTAGTCTGAATAATCAGGAAAAAAAGGGAAGACGACACAAATTATCAATATCAAGAATGATAGATAAGCCGGGCGCGGTGGCGCAAGCCTGTAATCCCAGCACTTTGGGAGGCTGAGACAGGAAGATAGCGAGTTCAAAGCCAGCCTCAGCAACGGTGAGGCACTAAGCAACTCAGTGAGACCCTGTCTCTACATAAAACACAAAATAGGGCTGAGGATGTGGCTCAGTGGTCAGGTGTCCCGAGTTCAATCCCCAGTACCAAAAAAAAATTAAAATTAAAATTAAAAAAAATTAAAAAAAAAAAAAGAATGATAGATAAAAATTATTACACACAAAAACCAGACATCACAATTTTAAAAGTGGGCAAAATATGTGATCAGATACATTACCAAAGAGAATATATGGATGGCAAATAAGCACACAAAAACAATGATGGTCTTACAGAGAAAGAGGAGCACATGTTGTCCAGACCACCCAGAACTAACCATAGCGATAAAGCACACAGGTTATGTGGAGATGTCTTCCTCCAAGTCCTGAACACAGATGAAGAAATCTAAAACACAGATGATCTACAAGAGAGGGACAAAAATGTCCACTAGACAGGGACAGACAGATCAGATTGTATCAAGTATTTGCAACCCTCGGATAAGAAAGAAGGCCACCTGGGGGATGTGAACAGGGTGGGTCAAACTCCACTAATGCTCCAGAATAGTTAGAGCCTGGGGTAAGAGCACCATCTAGGATAGAGGGGAAAAAGCCCCTGCCAAAATGTGCAGCAAAAACTGCCATTTTTTTTACATCACATAATGAAACAGACCTTTTAGATGGAGGAAGGCATTGTACCTAACCAAAATGCTTGCAATTCACAAGAACCTCTGACCAGACATCATCTGCTCAGGATTCAGGTGCTGTGTGTGGACAGGCACTCAGGCCAGAGCTGCTGCTGATGGGACCTGGACCCACAGGAACCCACAGCCCAGGCTTCCACACTGGTATGGGTTTGCACACACTCCCCAGCATTGCACATGAACCCACACACCCACAACAGAATACTTCATTAGAGAGATTAATAGACGAATGATAAGGCAAAAGAAACAAATGAGCTACCATGCCTTCAGAAGACTTACCATGGCACAGTCACACTGGCTTTTTTGAGCTCTTATCTGTAATTTTCCTACTTTTAGGAACACAGAGTTCCACAGAACACTGCTGTGTTCCAACCAGAGCATGCACCTAGTGTAGACATGCCCCTTACTTCCAGAAGGATGGTTCTGACAGACACAGCCTCTGCATTCCACCAGCCTGAAACAGAGAGCCAGCAGCACTGCTCCAGCTGTGGGAGGAGGGTTTCTAGATCCACTGAGGCCTCCATCCCAAAGCTGGGTTTCCCTTGCCCTCACTGCCTTCACCATTCCCGCCCACACACCCACATATCTGGTGCCCCCTGTCATTCTCAGGCTCCCAGTGACACCATTATGTTGGTGGTTTTGCAGCTGGGCACACCTGGTAGTGTGGCTCCTAAAAATCTGCTCATAGGTCCCATTTTTGATAAATGTGTTGCAGGGGGCTTGGACTTTGACAGATCTCACTGAAGGAAGAAGAGCAAATGCTACTATTTTTATCCAAATACTAAGCAGGCCACAGCAAGGAGCTGACTTCAGGGTGGCTTGACTGAGTTTCTCCAGGTCCGAGGGACAAAGCGTCTTGCCCCCTGCAGCACAGTGAACTGAGTCCTACATTGCCAACAAGAAGCAGAAGATGGAGAAACAAGGGGAAAGGGATAAGGATGGGCAAAGATGACCCACCCCAACTCCCATCACAGAATCACCAGGCAATCACCACTTCTAAGTAATGAGCCCTCTTGGAGACAGACTCACAGAAAGAAGGATGCAGTCAGGGGTGAGCTCTTACTCCACCTCAAAAAAGCAGCATCCTGAGGCTAGTGCTTGGCTATGATGCTGGAGGATGCAGCCCATATAGGCCAAACCTCACCAGGGCCTGGTCACCCCACCTGCCCTTTCCTCCGTGCAGACACTGGGACAGGGAGTTCCTCCACACATAGGTTCAGTGTCTTCCCACACACCTGCTTGCTTCCACCCACATGTTTCAGGTGAGTGCAAGCACAGATACACATGTTTCAGTCTTTCTAAATTATATATCTGGACTTCACTCGTGATCAATTTGCAATAAGTTATAAAAGGGTTTTTACTTCAGTGTCGCTACATGGACTAAGTTTAAATTTAAACTGCATTACTGTTACTGTCCTAGTTCTCTGAGTGGGTCACTCTCATCGCCAGCAGCAGACACAGGAAGTACTGAAGTTGCCTAAAATACATCTGCTGGACTTTCCAGATGGTAATCGATCAGTGACAACGGATCCATCCTGCACATCCCTGCCTCAGAAACTCCCGGCATGGCAGGATCCTTGCGGAGGCAGCCTCAGCTCTGCCATCCAACAGAATGACCAGCGGCAGACACACACCTGCCCTCCGTGTGGAGCACAGGAGTGCGAGAGTACGTCTAAAAGCACCTCAAGCACTTTACACACACAGCCGTATTTTCTCCTAAGCACATCTACCTATTTTAAAACAAATGACATCAATTATATGTTCTCTCAGAACAATGTAATATATCCATATCTAACATTTGTAGAAATTTTTTATAAGTGTTGTTAGCCTTTTAATAAGACATTGTATTGACATTCAAAGAAATCTATGAAAATCAAATATCTACTATTTAAGATTACCTGGATTACTTTTACGCTTAGAAAAATGCTTCTGCCACTCAAAGATCGGATTAATATTCATATTGAGTAATAACAACATATATTCATTTTCCTATGAATATGAAAGTGATATGTGTTCATTGAGGAAAATTTAGGAAATTCAGAAATTCATGAAACAGGGATCAGGAGCAATTCCAGCTCTCCAAGACAGATGGCAGGGCTGAGCCTCCTGGAGCCTTTAAATGCACACTTAATGTGCCTCAGACCAGACACACGCTCACCTGCATTTCATGCCACACTATTTTCACACATATGTTTTCGTGTCATGAATCATTTCTACAAACGCTAGTTACTGCCTAATGTTCTGTTGTGCTGTAGAGTATTTATTAAGTCCTCTATTATTGGGCATTTGAACTGTTTCCAGTTGTTAATTATTTAAGGTAATGCCATAATGAACATTCTCCATACATAAATATAGCGCTTATCTGACTGTCTTCTGAAGGCAAATTCATAAGAGTTTTCAGCCAAAGTCCATAATTATTTTTGAAGCTTTTCATATACTTGGACAAAGAGCCCTCCAAAAGCCTCTTCCTGATAGTCACCTTCTCAGACACATGAGATAGCACCTTGGTCTCTGATTCTGGCCACGATCTACATTGTAACCCTCTAAAGACCCATGCCAGTAAGACAGTCTAGGAGGACACACGTGCACTGGCCTCATCTGTGAACAGAGGCTCAGCACCCTTCCATGTCGGTTAGGTCTGGGCTCCATGATGAAATGCCTGCTCAGCACCTGACAGTGATGTGACTGGATGGATACATGAGATCTCAGTGAGATTCATGAGAGGTGGAGAAAGAAAGAAAGTGGTTAATTTCTAACCAAAAGTTCAACAAATTTAGGTACATTGAAGGTAAGAAATTCTGCCATTTTGATATTAGAATAATTTTCAGATGGACCTAAGGATAATAGAATCCAGTTTGGGCAGTGTAGAAATCACTGTGAGCTCAGTGTGGACAGATCTGTCTCTAGTTCTCTCACCAAAGGTAGACTCCATGAATACTCGCAGATACCCTGGAGCCAAGAGTTTAGACTCTCATACAACTCTTTGCAGGGGTGGGGTGATTTGCCAAATAGCTGCTTCCCCAACTTCAGGCATGAAAAAATCACAGGGGCTGACACAGTGTCCTGACCATAAAACAAAACACCTTCAAACATCTGGAGGCAGCCCTGGGTGGCAAAAACTGCAGCCCAGATGGGGCTCCAGCCACATTGCAGCCATGTCTGCACTCAATAGAATGATGATCCTTCTAGTTCCAAGTCTGAAACAAGAGCTCAAGTTAAACTCAAAGTCCAGATCTTCTCAGAGTGTGCAACCAAGTCTCCAATCTCATCAGCTCACTGGTCTGAGATGCTACGGTTAGACGCAAAAGAGGGTACTGTTTTCAGTATAACTGCAGTCACGATGGCACATCTGGGAACTGAGCAATCACCAGTCCCAGAACAGCTACAGATGTGCAGCCTGCTCCCTACTGGTCTGAGATGCTACTGATAAGCTGATGCAGGTTATCCACACAGGCAAGGCAAGAGAAGCACTAGTATAACCACTGTAACCCTGCGAGGGTAGCTACAGAGGTGATGGGGAACTAAAAATGCTGTCAGATGCCTTTCAAAGGTCAAGATGCAGTAATAAATTCTGTGGCCCCTGTACTTCTGCATGCTTTTACTGCAAATGTGTTTAAAAGAATAAGCCACTAAGCCGGGCACTGTGGCGCACGCCTGTAATCCTAGCACTTTGGGAGGCTGAGACAGGAGAATCTTGAGTTCAAAGCCAGCCTCAGCAACAGCGAGGTGCTAAGCAACTCAGTGAGACCCTGTCTCTACGTAAAACACAAAATAGGGCTGGGGATGTGGCTCAGTGGTTAAGTGCCCTTGAGTTCAATCCCCAGTGCCAAAAAAGAAGAAGCAGCAGCAGCCACTAACACTACTGAAACTGGTTTTTAAAATCTGATTAGTATGTGTATTTAATATATTGACCCCAAAATAAAGTCCAAACAGCAGCGATGTTCTTCCTATACAGACACCTGCTGCTTCCCACTGCTGTTGGTCTTTTCGTGTCCACCTGGAGACGCCATGTCCATAATCACCTGCTTGTTGCACGATGCCTCTTTCTCTTGCCAACCTTGGGACACAGTGTATGGTGACTCTGCCTATGGAGGTTCTGGGACTGGTGATCGCTCAGCTCCCAGATGTGCTGTCGTGACTGCAGTTATACTGAAAACGGTTCCCTCTTTTGTGTCTAGAGTGCAACCCCTCTCTGCCCACACCCCCATCCGTTCCTCATTGTCAACTCTCCCAGCAATGGCACGGCTTGCACCCTCCCCTGGGTAGTCCCCAGGTGCCCATGCTCATGTGGAGCCCACCCTCTCCACAGCCTCAGCTGCACATCTATGTGCTAGGGCACCACGGGCTTGCCTAGCTGGCCACAGCTGAGAGGCAAAGGCACACACTCACTCCCTGCACCCTGCTGCGTGTCTGACACAAGGCAGAACTTCTACACACCCCGCTTCAGGAGCCAGGCTACAGACTACTTGCCTCTGTGCTAGCACCACACTGTTTCACTTCCTCAGCTTTCTATAATGTTTTCACATCAGGATAAGCAGCCCTGCACTCCTGTTCTTTTCCAAAATTTGATGGCTACTCTTATACAAATTATTGTCCTTGTGACATTTAGAAGTGGTTAATCAATTTCCATAAAATATCCTGTAGCAATTACATTCCGTTAAAAAAGTCATGTATAAAACATAGTAGGTAACTGACATCAGTGGGAATGGCAGGGTAATGACCACCAACAGCTCTCCCTTCCATTAAATCAAAGAGAACACTGGAAAAAATGGTCATAATTAATTTATAAGAACTCTGAAAATTAATCAGGAGGTTGCAGCAATTCAATGGTCATCTGTTCAAGAGAAAAAACAAACACACAAGATGGGTTTTGGCAGGAATGGCAAGCCTTGTGGCACCATCACTTACCCTGCTCCCATCCCCTTCCCCAGCTCCAGGAGAGCTCTGCAGTCAGGAGTAGCAGCTGCAGCACGATCCTCCACAGCCCTGAGCACCTGCATTTGAAAGAGAAGGAGGATCTCAACTCAGTACGCCAAACTTCCACCTTCAGAAACAAGAAAGACAAAAAGCGAGAGAAAACCAACCTCATAACAAGCAGATTAAAGGAAATAGCAAATGTTCAAGCAAAAACAAACAACAGAAAAACAAGATCAAAAGTTGGTTCCTTGAAAAGATCAACACTGAGAAACATTTTCCTAGGCTGACAAAGAAAAAGAGAAGACTTAAATAACTAAAATAAGGAACGAAAGAGGACGTTACTTCCAAATCTACAGTGAAAGGATTATAAGGAAACACTATAAGCAATTTACACCAACAAATTAGATAAACCAGATGAAGTGAACAAATTCCTAGGAACACATACAAATTATAGAAACTAGTTCAAGAAAAAAAATATAAAATCTGAATAAACCTAAAATAAGAGATTGAGTTAGTAATCAAAAAACTTTCCATAAGGAACCAGGTCCAGGACCAGGTGGCTTCACTGGTGAATTTTGCTAAACACTTAAAGAAGAATTGACATCGATCCTTCACTAACTCTCCAAAAATGCAAATGAGGAAAGGATAAATCCCACCTCACTCCATGAGGCCACAGTACCCAGAAACCAAAGCCAGACAGAGATCTCAGAAGATGATTATAGACCAATATCTCTCATCAACACAGATGCACAGCTTCATGACAAAACACCAAATCCAGAAATACATAAAAAACAATCACACACCATCACCAAGTAAGATTTATCCCCAAAAAAAAAAAAGGCAAGGTTGGTTTAACATCCAAAAATCAATCAATGTGCCAGGCATGGTGGCGTATACCTGTAATCCCAGCACTCTGGGAGGCTGAGACAGGAGAACAGCAAGTTCAAAGCCAGCCTCCTTTTTCGCAACAGGTTTGCCGCCAGAACACAGGTGTCGTGAAAACCACTGCTAAATCAAAGCCAAAATGGGAAAGGAAAAAGACTCACATCAACATCGTTGTCATTGGACACGTAGATTCAGGCAAGTCTACCACCACTGGCCATCTGATCTACAAATGTGGTGGAATCGACAAAAGAACCATTGAAAAGTTTGAGAAGGAAGCTGCTGAGATGGGAAAGGGCTCCTTCGAGCGTGCCTGGGTCTTGGATGAACTGAAGCTGAGCGTGAGCGCGGCATCACCACTGACACCTCCTTGTGGAAATTTGAGACCAGCAAGTATTACGTGACTATCATTGATGCCCCAGAGAGACTTTATCAAAAACATGATTACAGGCACATCTCAGGCTGACTGTGCTGTCCTGATTGTTGCTGCTGGGGTTGGTGAATTTGAAGCTGGTATTTCCAAGAATGGGCAGACCCGTGAGCATGCCCTTCTGGCCTGCACACTGGGTGTGAAACAACTAATAGTTGGTGTTAACAAAATGGATTCCACTGGGCCACCCTACAGTCAGAAGAGATACGAGGAAATCGTTAAGGAAGTCAGCACCTACATTAAGAAAATTGGCTACAACCCTGACACAGTAGCATTTGTGCCAATTTCTGGTTGGAATGGTGACAACATGTTGGAGCCAAGTGCTAATATGCCTTGGTTCAAAGGATGGAAAGTCACCCATAAAGATGGCAGTGCCAGTGGAACCACACTGCTTGAAGCTTTAGATTGCATCCTGCCACCAACTCGTCCAACTGACAAGCCTTTGCGT
>CM053409.1:118682238-118745277 GCA_028644305.1 Xerus rutilus | reverse complement strand
AGACTGGTTAATGATAACAATGCATCGTAAAACCTTCAGAAGGAAAGGAAAATGTTTTGTGGACCATTTGTTTTTTGTGTGTGGCAGTTTTAAGTTATTAGTTTTTAAAATCAATACTTTTTAATGGAAACAACTTGACCAAAAATCTGTCACAGAATTTTGAGACCCATTAAAACAAAAGTTTAATGAGAAAAAAAAAAAAAAAGCCAGCCTCAGCAACAACAAGGCGCTAAGCAACTCAGTGAGACCCTGTCTCTACATTAAACACACAACAGGGCTGGGGATGTGGCTCAGTGGTCGAGTGCCCCTGAGTTCAATCTCTAGTACCAAAAAAAAAAAAAAAAATCGATCAATGTGATAATGTCATATTAATGGAATAAAAGATAAAAATGCTTTTTTCCATTTTGCAAACTTCCATTCTTTCCTTTCTCCTACTTTTTGCTAAGTTCTTAACTTGCATGCTTAAATAAATGATTGATCTTCAGTCGAGCATTGCATAACTACAAGGCTTTTATTTATATTGTTAGAATTGTCCAATTCTAGAAAATTCCATTGGAATGTACTCCTTAAATTGAATGAATTTTACTATTTTAAAATACCTTATACATTAGTTTTCTTTCTCTGTGCTTTTATTATTGATTTCTGACTTAACTACTTTGGTCAAAGAACATGGTCTAAGAGAATCTGCAATTTATTTTGTGATCAGATACAAGGACAGATCTGGGGAACGTTCCATGTGCCTCAAGAGAACATGTGCACTTCAGCCACCACGTTTTTATATGGTGAGGACATAAAACTCGATGTATTCACCACTGAAATCATGGATACCTTCATATGTGTGTGTACTTGACCTATCGATTACTGAAAAAGGAACATCAAAATACCTCACGATAGTAGACATGTCAATTTCTCCTTATAAGTCAGCCAATTTTTCTCTACATTCTAAAGTTATTACCCACAGATAAATGTTCTACATACTCTGAGGCTTAGCTATTAGCTAGTCATATACCACCTACGTATCTTAGTCAAGGACGACCACACGTAATCAGGAAGCCCCATCAGACTGCAATGCAGCTGAGCTAAGCATAGTGGCATACCCCTGTAGCCCCAGCTACTCAGGAGGCTGAGACAGGGGGATGGCTTGAGCCCAAGAGTTGGAGACCAGCCTGGGAAGCATAGCAAGACAAACAACAGATCATAATGGAGCTTAACGGTCCCTGGCTGGCAGGGTGACAGCCGTGGCAATGCCACAGCACAATGTTGCGCTCACATGGTGGTGCTGGTCTAAACAAGCCTGCTGCTGCCTGCCACACCCAAGTACAGAGCTCACCACTAGGTAAAGCACACGGTTCAGACTGGCAGTGACGATGCCCGTTCATTGTTTACCATGCTACACTTCCATCACTGTCATAGAGTGCGTTCTTTCTGCGTAGAAGCACAGCTTGCTGTACGGCCGCTTCAGTCCGGCTCCTGGGGATACCAGAAGGCCTTATTACCACAGAGGATGACAGCTCTATGTATAGCACTGCCCTAAAGACCTCCCAGTGGGACAAGTGGGGTGGAAGACGTTGACACTGATGATGGCGAGCCCATGCAGGCCTAGACTAACATGACTGCTTATCTTAGTTCTTAACAAAAATTTAAATTTTTTTCTTTAAATTTAATTTAGAAATAGAGAAAAGTTTACAGAACAAGAATATAAAGAAAATATTTTGGGGGCTGGGATTGTGGCTCAGTGGCAGAGCGCTTGCCTTGCATGCGTGTGGCCCTGGATTCGATCCTCAGCACCACATACAAAGCAATAAAATAAAGACATTGTGTCCATCTACAACTAAAAAAATATTTAAAAAAAAAAAGAAAATATTTTTGTGCAACTATACAATATGCTTATGTTTAAAGTGTTATTACAAAAGTATCAAAAAGTTTCTAAAAGTAAAGTTTATAAAGTAAAAGTCACAATAGGCCAAAAAAAGAGCTTAACATCAAATGGAAAAAATCTTTTGCTATAAAGTTAGTGTAGCCTGAAAGGACAGTTGTATGAAGTCTACAGGCATCTACAGCAATGTCCCACCACACCCTGGCTTGCCCACAGCCACTTCCAGTCCCGTCAGCTCTGCTCATGGCGAGTGCCCTACAGAGCTGTGCCATCTTCTGCAGCACATCCTGGATCTCCTCACGGAGACGTCCACAGAAGCAGACGAGAACAAGATCCAGGGGACAGGGATCTACATAGGACACAAGGGTAACTTAAGCCTATGCACAGAGAGAACCTGTGTGGAGTGGACTGGCCACATGCCACATGGCTACACATCTTCCTTGTCGCCCTCAGCAGCATGGTGGGAATAAGGCAGACCCTCACCCCAGGGACCCAAGGGCGATGGCCCACAAGGAGAGTGCTCGGAGCCCTGCCTGCAGTGCACTCCCAGCTAGGCTGTGCAGATGAGGCCCTCCTGACAGGCTGCAAGCAGGTCAGAGGTGCAGGCGATCTTCAGGGAGCACTCAGTGTGTACAAGGAAGGAGGGACAGGCGTGCCAACGGCCTTAGTGCCAGGTAGGGTGGAGCCTTCCTTCCGCCCTCAGAAGGTGATCACTGAAGCAATAGCCAACACTGCCACCTCCTGGGGAGAGCAGGAACACTGAATGGAGGACAAGGCCGGGCCTGTGCCAGCCATGTGGGCAGCACTGGGCATGGAGTCCGCAGACAGGCAGGCCTGGCAGATGGGAAGCAAGAGCAAGGTCAGAGGCTCAGCCCAGTCTGTCCAAACCAAAAGAAGTGATCGTCAAGCTGGAAGGCAGGCTGCTGGCCAATGCCAGAGATCTGGAAGGTGAAGCCATGGGGCAGGCTGGTGGGGCGCTTCTCAGAAAGATCAAAGGAGGCCAAGGACAACTGCTGAGCTGTGGTGGCATGCTGAAATCTGGAACTGTATTCCTAGTGGAAGTAATTTCCTAAAGTCTAGATAATACACTTATTCCAAAATTCCCATTTGGTCCTAGCAGCTGAGGACCTGTATGGTTCACTGCAAGGGCAGCAAAAGCCTGCTATAAATTATACAAGAGCAGCAGCCTCCATAGAACTGTGTGATCATAATGGGTAGAAGAAAGCAGACCTCAAAAACAGCTCAAGCTAACAGGATGCTGACCACAAACCAACACCGATATTGTCAGCAGGAAACTTGTGGACAAGTCATCCAGTAACAAAAAAAGTACAAGAGGGTCTGTTATGGTTTGGATGTGAGGTGTCCCCCAGAAGCTCACATGTGAGACAATGCAAGAAGGTTCAGAGGAGAAATGATTGGGCTGTAACCAATCAGTGATTTAAACCCCTGATAGGGGATTAACTGAATGGTAACTGAAGTGGTGGGTGTGGGTGGAAGAGGTGGAATTAGGGTGTGGCGTTGGTATGTATTTGTATCTAGAGAGTATAGTCTCTCTCTGCTTCTGATGATCACCGTGTGAGCTGCTTCCTTCTGCCGCACTCTTCCGCCACGATGCTCAGCCTCACATCAAGCCCTGAGGAGCAGAGCCGGGCTTCTATGGACTAAGACCTCTGAAACTATGAGCCCCCAAATAAACGTTTCCTCCTCTAAAGTTGTTCTAGTCACATCCTTAAGTCACAGTAGTGAAAAAGCTGACTAAAACAGTCAGTTTTCAAAAATAGCTCATCAAATAAAAACCTGGCAAAGTTAGTGAAGTGCACACTAGAACAAGGAGACACAACCTCACACCTGTTAGAAGTGCTAAAATGCAAAACACTGAGACTAACAAGTGCTGGCAGGGACGTAGGAACACCCCCTCATCACGCACAGGAGCCCAACAGTGCAGCCACTCAGAAAGGCAGCTTGCAGTTCCCTGTCCTCCACTGTGCTCTCCCCAGGCCACTTCAGCTGCACTCCCGGTCTCACCCACACAGGCTGAAAGCTTACATTCACACAAAGGCCTGCACACAGGCGCTTACAGCAGCTTTATTCAGACTGCCAAAAGCTAGAAGCAACCAAGACACTTTCCAATAGGTGAACAGGTAGGCAAGCTGCACACTCACAGGACTGAGTACCATCAGTGATGGAAAGAAATGAGCTGTCAAGCTACAAAGACACCGATGAATTGTAAGTGTTTGTCACCAAGTAAACGAAGCCAGTCTAGAGAAGCTATGTGATGTGCAATTCCAACTATTAGCCACTCTGGAAAAGGTAACATGACAGCGATGGGAACAGACATGGTCATCAGGGCTCAAGGGCAGGGTGAACAAGCAGAGCTTGGGGACTTTTCTGGTGGTAAAAGTACTCCACTGCTGATACTGTGATGCCAACTATAAGACATAAAGCAGACATCAAAATCCACAGAATTTCACAGCATAAAATGTAAACTTTAATGTGCACAATTTTTACAAAAATCATTTAGGAGGGTGGGGGAGCCCAAGACAAGAGTGTGGAATGGGATGACACAATCTAACCGCACCAAGAACAGGACATGTCTTCCGCAAGGGTGGGAAGCAAGGAGCTCTGGAGGGAGTGCAGAGCAGTCTGCAAGACCCGAGGCAGCAGACAGCGCACACAAGCGCCACGCTCCAGTTGCTGAAGCCATCCTGGGACAATGACTTCACACTCCCAACCCCACTGTATGTGGCCACTGGAACCCAACCATTAAAGAATTAAGTGAAAAGACGGTGGATGATGGGAGCCCAGTATCTTGTTTTGGGAGTGGGAGTCACCCACAAGAATGGGGGGGCTGCAGGGATCCATGTGGCGACGGACCAGAGCTAGAAATGTCAGTATGAACTGATGTTCAGTGTGGCCTAGACACAGAGGGCCACATGTCAAGTATTTAGACATGTGCATTGTACAAGCTGGTACACACAGTATCTTCTTTGCTTTGTCAGTTAGAAGGACCCAAAGCAACAAAATCCAGTAGCGACACATAGATCCAGCAACCACATATTGGTTTCTTATACTAGCTGCTGATCAAAGGAACCAGGAATCCTTGGAAAAACAGCTAACCCTAGGATGGGAGCAGGAATACATAAAGTAAACCTGGAACACCGCAGAGCGCTGAGTACAGAAGCACTTAACAAAGCAGCACACACACAATGATGGAGGCCGGGCAGAGGACGCTGGAGCCAACTGGAAGTGTTCCCAGAGAGCCAAAGCTAGAATGAGTTGAGGGAAAATAAGTAACATAGAACTATGAACCAAAGCATAAAATAAATATGCATGAGTTCATATTGATTCATAAATAAATGGGAGAAAACAGACAAATCTCCAGCGATGATCCAAATTGCTCACAGAGACATTCCACCCTCACTGAGGTGAAGCACAACCCTCTCCATTCCTGAAGTGTGCACTGCACACAGTGACCTCTTCCCAAGGAAGGGACGATGGAGAGAGAAACAGACACTGTGAGCAACCCCAAGCCCCTCCCCAGGTGTCCAGGTCAGCATCGCTGTGAGAAGCCGGGTGGACAGCATGCCCTTGGTGGATGAGGGAAAGGGCAGCTCAGTGCTGCGGTCTTCCTTCAAAGCTGGTAACCCCAGTTCAACCATGAGAAAACACTGGATCCCCGCAGCTCCCTCTGGAGCCACACTCTGCAAAACGCCTGACCAGTCCTCCTCAAAACCATCCAGGTCATCAAAATCAAGGGAAGTGTGGGAACCTGGCACGGCCTCTAAGAGGAGCCTATCTAGACTTGACGGTCACCTGCAATGTGGTCCCTGGTAGGATCCTGGAACAGAAGAGGACATCAGGGAACACTGAGGAAATGTAAAGGACAGGCGTTAGCTACGGCGGTGTCTCAGCACTGGCCCTCATCCATGACAGATGTAGCTTACTAATGTAAGATGTTAAACAGTGCAGAGCATATAGCAATTGTCTACACTATCTTCCGAATAGCTCTTAAATCTAAAACAGTTCTAAAAAGAAACATTTATTTTTTTAAAAAGAGCATTAAAGAAAAAGACTTAGGCCACCATTACTCTGTTCCTGGTGGGAAAACAGCAACTGTCTCACAGTACTGTCTAATTCTGAAGAACTGTCACCACCTTCCGACATGACATGGTTGAAGTCAGGGCAGATGCACATTCAGGGGAACACAGAAGGTTCAAGGCGCAGCAGCACTCAGGAGTGTGCTCTGCACGGATGGCATCCTGCTGCCTCTAGTGTTTTTAGGATGCCACGTTTCCCTCCTGACACAGGTATGGGATGTTTGGTCATAACACAAAGAACAAAGTGTTAGCTTTGCCACAAAAATATTCATTAACACTGACCTTGAATATTCAGCTTGGGACAGTGAATATTCTAGAAAGCAGGCTATCACTTCTGGACACAAGAAAATTCTTGCTGTACTTGCAGGTCACAACCTACTGGCAGCCCCCCTTGCTGACAGCCTGGTATAAGAGGCACTTCCTATATACTGCTGCTTTTCTCATGCCAATTCCCCAGATAGGGACTGCTACTTTCTCTTTACAGATTTAGAAACTGCAGCCCCAAAAGGCTAAATGGTTTGTCCAAGTTTCAGAGGTAGCAAGCAAGGGAGTCAACCTTAGAAATCATGTCTCCCTAGCTGGAGCTGCTTTGGCTTCTCCTGCAGGTCCCTTTGCCTCTGCACGCGGAGCCAGGGATGTGTACACACCATGTGCAATGAGGCCCACCCAGCCATGTGCAGAGCTCTCTGTACAATGGAAGTTTTTGTGACTAGCACAGAGGCTCCCGTGGGGAACAAAGGATTCTTCTGCAGGACAAAAACCAGGAGGCATCTTGAGTCTGTGCATTGAACCCCAGCCAGGGCCTAAAAGCTTCATAGAGCCCCATGAGTCACGCCCATCAATATGCATTAGCTCTTGGACAGTAATTCCTGAAGCACTTCAGAACCTTGAAGGGATCAACTCTGCACCAAACTTCCCTCCCTGAGCTACAGTTCTAGCTCACTTGCTCTACTTAAATGAGACACTGACTTTATCCTTCCACTTTTGTTAGGTTCACTTATGTAGAGAACTATTTTACAAGTGGTCCTTTCACTTGGTTTCCTGAACAGTGGGAAGATCCAAAATGGTCAGTTTCCAGACGTTTTATGGTTCCCAAGCCTCCAGCAGCAATACAGTGGTGTTGCCCTCCCTGGCTTCCTGACCAACACAGGATCTCAAGCATGTCCCTGGAGAACTGAATCTTGGAACTGGACAGGATTTTTGGAGTCATCTAACCCTACTGCAGACTCCTTTGGTTGTCCTGTCGTCCCTCCTGCACAGCCACCCCCACAAGGTGACCCCACCTCTGCGGACACCTTCAGGCAGCCAGAGCACCACTCATGCCCTTGGTGAGGCGAGCCACTGTGATACACCCCCGGCACACAACAGCACCCACACTGGTCCTGAACATGCTCCTTTACACAGCCCAACTAATGTCAGCCTCCAGCAAGGTGCAGGCACAAGCCCCAGCAGAGAGCTGCAGGGCAGTGGAGTGGGCTCTCTTGGGCTCTGTCTGAGCTGGATTCCTCTCCCTTAGTTCCCTCACTTAGCTGCTAATAATACAACCTGTACTTGGCAGGTACCTTCTAGAGTCAATCTGATTGTGCCTCAGTGGAGGATCATGTGCACTGGCCCAAAGTTTCTCAGCGTATGGACAGAGGAGATCATGGGAAATGCATATCCTCAACCCTAACACCTACTGGATCAGAATCTGGATTTTAAAAATCCAGGAGATTTGTGTGCATATTAGAGTTTGAGAAGCTCTGGTCTAAACACATGGAGGCAAAAAAGCACTCAATTCAGAGGCTTCTATCAGGGAATATTTTAAGTGGGAGGCTTGTTCCTTCCACTCTCATTTTAGCAGCATGCATGACATTCAGGTGGCATGGAGTGAGAGCAAGCTGAGGCCTCAGGGCCCGAGACAAAAGCTGCAGAAAAAAACAAAACAAGTATGGCAAGGGCCTCAGCCATGAGACTCCCTGTCATCTCTTACCTACATCCCTGTAGGCACTGTCGTAAACAGTTTGATCAAAGTTTCAGAGGTAAATATTGATTTTTTTAAAACAAAAAGCAGTTCCCAGATGTATATCCCCTAGAAGTGGAACATACAGAACTGAAGAAGAGAACAGGGATCTATCCAAAATGCAGTAGCTCACCTCCACAGAAGGACACATGGGAATGCTGCACATCAACACTGCCCTCAGCCTGGCTGGACCTTGGCCTGCCTGCTAGGAGGCCTCCTTGTGGCATGTGGTATTCCTGCCAACTGGACCAGCACTTGCTGACAAGCCAGAACCTCACTCATCCTACAGCATGTCAGGATATGAGCTGGGAGGATAAAGAGGGAAAGAGAGAAAAAGAAGGATAAATAGGGAGAGGAAAAGAGAGAGGGGTGAGGAAAGCAGAGGGGAGGGCACAGAGGGAAAGGAAAGCTGCACCACAGCACAGCAAGCACATCAGAAATACCGTGACCCAGCCTGCCTGGGTTATGGCAGCGAGCCAGCAAACTGCTCCTAAGGCTCAAGTCTGGGCTAGAGGGGTCTGCCCTGCAGCACTGGGACACCCAGAGAGCTCTGAAGAGGTAGGAACGGGGCCCCCAGAGATTCTGACTTTCCTTTTGGAGAACTACGCACCATTGTATTGTAGAAGGTTCTGGGTGCCTTGATGTAATGCTGTTGTGCAGTCTGAGGAGAGAAGCACTAGTCCAGGAGAAAAGACTTGCTCAAAGGCATGGCACCAGGGACTCCCACAGCACCACGCAGTACTGCACACTCAGCGCCTGGGCCTGGGCGCCTGAATGTGGAAGTCTGTCAGGCAGCGGGGGTCCTCTCCAGGCCAGTTTGCACTGCGGCCAAGCCAACATTTTATTTTTGCCTCCCAGGCATATAGCAAGGGAAAGGGAGGGGCAATAAAGCAAGGCACACAGGCTGATTTTGTACCATAAATCCATAAAATGGCTTTTATGATTTACAAATTTGAAGGGGAACAATATAAGAGACCACACATGAAAACATCTGCAGATCCCTGGCTCC
Source organism: Xerus rutilus (assembly GCA_028644305.1). Taxonomy (NCBI): domain Eukaryota; kingdom Metazoa; phylum Chordata; class Mammalia; order Rodentia; family Sciuridae; genus Xerus; species Xerus rutilus. The sequence goes on along the minus strand of CM053409.1, from coordinate 118,736,293 downwards.
TGGCAGCCATAGGGACATAGATGTCCTAAGCAGGGATTCACCTTAGTGGGCACTTCACCTGACAACTCCCACCCAAAAGGCCTTGAAATGCCTTGAAAGGTGAAGCCAGGCAGAAGCAGGCTCAGTTACCCTAAGAATCTCAAGAAAAAATCCACCCACATAGTGCCAAGCCCCCTGTGGAGCAGCTAGAGGCACCTGTCTCCAGGTACACAGAGGACGGTGTAGTTCAGTGAGGCTCATGAAGGGCCTCTGTGAGGCCACATAGCTGATGAAGGACCAGACTGTGCCCCACACAGGGGGTCACGAACCCACTCTGCCCAAGTGTCCAATTTGGGTCTTCCTACATCCCCACACAGAGGCCCCTCCCACAAGGGTGCAGCCCGGAGCTGAAAGTATTCCCAGGATGGGTAGGAGCAGTAGCACCCATTGTCTGGCCCCAGCAGGAGTCTGCACAGCTGCCACAGAGCCTGGCTTGTCGCTGGAAATAACACATGGGGCAAGCCGCCTCTGAGGGAGCAGCCTGGACTCATAGCCATGCCCAAGCCCAGAGCAGCTGCTCAGCACTCAAGAGGAAAGTCCAGCCCCAGGAGTGACCGGCAATGGCCTCTCTGCTAGGTTCACAGCACCTCACGGCCAGTGAAGTGACCCTCACAACAAACCCAGATCAGCAGTCCCAAGCCAGAAAAAGAGGCTGCATCCTGAAGACCGCGGAGGTTAGCTACAGAGACCAGACTCCAGAAGCTGAAGGGAAGCAGGCAGTGGGCTATCTTCAGAATCAGTGCCATAATGTATCAGCAGCCAGCAGTGCTGTGTCCTGCACCTGCACCATATCACACCACTCTGCCGGTCGTCTGGCTCACAGAATTGATTTAGGAGAGATTATTCAATTCCATTTTACATTTTCGTGTTTTGGAACTCTGCCAGCAGTGACTGCTGTTCCTTCAGAGGTCAGGAAGCTATGGACAAGGCAATCTCTTGCCGTTGGAAATGGAACTCCATATTCCCTTTATGAATTTCCTGTCAATCTTCAAATTACTTCAAATACGAGTGCCCTTCACTTAGACAGTGTTTTATGTCTCCATGTCTGCCTCTTTCCCATATCTCATTACCTCCTCAGTGGCACACGACACTCCCCAGGAGCCCCTCGAGGCGCCTGTGTGAGGGAGGGCGGTGGTCAGGCACAGGAGGGGCCCAGGCAGCCTCTTGTCTGCAGCCAACTCGCTGACTACAACAAACATAAGCTAGGGTGCCTTGCATTTTAAAAATTCCCACTAGGCCCCATTTCCCCCACCAACTGCCACCACGTCTCCTTACGCTTTTCTACAGGAAAAATGTGAGCTACATCAACTACCACTGCTGCCATCAGCTGCCCTGGCTCCAGTCTGGCTCTGTTCTACTCTGGACCAAGCCTGCCTTTCTCCTGGCCACCAGCAAATGCTGCCGCCATTGTCCCATGGACCTGCCTCCAGCATAAGACACAACCTCACCAGCACCTACTCAGCTGCAGGCATTGCTCCGGCTTTCATCCAGCTGCACAGCTGTGCCTCCCAGTCTTCCCCTTTGATCTCTTGATGTCAGAGGGCCCACCCTCAGTACTGGATTCTCAAGTCTCTCTGCATTCCTCACCCATCCATCTAAATGCAAATGAGTCTCAAATCACCCCATGTCCAGTACTCTGTCCCAAAATGGCCTGACAGTATCACAGCCTGTCCTACCTCCAAAGTGACCAGCAGCCTCCCTCCCTCCCAGCCCAGCCCTGAGGGCTCCCCTATGTAGGAAAACATCCGGTCTGCCTTTCCAGGTTATGGGGCCCAAAGTCACTCTTGACAGAGCTGTGCCTCAAGCCACACCCCAAACCCACCCTCCTCCCTCCCCCACTGCCACTCTCCCGGGGAGGCTCCTGGAGCAACAGAGGCATGCTGTAGGAGCCTAATCCATTCATAGCACTGCTCTTCTCACAACCCACAATGGCTCCCTAGTTCCTGCAGAGGAAAAGTCAGATTCTTCCACTGGCCTTCAAGGTCCTGCAGGACTGCTCTCCATCTCAGCCACATGACCCAGTCATCCCCACTCCCACGCCAGCCTCTCCTTCCTATGCAGGACATTTGCTCCTGCCATCCCCTCCCCAAGTATCCCCTTGCACAGGTCCCTCACCTGTACCAGGCCTTTCCTCAGTTGGCACCTTCTCAAAGAGAGCAGCCCTGTGTGCACCCTTGTGAGAAGGTGAGCCATCCTCCCCTGCCTTGCACTGCTTCTGTGACAACATGCAGAGCCATCTTCATCACAACCCTGAGTCTATAAGGTTCACTGGGGGCAGAGGTTCTGTTCTGTTCACTGAGATCATCCAAGCACCTAGAACCAGCCCTGGCACTGGGGAGGTGTTCCATAAATTTGAATTAAAGAACTGAACTCCATGGAAACCAAAGTAAAAAGGTAATTGAAACAGTTAATCTATGGCTGTGTGTTGGTGTCTAAGGGTTAACAAAACCAGTGGGGGCAGGCAGCAGAAGCTCATTACCTGTACTACAAGGAACATAAGTTTTGCAAAGAGGTATGGCATGATGGTGACTTACATTTCATAACCAAACTTTTGATTCTGAGGTAATTGTAGATTGACCTGCAGTTGCAGAAAGAATGCAGAGATGCTTGTCCCTTTAACCTGGCTTCCCACAATGGTCACGTCTTGCACATTACTGTGCAATGTCCCACCCAAGAGAGTAACACCGGCACAGTCAAGATGGAGAATTTTCGGGCTGGGATTGTGGCTCAGCGGTAGAGCGCTTGCCTCGCATGCGTGAGGCCCTGGGTTCGATCCTCAGCACCACATACAGAGCAATAAAATAAAGACATTGTGTCCATCTACAAAAAAATTTAAAAAAAAAAAAAAAAAAAAAAAAAAAGATGGAGAATTTTCAACCACAAGGATCCCTGTTTCTCTTGTAGAGTCAGGACCACATCTCAACACCACGCCTTCACCCTGGCAACCACTGATCTGCTCTCCACATCGGTAACTTTCCATCTCAACAATGGGATAGGCATCGGATAATACAGCATGCAGTCCTGTGGGACTGGCTTCTTCACTCAGCTTGTGTCCCTGGAGAGTCACCCAGGTGCTCTACCGTGAGTTCAGTCTTCATTGTGGTGTGTACTCCAGGAATGCATGTGCTCCAGTGTGTTTTCCCATTTATCCACAGAAGAACATCTGGATTGTTCCCAGTTCCTGGCTATTTCAACGAACCTACTGTGAACATTTTAATAGGTTTTGTATGAACCTAGTTTTCATCTCTCTGGGATCAATGTGCAGGAGTTGATGTTGCTGGGCTGTGTGGCAGCTGCTCAATGCTTCATGAGCACCTGCCAAGCTGTGTCCTAGAGAGGCCACAGCATGTCTCATACCCAGCAGTGCCCAAAGCGTCCAGCTCCCTCACGTGCTCACCATCACTTGCTATTATCACCATTTTGTGTCTTACTCTAATAGATGTATGGTGATGGCTCAGCATTGTCACTTGCATTTTCTGAACAGCTAATACTGGAATCTTTTCACGCGCTACCTGCCATCTATATTCTCTTGGGTAAAATGTCTCTTCGCTTCTTTTGTGTAGCTTCTTGCTTCACTGTTGGTTTTAAGAGCTCTTCATATACTGTAGTACCAGTTGTTTAAAAGTATATTCTAAGGTATATAATTTTCAAATATTTCTCCCAGTTTGTAGCTTCTCTTTTCATCCCTTTAATAGGGTTCTTTGCATAGAAACAGGTTTTAATTTTAATAAAGTCCAATTTATCAATCTTCCTTTTATGGGTGATGTTCTGTGTCAGGTATAGCCCTCAAGCACAGAGATTTCTTCCATTTTTGCCCTAAGTTAAATAATTTTGCATTTCAGGTCTGGGTCTGCCATCAACTTTGGAGTTAATTTTTGTATATGGTGTGGGACTCAGATGGTGGCTCATGTTTTCTGCCCGTGGGGAACAGCGCTAGCACCATTTGTTGGAAAGGTCATCCTGTCCCCCTAGCTTGCTTTTACAGTCCTTAAAAACCATTCCAGAGCCTAATTTCTCAAAAAGTATTTGGGCACATTTCTGCAGTTCTCTGCTGAAATCCCTATTCTGTCCCATTGATCTCTGTGTCCAGCCTTCAGAGAGTACCACATGATCCTGATCACATAGCTATGAAACAGGTCTTAAAGCTGGGTAGACTGATTCCTCCCACTTTACTCTTCCTTTTCAAAATTGCTTTGGCTATTACAGTTACTTTGCTTTTTCTTATTTATTTTAGAACTAGCCTGTCCATATTAACAAAAGTTACTATTAAATTTTTTTTAATATTTTTTCCAAACCTTTATTTTATTTATTTATGTATTTTGTATGTGGTGCTAAGGATCGAACCCAGTGCCTCACGCGCATAAGGCAGGCGCTCCACCACTGAGCCACAACCCCAGCCCCAACTATTAAATTTTAATAGAAATTGTAGTGCCTGTATAATAATTTGGGGACAGCTAACATTTTTCCCATGTTGGATTTTCCAGTCCATGAACATGGTATGTGTCTCCATTTATTTTTAGATTTATTTTTGATTTCTTTCATCATCTTTCTGTAGTTTTCGGTATAAAAGTCCTACACATGTTTTATTATATTTATACCTAAGTGTGTGCTTCTTTTTCAGGTGTTCTATTATAAACTTTGTGGGTCCATGTGTTCATTGATAGTGCACAAGAGTAAACTCACTTCCGTGTGTCTATCTCTTATTGTGCAACCTTGCTGAACTCACTGGTTAAAGGAGGGTTTTGTAGATACCTTGGGATTTTCCACATAGATAATTAAATTATCTACAAATAAGGACAATTTTATTTCAACCTTTCTGAACTATGTATCTTTTAACATTTTTTTTCCTTATTATACAGGCTAGAACTTCCAGCATTTCGTGGAATGTGAGTGAACAATCTTGTCCTCTTCCTGATCTGAGGGAAAAATCAGCCTTTCATTATTAAATATGTTAGCTGTAGGTTTTATCAAGTTGGGTAACTTTTCCTGTCTTAATCCATTTATTTTACAACAAAATAACCAAGACAGGTAATTTGTAACAGTAGAAAATTATTTTTCACAGTCTGGAGGCTGGAAATCCACTATCAAGGCAGCAGCATTCAGAACTGGTGAAAGCCTTCTTGCCACATTCCCGTCTGACAGAAGGGGCAAACGCTGTCCTCATATGGCAAAAGACGCAAGGGTAAAAGATCCTATGCTGGCTCCTTCAACCCCTCTTAAAAGGCACTGATCCACTCAGAGGGCAGAGCCTTGATGACCTGATCACTTCCTAAAGGCCCTACCTCTCAATGCCATGATGGGATTTTCAACCCATGAACTTGGGAGACCAGAGACAGCATCCCCCATCGCTGGCTTTCTGAGGGCTTTCATCATGAATAGCTCTGCACTGCATTAGTGATCCAATATCTTGATTTTTTCTTCTTTAGCCTATTAACATGAGTGTTACTTTAGTTGATTTTCAAATACTGAACCAGCTTGCATTCTTGGAATACACCCCATTTGGTCATGGTGCATGATTCTGTGTATATATTGCTGAATTCTGTTTGCTAATACTTTGCCAAAGATTTTTGCATCTATCTTCATGGAGGATATGGATCTGTATTTTCATTTTTTAAATTTTTTGTAGTGTCTTTTTCTGGCTTTACTATCAGGGTAATACTAACTTCATAAAATTAATAAAGAAGTTTTCCCTCCTCCTTTTTCCTCTGGAAAGCAAAATAACCAAACTTACAAAACACAACAAAGAGGTCAGAGGAAAGAATCAGTAAAATGAAAGTCAGAACAACAGAAATTACCCAACCTGAACAACAAAAAGAAAATGGCTGAAAACAAATGAACAATGGCTCGGAAAACTGGAGACCATCTAAAAAAGACTTTCTGAAAAGAGCTACTCATCATGTCATCACAGTCCCAGAAGAGGAGGGGAAAAGCAGAGCAAAACAAAGGACTTGAAGAAAGAGTAGTTAAAATTTCTTCACTTTTTGTCTGGAGTGGAACAGTTATTATGTAGAAGTTTCTTTAAATATTTTAGTTGTAGATGGACACAATAACTTTATTTATTTATTTTTATGTGGCGCTGAGGATCAAACCCAGTGCCTCACATGTGCAAGGCAAGTGCTCTGCCACTGAGCTACAGCCCCAGCCCTATGTGGAAGTTTTCTGTCTTGCAGGGTGAGAAAGACCTTTCTCTGGTTTCCTGGCTAGAGAGAGCATGCTTTCATTGGGGCCTTTTTTTTTTTTTTTTTCCTGTGCTGCTTGGTATTTATGGGCTGCCAGCTTCTTATGCCAAGTCTGAGATAGATAAGAGGGGAAAAAATCCAAAGAATTCACTACCATGGCACCCCTGGGTCCCAAGGTCCTAGCTAGACTGCCCTCTTCTTGCCATCTCTCAGAATCTATGCTCATTTTATATAGAACATTCAGGTTCTTCAGTTGTACTTAGCACAAATAATAGAAAAAATTGCATCTACTCCAGCTTCCTGGAAGTGAAAAATCAACCTAATTTTTAGGAAGATCATTCTTACTACTGTGGGACTCATCACCTGTAACTGGTAAAACCTAAATCAAGGAGACATGGTCCAAAGTTTACACCACTATCCAGGTACGAGGTGATGGCAGCGGTGGCAGTGAGAAGTAGCAGGTCCTGAATGTGCTGTGTAAAATGTTCGAACAGAATTTGATGCTTATTAGACATGGGGCATAAGAGAAAGAAAGAGGCCAAAAACTATTTCTAGTGTTTTAGACTGACAAGTGGAAGAATGAAACCGCATCAGCAGGTCTAGAGAAAGCTGAGGAAGAAGCGGCCAGTGGGAAAGAATGGTGACTGCCTCACAGTTGCCAAATGTCAAGTCAAAGAGGCTAATCGCCAAAGAGAGGTCCTCGTTATGCAGACAGGTGTGAGCCTAGATGGTAGGGCTGGGGCCATTCCACAAGGATACATTTGAGATACATCAGCACATAAGTGTCTTTAAAGCCAGGAAACCATGTGAAATCATAGGGGAGTGACACAGAAAGAACAGAATATCAAGAATCTAGCCCTGGGCTTCCCAGTGAGGATTGGAAATGGATAGAAATCCAGAGGGCACAATCAAAACAGTATCAATCAGAGGGATACAAGAAAAGTCAGGCTAGAGGTACATCCTGGCAGCCACATACAGAAAGTGTGTTAGGGAGGAGAGAGCAGTGGCCTGGATCCAGATGCTGCTGCTGACAGGTGAAGTAAGACAAGGACTGGGCCTTGACCATTGTGTTAGCAAAGTTCATCCTTACAAAACTGTTTTGTTGAGATAAGAGGGCAAAATACAGATGGCAGTGGGTTCAAAACAGAACAGGAAGGGGTTTGAGACTGCAACTGTAGACCTGAGTCTTAGGTAAATCACTAACTTCACCTATAACTGAAGATCATGATGCCTTTTCTTCCTCAGATGAATGTTTACTGAGGACATCCTTTGGTTTAACTTTGCCTGACAGCAAAGTCAGGCAATCCAAGGTGAATATGACTTGCAGAGCTGTAGGGAAAGACATAAGCATAACAAGTATATTTAATTGCAAGAGAAGATCACAGACAAATATTTGTAATACCACTGTGAAATGGAAAATTCTCTACTGGATGGAAGTGAGAACAAAATTCTCCAAGATAAGACACTACACTCTGAAGAGGGCTGTCATCAGAATCAATGAAGCTTTTTAAAGATATGGTCCTGCCAAGGTATATGAAATTCAGAGGGGATTAACTACTGATGGACCTTATGGGGTTACGATGGTGTCAATGGCAAGGAAAGACCCAAGCTTAGCTCTCAAGACACATGGAGAATCACTATTCTGATGCCCTTACAATGTTCTTTAGGCCGAACAGTACAGATAGTGCAACAGTTCAACTTTCCATCCTTATATTTGCAAAGTATTCTATGTGAGACTGAATAAAAGTTAAGCTACAAAATAAAAACACAAAAAGTCCATCCAACCTGTGCCCCCTCAAAAAAACTACCCCTATATATCCCTCAAACTCTCACCATGCAAGCTTTTTGTCTTAAAAATTTTGAAGATCACAAACCATATCCCAACATTACAATCAAAGGCCAAACGATATTCATTCTTTACAGGCAGAGGGTTGAAACAAGCCAGTCACAAAAGGGCAGAAACAACATGGCTCACTTCATGAGCAACTGACATTAGCCAGGTGCGCAAGGACAGAAATACAAGTGTGGTCTCCAAGGAAACCTTCTGCTCTGTGGGACAGAAGATGGGGAGCTGCTGCTCAACGGTACGGTGTCAGTTTCACAGGTTTAAAACACCCTGGATGTGGATAGTAGGGAGGCTTAACAACAACCTGAAGGAGTGTGTTTAATATCACTTAGCTACACACAGAATAATTAAGTAAATTTCACATTGTATGTATTTTACTACAACTTTAAAAAAAATAAAGTAAGTAAAAAGGTATAAGGGAGATTTTGTTCCTGTCCTTGAAGGAGTAATCAGGGTAGGACATATCCTGTGAACAACCAGAAAAGGACAAAAACATATAAGAGGTGACTGAGTTCAAACACTGAAAGGCACCTGTGCACACACCTGTGGTCAGGACAAGCTGCACTGTGGCCCCGACGGTGTGAGCAACCGCACATCCCAGACCACAGACACAGAGGGGACAACAACAGCACAGCACAGCTGAGCTGGTGAAACACACCAACCTGGGGAGGCTGGCGGGGCAGGTACTACAGGTAGGAGAGATGTGGAGAGACTCAACTACTCAACTACTCATAAAAAGAGCTTCAAACATCCATATGGGGCCCCTTCAGCCTATTGCAAAACACTAAGTAGCACATGAAACTCCACGAGGGGAGTCAAGAACTGCCCTGAGGGTTCTAAGATGAAAATTTTACATCCTTGGATCAGCAGTGGGGAGAAATTTCAAGTTCTGACCAGCCAGAGTGGAAAGTCCCTATTGAACCACCAGGGGAATTAAGAGACAGCAGAAAGGTTACTCCACAACAGTAGGGCTAGGCTAGCCCTAGATCCACAGCCAACCCCAGAAACACCAAGCAGATCACGAGTGGCTTACCCGCCTGAGAGAAGAAAGGCCAGCACTTGTTAAACGTGACAAAATCCAGATACTTACTATAAATTCACAATGCCTGCCACACAATTAAAAGTATAGCACCTACAAAGAAGTAACAAAATGTGACCAAAAACAAAAACTAGAAAAAGCAGTCAATAGAAACAGACCCTAAAAGGCAAAAAAAGGAACTGTCCAAATAAGAACCTTAAAATAAATGTACTTACATTCGAGTATTTAAGGGCACTATGAACACAGTAGATGATAAACGGAATACACACACACACACACACACACACGTACACACACCTATATACATGAACAGGATGGAATCTCTCTAGAGGTGAGAAAAATAAATATGTTACAAGTGAAATATTTAACACACAAGGTTAAAAGCTACATATATGTGCAAAACAAAAAGAACTGGATAACACAAAATAGAAAATATACAAACTGAACATAGGAGGAAAAAATATTCATAAAAAAACAAAAAAGAAGAAAAAAGAGCCTTGGTGACCTGTGAAACAACATCAAGCCAGGCAGACTCTTGGAAGTAGTGACAAGGGAAGCGGTCAAGAGCAGTATCTGAAGAAATCAGGGCAGAAAACATTCCAAATTTGATAAAAGGAATAAACCCACAGATTGAAGAAGCTTCATGAAACTTAAGAAAGATCAACACACACACACGGGGCTGGGATTATGGCTCAGTGGTAGAGCGCTTGCCTCGCATGCGTGGGGCACTGGGTTCGATCCTCAGCACGACATAAAAATAAATAAAGATATTTGTGTCCATCTACAACTAAAAAAAAAATTAAAAATAAAAAAATAAAAAAAAAAAAGAAAGATCAACACAAATAAAATCAGCCTGATGCTCCAGGGGTGGGAGGAGAAAGTTGAGTATGGAGAGAGAGACAAGAAAATGATCGAAAAATTATGCAGCAAAATAAAATCGACCAAAACCTAGAATTCTACTTCCATAAAAAATAATCTTCAAAATAAAGGTTAATTTCAGACAAACAAAAGCTAAAAGAATTTATCACCAGCAACTTTAAGCAATAAGAGACGATACAGGAAGTTCTTAAGGGAGAATTAAAAGAATGCCAGGTAAGCCATCCACTGAAGACGGGAAACACTAAAATAGATAGGGACCGTGCAACTTGCTGACAGTAATGAGACACAATGGAATGCTGAAAGATACAGAATTAATAAGAAAGAAGAACAAAAAACAGATGAAACAAATAAAAAACAAGTATCAAAATAGTAAATTTAAACCCAACAATGTCAATAACTACATTAAATGTAAGTGGTCAAAACATTTCGATTACAAGAAAAAGGATTTTAAAAAGGAGCCAATAATGTGTTGTCTACAATAAAGCTCACATTAAATACAGAAAGATTAAAAGTAAAAGGACAGAAGAAATATGCCATCCAAACACTAAAGAGAGAGCAAGGACACTAGATAATGATAAAAATGTGAACTCATCAAGAAGACATAACAATCCTACATGTGTAGGTACACAATGATAGGTTTTAAACATATGCCACAGTGCTTGTCTAACATGGCATAGGCTCTGGGGTCAATCCCCAACACTGCAAAACAACAACAACAAAAAAAACCAAAAAACGCAGAACAAAACCTGAGAGAATTAAAAGTCAAAATAACAAAAAATTCTTCCCCATGCACTAGACAAAGCAGGTAGACATGAAATCAGTAAAAGAGCAAAGACCTGGGGGCTGGGATTGTGGCGCAGTGGTAGCGTCCTCTCCTAGCATGCGTGAGGCACCGAGTTTGATCCTCAGCACCACATAAAAACAAAATAAAAATATTCTGTCCACCTACAACTAAAAAAAAAATTTTTAAAAATTTAAAAAAAAAAGAGCAAAGACCTGAACACCATCAACTAATCTGTCCTAACTGAAAATTTATAACATGCCAGTCAACAACTAAAGAATATAAACTAATTTCAAAAAAATATTTTAAAAAGTGTAAAATAATATGAAATGCTTTCTCACTATCATAAAATTAAATTAGAAATCAACACCTATTTAAAAACCTGAACATTTAGAAATTTTAAAAAGCTAAAACATCAGTGGACAAAGAAATAATCACAAGAAATTTTGGAAAATAAATTAACTGAAAATGAATATATAAGAACAAAACATGTGGAATATTCATATATTTCCAGCAAACATATTTCCAGTAAAAGGCTATCACTAATTCAAAAAACAGTTTAGTAGTTTCTTTAAAAGTAATGCTTTCCCTAGATTTGATAATAGCAAAATATTACCTAGAACTATTTATAACTTCATAAAACTTTTTATAATTTCATTTTAAAAAACTACAATTGCACCACCTCACAAACCACAAATTGTGTTCCTGGGCATTTATTCCAAATAATTAAATGTATGTTCACAGAAAATCCTGTGCATGAATACTCATAGTAGTTTCATTCTATGTGGCAATACTAGAAATAATCCAAATACCCTTCAATAAGTGAATGGCGGGGCTGGGGCTGTAGCTCAGTGGTAGAGTGTTTGCCTAGCACGCATGAGGCACTGAGTTCGATCCTCAGCACCACATATAAATAAGTGAATAAAATAAAGATCTATCAACATCTAAAAAAAATATTAAAAAAAAAATAAGTGAATGGCTAAGCAAATACTGGGACATCCATATAATGAAATACTACTCAGGAACAAAATGGAATGAACTATGGATGCAAGGAACAATCTACAAGAAGCCCAAGTGCAGTCTGCTTAGGGAAAAGAAGCTATTGCCCAAAGGCTGCATACTGTATGAGTCCATTTATATGGCAAGAACTGCAGAGATGGAGAAGGCCAGTGGCCCCCAAGGGTCAGACACAAGACCTGGAGGGGAAAGCAGCAGGAATACAAAGAAGTGATACCAAGGATCTGTTTTGTGGTAGTGTAATAGTTGGGTTTTTTTGTACATGGAATAAAACTGCATAGAAACACACACACACACACACACACACACACACACACACACACACACACACGACACAGATTAAAAATACAGTGAAAGCCAATAATGTCTGTGATCCAGGTAACAATGTGTCAACGTTTATGCCCTGATTACAATATTGCATTAGAGTTGTATAAGATACCACCACAAGAGGAAGCCAGGTGAGAGCACACAGGACTCTTCATATTATCTCTACAATTCTGTGACTCTGTAATTATTTCAAAATAAAAAGTTGTTAAAATATGTGAGATAGCAATCTTTAGAATTTTACAGCTCTGAATGCTGATCTCAGAAAGAAAAAGATACAAAATAAATGATCTTTAACTTCTGTCTTAAAAAGCTAGGAAAGAGGGGCTGAGGATATAGCTCAGTTGGTACAGTGCTTGCCTCACATGCACAAAGTCATGTGTTCAATCCCCAGCACCACACACACAAAAAACCTAGGAAAAAGAACAGCAAAGGATATCCAAGACAAGTAGAAGGAAGAAAATAATAAAGTTAAGAATAAAGTAAATAAAAGAAAAAACAGTGAAAGAAAGGAAATGAAAGCAAAGCAAATCTATGTAATGGGAGAAGTCAATAAAATTGATAATCATCTGGTTAAACTGATCAATAAAAGACACAAATACCAATTACATATACTAGTAATGAAAGAGAAGATATCATTACAGATCGTACAACAATGAATAGGATAATAATGTCAAATAAAAAGAAAAGTATCACTGACTTGACAACTTAGAAAAAATCAGTATCTTATAAAACACGCATTAGTATAATTGACCAGGGACACAAAACTCTAAAAAGCTTTAAGAAGCTACATTCTTAATTTAAAATACATCCTACCATGAAGAAAAACTTCCCACAAGGAAATTCCTGGATGAATTCTACCAAAAATTTAAGAAAAAAAAAATATGTGACCTAACACAAGTTCCTTCAGAAGATAGAGAAGGGAGCACTGCCCAGTTCACTTAATGAAGCCACTTTATCCTGCACCTAATCCAGCATCGATCTTGGAAGAAAACAGAACTACTAATCTCCCTCAGGACCATAAACATAAAAGTCCTTTTTAAAGTACAGGCAAATCAAACTGGAAAATATATATACTACACAGACATAGACAGCCTGTCAGGACCAACTGGAGCTCATCCTGGGAATGCAAGGTTGGTTTAACACTTAGGTAAGCACCATTCAAGACACTAATGGAATAAGGGGAAAATTCCTGTGACTATCTCAATAATGCAGAAAAAGCATCTGACAAAGATTCAACACACATTCTGATAAAGATAAACTCAAAATTCAGGAAACAAGAACAAAGGAAATTCCTCAAACTAACAAAGGCATCTATGAAAACCCTGCAGTTAACACGACATTTCAGAGTGATTGAATGAACAAGGTGAGAAAATCCACTCTCACCACTGCTATTTGACATTATACTGGAGGTCCCAGATGTTAAGGTGGGAAAACACTTTAAAGGAATTCGTAGTGGCCTTTATTTTATGGAATAAATAAATATATTTATTCACAGATGACAAGATTCTGCAGAAAAGTTTATTAAATCTAATAATTAACTTCAGCTAATCTGAGAATAAAAGTTCAATTTACAAAACAAACTATTTCTATGTTACCAGCCAATGATTAGAAATGGAAATTTTTTAAACAACCCTTATAATAGCATTCAAAAATTAAAAAAAAAAAAATCTAAGGGTCAAATTTAACAAAATATGTTAGAGTTTTACATATCAAAAAGTTCAGGGGCTGGGGTTGTAGCTCAGTGGTAGAACGCTTGCCTTGCATGCATGAGGCACTGGGTTCGATTCTCAGCACCACATATAAATGAATGAATAAAATAAAGGTCCATTAACATCTAAAAAAAATATAAAAAAAAAAAGTTCAAAAAAAGGAGGGCATGGTGGCGCACGCCTGTAATCCCAGCACTTTAGGAGGCTGAGGCAGGAGAATCACGAGTTCAAAGCCAGCCTCAGCAATGGCGAGGCGCTAAGCAACTCAGTGAGACCTTGTCTCTACATGAAACACAAAATAGGGCTGGGATGTGGCTCAGTGGTCGAGTGTCCCTGAGTTCAATCCCTGGTACCAAAAAAAAAAAAAGTTCAAAAGAGTAGTAAAAGAAATTAAAGACTTACTAAATGGAGAAATTTATACATTAAAAATTGTCTCAATCAAAACCCTAGCAGGCTTTCTGGCAGAAGTTGATACACTGATTCTAAATTTTTGTTTTTATATATAAAAGACTTAGAATAACCACAACTGTTTAGAAAAAGAAAATAGTTGAAGGAGTTAGCTCACCTCGTTTCAAATATTCAGTAATCAATATGGTGTCTTACTAGCATAAGGTCCATGTATATGGGGAAAAACAGGGTCTAAAACAGACCCAAGCTTGTATGACTGACCTTTCAACCAACGTGTTAAGGCATTTCCATGGGAAAGGAAAGTATTTCCAACAAACTATGTTAGAAGAACTGGCTCCTATAAAAAAAGAAAAGCTTTAATCTCCACCTAACACCATATTCAACAATCAACACACATATTAAAGGTAAACCCATGGAACTTTTAGAAGAAAACAAAGAAGAAAAACTGTCTGACCTTGAGATAGACTAGAATTTCTTAGAAAACAGGAAAAGCAATACACCAAAAAAGAGGGAAAGCTATGATTTATATTTCATCAAAATTTTAAAATTTTGTTCTCTGAAAGACACCATTTACAAATGAAAAGGTAAATGATAGAATGAAAAAATACTTTTCAAATATATCTGAAAAAGGACTCATTCAGAATATATGAAGACCTTTCATAACTCAGTAATAAGGAAACAACAGCCCAATAAAACAAAGCAAAACATTTCAGCAGACACATCACACAAGACATTGAAATGGCTAATAAGCATGTGAAAAAGATGCTCACCATCATTAGTTTTAAGGAAAATAAACACTAAAAATTACAATGAGATACAATTAAATGAGTGTTGATACATGCACCAATAAATTGTGCCTGTTGTACAGGGCCAGTACAGGTAGAAGTCATTCGAAAAGTTTGGAAACAGGGCTGGGGCTGGGGCCCAGTGGAAGAGTGCTTGCCTCGCACACGTGAGGCCCTGGGTTCGATCCTCAGCACCGCATAAAAATAAATAAAGACATTTGTGTCCATCTACAACTTAAAAAAAATATTTTTTTAAAGGAAAAAAAAAAGAAAAGTTTGGAAACAGCTGGGTATATCATTAAATAGTCACTTACCATAGCACTTACCATGCCACCTAGCCATTCCACTGATAGATACTCGCTCAAGGAAAATACACACATTCCCACACAAAGACACGGCATGATGAGCACAGTGGCTATATTTACAACAGCCAAAAGCTAGAAACATCCAAGTCTACTGACAGGCAAGTAAACAAACACACCCTACAGTGGAAGACTCCTCAATAATAAAGAGGAACAGAACACACCCACACAAAATGAACTGAACTTAAAAGCATAAATGCTGAAAGAAGGGAGCCAGAGACCTGCAAGATTCTATTTGCATGACAGAAGAATGTCCATGATTGCTAGAAGAGAAAGTAAGATGAGGCATGGATGGAAAGGGCACCAGAGCCTTGAGGTGAGGCTCTGAGCCTTGTTGGTGGTGCAGTCATTAATCTGCACACTCCAAACAGGTGTGTTGATGGAATATGCGTATACAGATGGAGGGAGAGTTCTGACTTCAATCAGAATGCAGGGAGTCAGAGGAGGCCAACCCAACAATGGAGCAAGCAGACTTCTTTAAAATGGTAAATTCCAAGAACTATATTTCTAGAATCATCATAGCAATGAAGCTATATGAACTACAATACCACATAATAAGAGCCTTCTAGATAAACTGAAAATAAGCCACTGAATCCTGAATATCACCTAAGAATCAGAGTGGGTGCAAGCTGAAGATTCTACAAAGGAAGCAAAACCAGCAGGGCTTTCTGCAGCCCCAGGGCCATTCCACTGCAACAGACAAGACACTGAAGGAGTCCCCAGCCCCAGGCCTGCTCACCCCATGGAGTTCTGGATCTGTGTAGGAGGCAGCAAGGCAGAATAGCAGTTCTCCCACATCTCCTGATATCTGGGGCACAGGTCAAACTGAAGGACAGGCCTACAACAAGTACACAAGTCTGTCTCCCCCTCAATTAATTCCATTGCCAGAATTTGAATCTACCCATGTATGGCAGGAGGTTAAACGGGTCAGCTCAAAATCTTTAACTGGATGAACAAGGATCATGTAGACAAGGACCTGCGTGGGTCTCAAACACCCAGGTCACTCTCAAAATCAGCAGCAAACTAGGAGTTTCTAAATAATGGCCTTAGATTTGCCTCAAAAAGCTAGAAAAAGAACAGCAAAGTAAACCCAACATAAGTTAAAGGAAAAGAAAATAATAGCCAAGTCTAGTGGCTGCACCTGTAATCCCAGTGACTCAGGAGGCGAAACATGAGGATTACAAATTCAAGGCCATCCACAACAACTTAGTGAGACTGTGTCTCAAAAACATAATTTGAAAGGGCTAGGGGTGTAGCTCAGTAGTAGAGCTCCATCCCAGTACTGAAAATAAAAGAAGAAAGAGAGAGAAACAGAAATCAACACAATTTAAAACAAAAAATTAATCAAGCTAAAAGCTGGTCCTTTGAAAAGATCAACAGAATCTATAAACTCGTAACTAGAAGGATCAATAAAGAAAGTATAACATATCAATATCAAGAACTAAAGAGGAATCATCTCTGCAGAGCCCACAGATAACAAAAGGACAATGAGCAGATACCCTGAACTGCATCAGCACACTCAGCAACTTAGAACTGGCTCAGTTTCTTCAAAGACAGAAGCTACCCTAGTTCATTCAAGAAGAAATAAATAACCCGAGCAGACCACATTTATTACATAAGTCAAATTCCTAGTCTAAAGCTCTAAGCACAAAAGGCTAGACTCGTGAACTCTGCTAAACATTTAAGAAATAAATAACATAGATGCTACACAAACTATTACAGGAGACAGAAGAGAGGGGGCACCCCTGAACTCACTTTCTCAGGCCAACATTACCCTAATACCAAAGCCTGATAAAGATATTACAAGAAAAGACGCTTATGGGTCATTATTCTTCATGCAGTTTGATACTGAAGTCCTTAAAATATCATCCAATCAGATTCAGAAATATTTAAAAGGATAAAGCCTCCCAACAAAATGCGGTTTACCCAAGCACCGAAGGTTGGCTTAACACTCGTCATTCTATATGACTTACCACATCACCAGAATAGAGCAGGGAAACAATCAATGAATAAATGGGTGAGTGCAGAAAACAGTTAACAATACCTAACTAGAAACAGGCACAGAACTAGTTCTAAAACTGAAAAAATATACCTGAATTAGGAATTTTTTGGATTTCTTTAACAGTAAACTGTTCAGAACTGAAGATGCAATTAGAGAAACTCTAACAGGTCCAACTGAAACATCCCAGCTGAAGTTTAGAGAGAAACAATGTAAAGTATGAAAACCACATAACTGACAGCACAGGGCATTAGAGATTGGTGGAGCACAGTCAACACTGTAGCCAGGACAGGCAGGGCAGGAATGGGCAATGGCAACACTTGAATGGATGTTGATTGATGAGTTTCCAGAACTGACCAAAGCCTCCTTATGTCCCATGTCAGACAGAGATATAGCACACACACGTGCATGTGTGCACACACGTGCTCAGGCAGGAAGACAGAAACCTTAACCTGAGTAGAGAAAACTGTTTCTACAGTAAAATTGAAAGTTTACTTTTCAGCAGGCACTGTGAAGGCCAGAAGGCTCTGAAAATGCTGACTTGCTGAAGATGCTGGAAGAAAACACCTGTCCACCTGGAAGGCTATCCTCATTCAAAACATGTTTTCACAAATGAAGGCAACCTAACTTTCTCTTAGGCAAAGGTTGAGAGACTGCTGTTGACAGACCTACACTATGAGATACTTTTAGAAAGTCTTCAGGCCAAAAGAAAATGCTTCCAAATGGAACAAAGAACCATAGGGAGGACTGAAGAACACTAGAAAAGGCAAATGTAGGGCTGGGCTGTGGCTCAGTGGTTAGAGTCCTGGGTTCGATCCTCAGCACCACATAAAAATAAAAAAATGAAATAAAGGTATTGTGTCCATCTACAACTAAAAATACATATATATTAAAAAAAGAAAAGGCAAATGCACCAACAGACATTTTAAAATAATAATGACTTGGGACAGAAAAGACATGCTACATCTCTACATACACAGAAGTAAAACTGTATGACCATTTCAGCGTGCAGAGGGGACGAATGGAGCCAGGCCACACTGAGTCTTACACAGTGCAGGAAGTGGCACATAACTGAAATCTCTCAGATACCACTAAAAAGTAACACAGGAATGAGCCGATACAAACCGAAGTGATTAAAACAGTGGGGAAAATACCTCATTATCCAAATAAAGGCAGGGAAGGAAAATAAAGCAGCAAAAGCATGGATGGAACAAAAAGGAAATGAGCAGCAAGGTGGCAGAATTAAGCACAACATTTCATAAATGTAAGTAGATCAAACACTCCAATGAAAATGTACAAGCTGTCACACTGAATAAAAATTACTATATTCTGTTGAAAGAAACATATTTTGAAAGTAAGGGTGCAGTCAGGTTGAAAACAATCTAACAAGCTGTATCACTTAAACGTGAATCAGAGCAAACTGGACTAGCTTCATCACTTCAGACGAAACCAACCTTAAGGCGAAACATTACCAGAGAAGGACACCTGGTGACGGTGAGCATCAGTGTGGGAATGCAGAGTGCCACAATCAGCGTATGCTTCCGATTGTCTTTTTAAAATATAAAAGGCAAAAACAGGTCTGGGGTGCAGCTCAGCAGTTGAGAGCTGCCTAGCATGCACCAGGCCCTGAGTTCAACACCAAGCACAGCAGAAAAACAAATAAAAACAAAAAAGAGATGTAAAAAGAGGAACAGATAAAGCCACAATTGTAGTAAATGAGACACTGAATTCTACAAGTAAATTTAGCAAGGTCACTAAATAGAAGGCCAAGGAGCAGCACTCGCTGATGTGTCTACAGGGCGGCAACAACAGCATCAGAGAAACCCAGAAATATGCCTAGTAAAACCTATGCAAAGTCTCTGTGCCAATAACAACAAAGCATCATTCAGAAAAATTAAAGACTTCAATGTAGGAATAAGCCATATTCTGGGACTTGGAAGCCCCAATCTTGTAAAAATACTAATTCTGTGAAACCAGAAAATCCCTATCAAATTCCAGCAGGTTTTTAAGTATGTGTGATATTGGCATACATATTTTACAACATATAAAGACAAGCAAAGGACTTACGATAGTGTGGACAATCTCAGTGAAAAACACAGGGAAACCTCCACCACCAGTCATTAGGATTTACAGCAAGCCCTCATCTGCAAATGCGCTCTCCACATTTTCAGTTACCCACCATCAACTACTGTCTGAAAATATGGAAAATTCCAGAAAAAACAATTTATTACAACTTATAAGCAATTCAAAAGTAAACAATTCACAATTAAATTGCATGCTGTTGTGCACAATATGATTAAATCTCACACCATTGTGTTCCAGCTTGCCCAGGACATGAATCACCCCTTGTCCAGTGTATCCATGCTGTATATGCTACCCACCATAGGTTACTTAGTGCCCACCTCAGTTACCACACAGACTGCTATGGTATCACAGTGCTGGGGTACATGCAACCTTTGTTTTATTTACTAATGGCCCCAAAATGAAAGGGTAGTGATGCTGGCAATTCAAATGTGCTAAAAGAAAAGCTATAAAGTGTTTCCTATAAGTGAAAAGGCAGAAGTTCTTGACTTAATAGGGAAAGAAAAAGAATCATATGCTGAGGTTGCTAAGATCTACAGTAAATTGCTGTTATTAACCTTTTACCATGCCTAATTTATAAATCAGACTTTTTCGTAAGTATGTATGGATAGGAAAAAATATAATATACATAGGGTTTGGTACTATCTATGGTTTCAGACACCCACCAGGGGTCTTGGAATATATTCCCATGAAAAAGAGGGGATGCTATACCATAAAGCTATAGCAACCAGTACAGTAGCACTGACATGAGATGAAGGAGGTGATAGAAAAACAGGACAGTCAGGAGGAAACAGACACCCGACAGGGTACCCCAGTCACCCACCTTTGCCTCTCAGCCCCAAATCCCAACCCCTTTTTGGCCTGTTTAGTGATGCTGGTGCTAGGCCTTGAGAACCTTTCTCCTTGGCCAGCCCGCATGTGATGGACTTGTTAACAGAGGACACTAGAGGCACACTGCAAGCGAAGAGCTTCTCCCACAGGCTGTAGGGCTTTTTCCTTGCTCTGTGGCATATCAGCCAACTACCCAGTAGCTGGCTTCCCCAGAAGCCTCACAGATACCCCAGGAGTCCAGCTAGCACTTCAGTGGCTTTCTCCAAGGGTCCCAGCCTGTCCTGTCGAGCAATGCCTAAAATGAGACTTGTACTTGATGTCTGAGCTTGTGTCATTTCTCCTTGAGCAGCTCCTACATCCACTTTTCCTGCATTCTTTACAGAGGTCTTCATCCTTTGTCCCTCTTGATTATTACCCTTTCTATTAAATTATCCCTTTTCAAACTACTGTCTCCTGACTAGACCTTGACACCTAAGATCATTTGATTTTTAGAAAAGGGACCACCTATAATTCAGCAAGGAAATAAATGGTCCTTTCAACAAATGAGACTAGATTAACCAGATGTGCACACAAAAATCACAAATCTAGACTCTCGCCTCATACCAACATGAGTGGACTGGACCAGATGCTCAAGGAACATAGAAAAGCTCCTGGAGGAAAACACAGAGGAGCCCTCCATGGCCTTGGGGTCAGTACACTTTCCTTAAACCTGAAACAATAAGTACTGCACATAAAATACTGATGAGTTGGGTTTCATTAAAAATAAGATTTGACTCCAGAATGCATTAAACTACTATGAGTCGATTTTAAAAAGACAACCAACAAAAGGAGCAAAAGGCTGAGTACACACTTCACCAAAGACACACGGAAAGGACTGTTACTTACAAAAGAGGACTCAGACTGTGAGTGATGAGGGAACACAGCGTGACCCTCCACACACCCTGCAATAAAGGCAGGCACGGAAAAGACAGAAAACAGCAAGCACCTGCAAGGAGAGCAGCCAAATCCGCCTTCATGTCTGGTTGCCTAAAAATTGGTTCAACCACTTCAAAACACTGTCAAGCAATTGCCTACTAAAAATAAACATGCAGCAGCCCTACACACCAATTCCAGCTCTAGATACATATGCAAGAGGAATGTGCATATATGTTGGCCAAAATAAATACATAAGAATGCTCATAGAAGCATTATTCTTAAATAGCTCAAGCTGGAAATATTCCGAATCCCCTTCAGCAGTAGAACCACTGAACAAACAAGCAAATCATGGTATGTATGCACAGTGGAATATGACACAGACTTTAAAAACCCTCTGAACATCTTTTTGGAGGGTGCTAAGGATCGACCCCAGACGCACTTGACAACTGAGCCACAGCCCCAGGCCTTTTTTTTTTTTTTTTTAATTGAAACAGGGTTCCACTAAGTTGCTTAGGGTCTCGCTAAGTTGCAGAGGCTAGCCTTGAACTTTAGATCCTCCTCTTTGCCCTCCCGAGCCGCCCCAGCTAAACATTTTTTTAAGCTCATGCTCTAGCACAAACTTGTGGAAAACACATTGTAACTTTTTAATTTTTTTAACTTTTTTCCCTCTATCACACTAATCGCTTTTAAACAAATCGCAGAAGGATCCTTCCCTACTTAGTTATACCATCAGCAGCATAGAGCAGAACATGCAGCCATGGCCCGTCTTCGAATCAGACACGTCTACCACTTCCACATTCGAAAGGCTTTTCCTCTGGTCTGAGTTCCAGAAGAGACCAAGGTGGACATCATGCAGGGTTAGCACCTTGGCCACCACAACCAGACTCTGAGCCCTCACCTGGCGCACTCACCTTCTCCACACCTGCTTCCCGAGCATCACATTCTGTCGTCTTGCCTGGGCCTCAAGTTCAATCCAGTGGAGATGTGGAAGACAACTGTTTTTGATTTTATGAATTAGAAGACAAGAATCTAGACAGTAAAGTAACAATAGCTGTCTCTCAGTTCACACTGTGTGCCAGCCCTTCCACAGACCTTCCAAGATCAAGCCATAAGTCCCGCCCTCCAAGGTAGCCTTCCATCCCTGCCAAGTGCCTGCCCCGTGGGAGCTCCACATTTGTCTGTTGCTCTTTCTGGGCTGTGCGTACTTGACACTGTCTGGCCCCAAGGACACATGTGTTCCTGCATTATCCCTTCATTGGATGACATGCTCCCTGGGGGTGGGGGCCACTGCCCACCTCACAAACCACCAGGACAGGCTTTTCAATAATATGTTGGGCTGAATTCCTAGCATCACATCTCAGAGCTCAGGCTGGGAAGGTTTTCTGGGACAGAAGGAGTCTGGGGATCATCTGGTGAAAGCAAGGACCAGCATGTGGCACAGAGGAAAAGAAAGAGCAATCTCTGTGAGGACTCTGGTCGATGCAGTGACAGCACTAATTCCAGAGGAGCTCTGGGCCAAGAATGTGGGAGCCAAGGGCTGATTAGCTCATCGCTGAAGTGCTGGCAAGCATACTGGCTTTTTGGCCCAGCCCCAAAAGAATGTGATGTGAACATTATATGCCATTAAGCTGACTCAGAGAACAAATGACTAAGTTTCCGATAATCAAGGAGAAGATTCTGGCATGGCCATTCTTCATTTCAATGCAACCAGAGTTTAATGCATCATGACGGATGATTCTGGTCCGCCCCAAAGGAAGCGTCTTTGGTGTGGGGTGTGCATTACCAGCCAGTCCTCTCACAGTAGGGGCGGAGCATCTTACTGCCTTTCTAATGCGAACCAGCCTTCCGGGATCCTCAGAATCAGGCTATAAAGCAGGTGATTCTGTTTATAGGAGCTGTACTATTTAAAGCCCAGCAAGCTCATTAACGTCACCTGCCACAGCCCCAATGCTTTATGTAGAAGGAAAGTCTTCATACACCAAGGAAATGAAAGATGTCAGAGGGGAATTAAACAAATAAAACAAGCACAGACACCCCAGTGACACTTCTGAAGGCATAAGAAAGTGAGTCCCTGCCGGGAGCAGCCCAGAGCTCCCAAACCACCCAAGGCTCACAGTTCCACACCACTTTCTGCACTTGCGTTACTCTTGCTCTCTGAAGATCCTGCACAGAAGGCTTAGTTAGGCTCCTGTGGCAGACTTTTAAACAAGAGGTGATAGAGTTTAGAAGACAGTCATAGTACACTGGGTCCTCCCTCTGCTGGGCCCAGCAGAGACCTCATCCACACACAGCTCTTCCTATTGCTCACTGACACAACCTTCATGGCAAGCCAGAGTCCAGAGTTGTATGTAGATTGCCATAGCTGGGGCTCCTGTCCTCACCCAAGCTTTCTGGCCTCCTTCCTACCACCAAGAAGCTGAGGGACGGGACCCACTCGTGCCAGCAACTGTTCACTCCAGCTGGTGGGAGTCACAGCCATGGCAAGACAAGCTCTGCAGGTGCACTGCTCTGAGGTGGGAGGTCAAAACCAATGACTTCTCAGGGCTAATGTCCTGTGGTCAGGGACACTGTAAGGTCTGAAAAATCCTGTCTTTTAGAAAGATTCATGTTTAACAAATTCTAGGGAATAAATCAGAAAGTTAACCTTTTTGTATAAGGAGTTTTTTTAGTGATGATCTGGAAGCCAAGGGAAATGTAATTGGTCAGAATTCCCTACTCCCCAGATTCTCAACTGTGTCTCTACCAAGAACACTGCAGCAACCCTCAGCAGGAGCAAATTAGTACACAGCTCACCCAAAACCCAGACTCAGGCCTGAGTCCTGGCATGCCTCACTGGGAGTGGATCACATAGCAGTGACAACCTCTAAATGAGCTCTGCTTCCAGACACCAAGTAGCAACTTGTAAGCTCCTGTCCAAAGGCTCCAGACTGTGCCAGACCTAGAGAAAAGTCCAATCTCACATAGATACACAGGGAACACAGGAGAGGATCTGAATAACATATCAAATCATGGTGGACTCTCTTGATTGAAACAGAAACCTGGTAAGCAGTCATCTCTTAAAGATCAGCTGCAGGGCTGGCAATATAGCTCACTGCAGAATGTTTGCCTGGCATACACAAGGCCTTAAGTTCCACCAAAAAAATCTGGAATCTGAAACCCTATCAATAAACTATGAAGACTCTACTGGAGACCATCATCTAACAATCTTGCATTTTGAACAATATTTTATCCATGCATAGTTTTTGCAATAATAAGTATCAGTCAGTCTGGAAAATAGGTCCACTGAGCGACGCAGATCTGATGTTAACACATGTCAACACAAACATCAACATAAAACTCACACTTATTAAAGTACCACTAACCTCATCACACACGTCTGTAAGTGCTGGGAAGCCATGGAGCTCACCACGGCAGAGACAGATTTTCCAAAATTCCAACTTTGGCCTGAAAACTCAAATTTTAGCATTTGCAATAAACATAGGCAGTTATTTCCTTTGAAGTAAGAGGTTCATGTAGTTCAATTTCCAGACACCGTCTGCCAAAAACACATGTCTGAGCAGCCAGTTTGCAGTTATTCCTCAAAGTAAAAATGGCACTCTATGGGTAAGAGGAGCTAGTTTAGCTTCCAACACAACAAAGACACAAGCACTCTCCCTTGAAACAATTGCTGTGCTTCCACTAGCAGAAGTACATTATATAAATTCCAATTCTGTAATATTCTACCAATATTAAAAAGAGGTACTTGCATGAGTCCATTTTTAATTAATACAACAAAATGCCTGGAGCTGGGTAACTCTATAAAGAAAAGAGATGTGTATGGTTCATAGTTTTAGAGGTTGAAAGTCCAAGACTGGATGCCCCATTGGTGCCCTCGATGGTGTAGCCTAACGGCAATGGCATCAGGATGGTTGGAGCCACATGGGAGGGTGCAAACGTATCAGCAGGCAGGAAGCAGGCAGGCAGTCCAAGGGTCAGGCTCAGGCTTTTACAACACCTCACTCTCACAAGAATAAATGCAGAACTCCATAGGAACTACCACCTATGAATACCCACAATGACATGAGGACCTTCCACTAGGCTCTGCCTCTTAGGTGTCCCACCACCTCTACATGGCCAAACTGAGGACCAAACCTCCAACACGTGAAGCCCTGGGGGACAAACCAGAGCCAAACCATCCAAATCACTCAAGGGTCAAATTTCAATAAAATCAATTCTTACTGCTTCATTGAGGCAGTCTTAAATGGCGCTGGCTTTTTGAATGTTCGTGGGTAGCAATGAAGAGCATCATGACCATCAATGCAGCATGATACTGTCATCTTGGTTTCTGCTGAAGCCCCTGCCACCACTTTTACATCATGAGTGCAAATGTCAACAAGGAAAAGCAATCTAATGCCACAGTGCCATTATGAAAACAGTCTGACTTACAGCACCCTGGAAGGTTTCCAAGGAGTGTGTGTTTGAGTACCAGAACTGAACTCACTGAACCACTTAGGGCCTCACTAGGTTGCTGAGGCTGGCTTTGAACTTGTGATTCTTCTGCCTCAGTCTCCCAACTTGTGGGGATTTCAGGTGTGAGCCACCACATGTGGTTCCAGGGAGTCTGGAGGGTCCATATGTCAAGGAGTTCTACTGACCGGTGTGTATGACAGGGGTGACAAAAGGGAGAGCCCCAGTTGTGTCTTCACCTGCACTTCACTGTACCCAACCCGAGCCACCCTCAGTGAGCATTCACAGACCAGAGCCACCATGACCACCCATCAGATCTGCTGCCCTCTCTGGGTTGCACTTTGACCCTCTTTTCAGTAGTGACTTGCAAGCTCCCTTCCAGCCTGATATTCCAGTCGGATCCTTACCTAATGGGCACTGCAAGTAAGAGTACTGGGTCCTCTTCTGTGGGCTTCCTTGTCAGAACCCACGTGTCTACAGGGCATGACACCTGAAGCAGCTCTGTCCCTACAACAAGAATGCCAAGCAGACAAGCTCTGTTCTCCAGATGACAGTTCCCTTGCCACAGACAGCAAGACAACAGGGATATCCTGTAGGCCCCAGGGCTTCCCTATCAGCCCAGGAGACAATGCAGTGACACCCAGAGGAAGAGAAGCAGATGTGAGTGCCATGTGAAGCACGTCCAAAGCAAGGAGCCCTGGAACACCCACATGCACCAAGGGAGGGTGGGTGCTACGTGGGCTGCAACCCATCTTCAGGAGGTAAAAGGGGAAAAAGCCAGCCATGGTCACACCCCACTGTAGGAATCCAGAATTGGCACCATTTGACCCAGCTATCCCACTCCTTGGCATATACCCAAGGACTTAAAATCAGCATGCTATAATGATGCAGCTACATCAGTGTTTACAGAAGCTCAATTCACAATAGCTAAGCTATGGAACCAACCTAGGTGTTGGTTTTATCTATTGATGATCAATAGATGAATAGATAAAGAAAATATGGTATATATACACAATGGAATATTACTCAACTATAAAGAAGAATGAAATTATGGCATTTGCTGGTAAATGGATGGAACTGGAGACTATCATGCTAAGTGAAATAAGCCAGTGCCCAAAACCTAAAGGTCGAATGTTCTCTCTGGTATGCGGATGCTGACCCATAACAAGGGAGGCTGACACACAATAGAGGGGCAGGGGTAGAAGTTCAATAGATTAAACAAAAAGGAATGAAGGGAAGGGCAGGGAGATGGGACAGGAAGGACAGTGGAATGAATGGGACATCACTTTCCTGTGTTCATGTATGAACACACCACCAGTGTAACTCCACATCATGTTCAACCACAAGAATGGGAAGTTATACTCCATGTATGTATGATATGTCAGAATACATTCTACTGTCATGTATAATTAAAAATAACAAATAAAATTTTTTTTAAAAAAAGGAATCGAGGATTGACATCTCATTCCAGCACCCTTGCATAAAGCAAGCTATTACTCCGATCTTAACGTTGGCCTCCGTACTAGTCACTTGGGTAATACATGGGTTATCTTTGAAAAGACCATTAATCCACGTATTAGTCAGGGTTCTCTAGAGAAGCAGAATCAATAGGAAGTATGATTATAAAAAGGGGAGCTGTTAGATTGGCTTACACAACCAGAAGCTGGATAGTCCACAATGGCCGTCTGCAGGCTGGAGAGCTAAAAGAACCAGTAGCTGCGCAGTCAAGATGCTGAAGCCCCAGAACAAGAGGGATCAATGGTGCTACCCTAGTCCAAGACCAAAGGCTTCTGGAAACTCCCTGGAGAATCAATGGCAGAGTCCACTTTGGAAGAATAAAGAAGCGAGAGTCTGATATTCTCAGGCAATCACAGCAGCAATCAAGAACCCATTCAAGTATCAAGCTGGCATCTGCTGCTGTTTCCTTGTTCTTCCAACTTTTATTGTACCCAAGCCACCATCCTATTGGACAGTGCTGCCCATGCTTAGTGAGGGTCTACACTTCAGTTTGCTATCCCATGTGCCAATCATTCCTAGACACACCCTCACTGACATACCCAGAAGCCTCTTAATCTTTGGCATCTCTTAATCCAATCAAGTTGACAATTCAAACTGACCATTACAACCCCAAATTTTCAATATCCTCAGTGGACCCAGAGAAGTATGGCTACCTCAAGATGACCCATTAATCAGTAAGCAAAGTAACTCATTTGATTAATATCTGTTTAATTTTGAGATAATTCATTAAGTTAAAACAATTCAGTAACAGTTTAATCAAAAGAGATATGAAAGATGCTAGTAAGAAACATGGTTGCCACAGTCTGATGTAGGTTGTGTCCCCCAAAGATTCATGTGCTGGTAACTAGGTTCTCAGGATGCAAGTACCACAGAGTGGCAAAACCTTGCAGAGGCAGGGCCCAGCGGGAGGCCCTTAGGTCACTGGAAGTATGAGACAGTCATATGTGGTCCCTAAGTTCCCTCAAAAGGGCTGTTACAAAAGGAGTAGGCCCGCCTCCTGTCTTCTCTGCCTCCTCGTTGGCACATGACCTGCACGCTCACTCACACTCCTGTCCTTCCTATCTGCACCACTGAGAGATGCAGCCAGGAACGGGCCCTGCCTCAGAACCTGCACTGTGCCACTTGGGCTTGAGCCTCCAGAACTGTGAGTTGAATGACTCTCCTTTTCTTTTCTTTTCTTTTTTTTTTTTTTTGGTACTGGGGATTGAACTCAGGAGCACTCGACCACTGAGCCACATCCCCAGCCCTATTTTGTGTTTTATGTAGAGACAGGGTCTCACTGAGTTGCTTAGCGCCTCGCCATTGCTGAGGCTGGCTTTGAACTCGCGATTCTCCTGTCTCAGCCTCCCTGAGTGCTGGGATTACAGGCTTGAGCCACCGCGCCCGGCTTCTCCTTTTCTTTCCAAGCAGGCTGTGTCAGGTATCTGTAGTAACAAAATGCTGATTAATGCAATAGTTCTATTATAAAATCTCACATGTTCAAAACTCCACAAAATTTCAAACTGTCAGGGATACTAAGTACTATGGACAACTACTAGCTGCCATGCCACAGATAACTGTAAGCCATGCTCTCTACGAAGTTTCATCACTATGGACAGTTTCTGACTTGCTTAAAGACAACTAGGAATAAATCTCAGAACTTTCTGGAACATCCTTGCTATGGTTTGAATACGCTAGGTCCCCCAAAGGTCCATGTTAAAGGATCAGTCTCCAGGATGACACTATTGGGAAACAGAGGGACTTTAGGAGATGAGGTCTAATGGAAGGCACTGGTGGTATGCCCTCACAGGGGACTGTGGAACCCTGGTCTCTCAGTCGCTCTTCTGCTTCCTAGCTCAAATTGTTAGCCATTTGTTCCACCACTTGCTCCTAATGTGATGTGCCCTCATCACAGGCATATAGTCACGGGGCAACCCAATGCTGGACTGGAACCTTCAGAACGATCAGTCAGAATAAATCTTTTCCTTTATAAGTGAGTTGCTACATGCATTTCATTACAGTAATGCAAAGCTGACTCAGCACCCAGCTCAGTGACACTCATGGGTGCACAGTCTCAGGACCACTTCCCTCCACCAAGCTGCTAGTTTCCCAGATTGGCTTGGACATAGGAGAGCAGGAGCACTTGGCCTCAAAGGATAAACTTAGTGGGCTAAGTAAATTATTTATCCCCTAAAAGTACTTCAGAATGAAATAATAATGCCTTCTCTACCCAAAAAGCCTTTCTATTGAACATGTTTGCATGTCAGTCATCTCCTTTCACTTCCAGAACAGCCTCAGGAGAGGCAC
This sequence comes from Xerus rutilus, assembly GCA_028644305.1. Lineage (NCBI taxonomy): Eukaryota > Metazoa > Chordata > Mammalia > Rodentia > Sciuridae > Xerus > Xerus rutilus. The sequence continues at coordinate 118,706,845 of CM053409.1, read as the reverse complement.
TGTGAGGCACTTGCCTCTGCCTTTCTTCAGCAGAAACAGACCCAGAGCAAGAGGTGGAGGGGCCTCTGCAAGCCACCTACATCACCATGGTTTGGAGTCAAACCACTGTCTTCATCAATGTGCATTCTACCCTATTACAAAAGAAGTGAAGTATCTTGTTTTTCTTTCTTGTGAAACATCAGAAATGGTTTTATTTCCTAATGTGAACACAGGTGAAAATAGAAAGGATAGACTGCCATGCCATGCCTTTGTGAAGCCTGCCCAGAACTGCACAAGTACACTGCTTCATTTCCAAGCAGTAGAGAGTCGGAAAGAAACAGAAAATGGGTCAAATAACTCCCCAAAAAAGAATTTAGATAAAAAATTTTCCTCTTTTAAATTCCCTATCATTAATTCAGAGATGAACTAATACAGAAATGCACTCTTTGAAGAGGAGTGGTGCCAAAACAAAAACCATTGGCAGGTGGGTGGTGATGAGACCTACTTCATGCTGCAAAGCATTTGGCGCAACTATTACCCCAGCCCCTCAAAGCAGACCACGCACGTGCCCAACCTCCAGTCAGGGAGAGCAGAAAAGGGAACACCAGATAATCATCCTAAGTCTCAAATTATCCCTCAAAATAATTCTGTAAATACAACATCTAGCATACATAAAGAAATTAGACACCATGAGGAAGAACACAGTAGAAATCACAGAAAACAAAACAGCCACAGTGACACAAGAAGTTGGAATTACCCCATCCAGACTATCAAAAGAACTACACTTTCAACAACAAAAATTCAGAGAACCCAATTAAAAATGGGCAAAAGATGAATAAACATTTCTCTCAGAAGACATGCTAATAGCCAATTAGCAGATGAAAAGATGCTCAACATTACTGATCTCTATAAAAATACAAACCAAGATCTCAATGAGATACCACTTCATGCCCATTGTTGTGGCTATTATCAAAAGAAAAAAAAAGTCCCAGAAAGTAGCAAGACAAGGATATGGAAAAACTGGAACTCTTGTATATTGCTGATGAGAATAAAAAAATAGTGCAGCTGTTATGGAAACGACACAGTGGGTCCTCAGAATGTAGAACAATCAGCACGGGATCTAGCAATCACATTTTGGGGCATATGTACAAGTGATGTGAAAGCAGAAACTCAGAGAGTTGTATACTCATGTTCACAGCAGCATTATTTTAAATATGTTTAAAGAAGTAAAGGAAGCCATATCTAAAAGAAATCAGCAAGAATCCACTAAAGAAATTATTGTAGCTAATAAGTCCCTTGAAAATGGACTGGAAAACTTAACATTGTTAAAATGGCAATATGCTATGTCCTAGTCCATTTTGTGTTGCTGTAACAAAACACCTTAAGCTGAGTAACTTCTAAAGTAAAGAGGTTTGTTTGGCTCATGATTCTGGTGGCCAGAAGGTCCAAACAACATACAGCCAATATTCCTGGGGCCTCCCTAGCTGTGCCACAATGTGGCAGAGAAGCAGATAAAGAACTAGTCACATGTAGAAGGGACACATGAGTGAACAAGGAAGCAGGAGAGATCCGGAGAGATGCCAGATTATCTTATAACAATCTGCTCTTGCAGAGCTCTCTGCAAGAGTAAGAAAGCACACCAGGAAGAGCATAAGTCCCTCTTAAAGATCTACTCACCTCCTAGTAGGCCCCGCCTCTTAAAGGTTCCACCATCTCTCAACACCATTACACTGGGGGCCAAATTTCCAGGACATTAACCTTTAGGGGACAAAACACATCCAAGTCAGGAGTGGTGGCACACACCTGTAATCCCAGAGACTCAGGAAGCTGAAGCAGGAGGATCACAAGTTCAAAGCCAGCCTGAGCAACTTAGCGAAGCCTAAGCAACTTAGTGAGACCCTAGTTCTTTATTAAAAACTTTAATAAAAAACTGTGGACGTGGCTAAGTGGTTAAGGACTCTTGTGTTCAATCCCTGGTACAAAAAAAAAAAAACCCACACATATCCACGCCATAGCACTCTCCAAAATGATCTTCAGATTCAATGCAATCCCTATCAAAATTACAGCTGCCATTTTTTTTTTTTTTTTACAGAAACTGACAAATGCTAAAAATTATATGGTAATGCAAGGACAGGAATTGCCCGAACAATCTTAAGAACAAAGTTGAAGGACTCACACTTCCCAATTTTAAAACTTACTACAATAATCAAGACTGTGTGAAGCTGTCATAAAGATAGACATATAGGTCAATGAAATAGAATTGCGAGTCTAGAAATAAACTTATATTTCATGATCAATTTTTTATAGTTTTAGCTGTAGATGGACACAATATCCCTATTTTATTAATTTTTTTATGTGATGCTGAGAATCGAACCTAGTGACTCACATGCTAGGCAAGTGCTCTACCACTTGAGCCATCACCCCAGCCCATGATCAATTAATTTTTGACATAGGTGCTAAGACCATTCAATGGGGAGAGAGTCTTATCAACAAATAATACCAGGGCAACTAGACAGCCACATGGAAAACAATGAGGTAAACATGCTCCTCCCTCACACCATATACAAGAACTAACCAGCTACTGGAGAGGCTGAGGGAGGAAGATGGAGGGTTCACCACAGCCAGGGCAACATAGTAAGATCCTGCCTCAAAAAAAAAAAAAAAAAAAAAAACCTCAAAACAAAACTAAATTTAAGAGCTAAAAACATAAAACTTTCAGACTAAAATGGAGGTATAAATCATCATGACCTGGGATTAAGCAATGTTGTCTTCTTGATTGCTTTTCTGTTATCTTGTGGTGCTGGGATGGAATCCAAGGCCTCATACATGCTAGGCAAGCACTCTACCATAAGCTATAGCCCCATCTCAACAAAGTTGTCTTAAACGTAACACTTAAAGCACAAGCAACATAAATAAATAAATAAATAAACTGGATTTCATCAAAATTAAAACCTTTCATGCATCAAAGGACAGTATTAAGAAAGTAAAAAGACTGCTTATAGTAGGAGGGGAAGTATTTCCAAACAATATATCTGATAAAGAACTAGTAGATGGAAAACATAATGAACTCCTACAACTCACGAATAAGAAGACAGGCTGAGCACAGTGGTGCATGTCTGTAATCCCAGCACTTTGGGAGGCTGAGACAGGAGAATCGCCAGCTCAAAGCCAGCCTCAGCAACAGTGAGGTGCTAAGCAACTCAGTGAGACCCTGTCTCTAAAGAAAACACAAAATAGGGCTGGGAATGAGGCTCAGTGGTCAAGTACCCTTGAGTTCAATCCCTGGTACAAAAAAAAAAAAAAAGAATAAGAAGACAAACAATCAAATTTTAAATTGGGCAAAGAATCTGAACAGCCATTTTTCCAAAGAAGATACACAAATGGCCAATAGGCACATGAATGCTCAACATTTGTCATTAGGAAAATGCCTGCCAGCACCACAGTGAGATACCGCTTCCCACGCACTGGGATGACAATCATCAAAACACTGGAAAATAAGAAGTGTTGGAGAGGATGTGGAGAAACTGGCTCCCCACACTTTGCTGGTAGGAATGGGATGGCATCTTTTTTTTTTTGGTACTGGGGATTGAACTCAGGGGCACTCGATCACTGAGCCACATTCCCAGCCCTATTTTGTGTTTTATGTAGAGACAGAGTCTCACTGAGTTGCTTAGTGCCTCGCTGTTGCTGAGGCTGGCTTTGAACTCGCGATTCTCCTGTCTCAGCCTCCCTAAGTGCTGGGATTACAGGCTTGTGCCACCGCGCCCGGCTTGGAATGACATCTTTATACAACTCTTTGGCAATTAATCAGAAAGTTAAACAAAAAGTTACCATATGACCAGCAATTCTACTCCTAGGTATAAACCCAAGAACTAAAAACACAGATTCCTACAAAAACTAGTACATGACTGTTTATAGTACATGGGCACGTGGTTCACAACAGCCAGAAAATGGAACAATCCAAATGCCACCTGCTGATAAATGAACAAAATGTCTTATGTCCATACAATGGTAAGTCATTCAGCCACAAAAAGGAACGAAATACTGACACACACTAGAACATGGACAAAGCTCGACCACATTCTGCCAAGTTAAAGAAGCCAGACACAAAAGGTCACATGTTGTATGACTCCATCCATATGAAATGTCCATAATGGGCAAATCCTTAGAGTCAGAAAGTAGACCAACAGCTGCAGATGACCGGGGTGAAGAGGAACAGGGGTTACTGTTCATGCATGCCATTTCTCTTTAAGATGAAGAGAATGTTCTGAAATTAGATAATGGTGATGGTCGTACAACCGTATACATACACCAAAGCCAAACCGTATACACCAGAGTATACTGAGTTGTATACTCTAAAAGGGTGAATTTTATAGTATGTTAATTACATTGAAATTTTTTAATAAATTAAAGTTTTTTTAAAAATTGAAATAGAGGGGCTGGGATTGTGGTTCAGCGGTAGAGCGCTTGCCTCGCATGCGTGAGGCCCTAGGTTCGATCCTCAGCACCACATACAAAGCAATAAAATAAAAACATTGTGTCCATCTACAACTAAGAAAAAATTTTTTAAAAAAATTGAAATAGAAATGTTTTAGGAAAAAAATACAGCTGAACTGCTGTACAGAAATGTCTAAGGAAAGTTCTTTGGGCAGAAGAGAAACGATCCCAGAATGAAAGTCAGAAATGTCTGTGAGCAATGAAAGGATAAAATGTGAACAAACCTAAATGAACATTTGCTGTAACATCACTGTCACACATGCTGTTAAAACCAATATTGTAAACATAATAAGACTATTAATATCATTTTACTGAACTTAAAAGAACACAGGGAATTAAATGCACAGCAACAAGCACAGCTGTGCCTGGAGGGTGTGAGTGGAGCCCAAGTGCTCCAGAGGAAGGAGGGTGCCACTGCGGCGCCTGGAGAAGCCACCAGCACATCATCGGACTCGCAGTAACCACTGCGAACAAGAGAAACAGAGTCTGACCTCCAGTCTTCTGGAGAGGGTGAAAAATGGAGTGACTGTTTTCAACACAACATCAATTTAAAATAATACAAAAAAAGGAGAACAATAAACAGAAAATGTAAGACAAGAAAAGTACATAACAGGATTGTGGATTTCAACTGAAATGTATCAGTGATTACATTTAATGTAAATGAACTGAATGTTCTAACAAAAAGACAAAATTGCCAGATTAGATCAAAAAAACCTAATATACTCCTTTCTTGCAGGAGAAATATCTAAAGTATAACACTATAGTAATGTTAAAAATAAAGTGATGAAAAACAAAGATATTTTGCAAATATGAGCTTGAAAAGTCTGGTCTGGCTTTATGAACATCAGACATACCCACCATAAAGACAAATATACATTACTAAGGATAAAAGAAAACATTCATGCTGATTACTCAATTCATCAGGAAGACACAACAATTTTAAATTTGCATGCCCCTAATAACACAGCCTCAAAATATATAAGTAAAAATTGACAGAAGTACAAGGAGAAATAAGATAAATCCAAAATCATAGTGAAATTGTATGATTACCTTAATAACATACAAGAACCAGACTTCAACCAATAAGAAAACAGATCTGAGTAATATGCTTATCAACTTAGCTAAATAGAATATATAATACTTTGAACCCAATTCTTTTCAAGCAGCTCACAGGAATATCTAAGAAAAGCTTATCAGCAAATTTCAAAGGATTAAAATCATAGAAATATCTTTGGGCAATGTAATTTCACTGGAAAACAATAAAATGGTAAGAAAATACTCAAATGTTTGGAAATTTTAAAATATTCTTCTAAACTACCTGCAAATCAAGGGAAAAATCATAATGGAAATTAGAAAATATATTAAACAATAATGAAGATGACTCAAATCAATCTCTGTATAATGTGGTTCAAGTATTATCTATAAGGAAATACATTATCTTTAAGTGCACGTACTAGAAAAACAGAAAAGCAAATTAATAAATTGAATATTCATTTCAGATTATAAAGAGGGCAGCCACAAGAAAGGAAAATCACCAACCAATTTCACTGATAAACTTGGATGCAAAAATCCCAAAGTGTCAGTCATCAAAACCAGCCAGACACAAGGGAGCGGGCAGCACGGCCAGCTACGTGTACACTGCTCATCAGTGGGTGACAGGATCGTCCAGAGTTTCTTTTTGACTGTCAAGAGTTTTATTCTGTTTTAGATGCCTTTCTTTATTTTAGATATATTCTAAATAAACATCCATTACTTTAGGATTGCAAAGATATTTTTGAGTTAATAATTAACATTTGGCTGATCTCTCATCTTTATGAGGTCAGCTAGCTAGTAAATGGCAAGAAGAAAAGAACAAGGCTGGCTCAGAACAGCCGTTCTGTCTAAGGCCACGAGGCCTCTGTGTTTCAGTATCTCTGTTTCATTGACTAAGAACAAAGAAAGGGTGGAGGGGAGTGGAAAAAGATTTACAAAGATAGGAATGTGATAACAGCAATTCATAAGCCTTTTCCCAAACATTGAGAGCGATCTCACACACAAACATGTCTATAAATAGAATCCATATTGCACTTTAATGAATAATTTAAAAGCACTTTGAAAACAGGGTTAAGAAAACAGGAACCTAAAGGCTCAAAAATCAATAGTTTTGTCCTATCCCAACCTGGCAAGTTATAGAAACAGGCATCCAACTTTTACATTATTTTTTAGAAATGCTGGAAGCTGCATAGGTCAAATATTAAGAGGCTTAAAAACATTTGCAAGCTTTGACCAAATAGTTATGTCTTTAGAAATTTATCCTTCAGAAGTATCAGCAAGAAACATGCTGATTTTTATACAGAATATTTACCAAAGCAGTATTTATGATGGTGAATATCTTAGAGCAATAAAAATGTTCAGCTATATTGAAGTGGCTCAATAAACTTGGACACCCATTGGAAGAGTACGCAGCCATTCAAGATGGTATGTCAGAAGAATGCATGATGATAGAAGGAAGTGCTCACAAGCTAGTAAAAGCAGATACTTTTATTTTTATGCTTTATTTTTGTTTATTTACTTGTTTGTTTTTGGTGCTAACACTGAACACAGAGCCTTGTGCATGCACAGGCTCTACCACAGAGCTATCCCCTGAGCTCAAAGGAAAATATTTATTTATAAAATACAAAATGAAATGAATCTCAACTTTAGAATATGCACATCATGCATATATATGCAGGAAAAAATTGGATATCTTTGGTAAGATTTTGAATGATGCTCATCTTCTTTTTACTTTTCTCTTTGCTCCAATTTTTCTACTCAAAACATTTGTATTAATTTTATAAATAAAAAAGGTTTTAAAGGATAAAATATATGACAAATTGATTACCTCATAGATCTGAACACTGTTCAGCAACCCAAATCCACTTCTAGTAAGATCACTGGGAGGTCACAGAGATCCACATATTAGCTATACATTGCTGCATAACAAGTTATCACAAATGCAGCTCCTTAAACAGGATACAGTTGTTATATCACAGTCTCTGAGTCAGGAAGTTGAGCGGCTTCCAGGTCCCCTGCCTGGGGTCCCACAGGCTGCAGTCAAGATGCTGGCCAAGCTGTGCGCTCAGGTTAAGCCTTCACTGGCAGAGTTTGCTGTGGTGACTGACAGAATTTGTGTCCTTGCACTGTGGGCCTGGTTGTTCCCTGCTTCCTACTGTGAATCCTTGGAGTCCACCCTCAACTCCTAGAAAATACCCATTTTCTAGCCACATGTGCTTCCACAATCTAGCACAATAGGATTTTATATATAGGAGGCCTAAACCTGGGGAGAGAGGAGGACACCTGATCTTGGACTTAAGTCTCCAGAACTATGAACCAAAATAAACCTCTCTTTACTTTGTAAGTGACTTACATGAGGTGTCTCATCATAGTAATACAAAGCTGACTAATCCAAATTGTTCGCTCACAACACACACAAGCCACTATGCTATGTAGCTTCACATTCTAATGGCCCCTGCTGATCAACACACTTGAAAAATCTATGGACAAGACCTGGAGGGCAACACAGTACAGGCCTGGGCCCACTCCACAGCACTGAAATCAATTAGCCTTCCCAATATGGGGAAATATTACCAATAGACTTGTTTTCAGTTTTCCTATACTTTTGGGCATGAAAGACTCCACTTCCCTGCCCCATTTAAAACCAGGTGTGCCAGAACAAATCCTTCTGGCCAGTGAAATGTAAACACACAGACCAGTAGCCATTCCAAAACAATTACATACTCATGCAAAAGTCTCCATTTTCTAAAGAATCCAGACTAAAACCATTAAGAAGCAATTTTTCCAAATTTTCAGAAGAGTAAATATCTTCCCTTTAAAATCTATCTGAAAAGATAAAGCACTATCTTGACACCAAAGCTGAATGAGTCACTGTGGGAATAGGCCAGCGCTAGCCAGCACCCTCAAAAGCCTGTGCACCAACCCCAAGTGAAATACTAGCATGTGAAATCCAACAGAACCATGTAGTGCAGCATGTCATGGCAAAACACAGTTTACCCCAGGAAATCAATGGTAGCTTTAAATTAAAAGATTAAAATATTTCATCTCAGCCGGTGCGGTAGCGCACGCCTGTAATCTCAACACTTTGAGAGGCTGAGACAGGAGAATCGCCAGCTCAAAGCCAGCCTCAGCAATGGTGAGGTGCTAACTCAGTGAGACCCTGTCTCTAAAGAAAACACAAAATAGGGCTGGGGATGTGGCTTAGTGGTCAAGTACCCCAGAGTTCAATCCCTGTTACAAAAAAAAAAAAAAAAAAAAACTCAGCCACAGTTTAAAGAAGAGAAAAACATTAAATTATCTAAATATATATAGAAAAACATTTGATAAAAATCAAAATCTATTTATGATTTCTTTCAAAAAAGGTTTTTATCAAACTACTAGTAGATAGACCATCCTTAACCTAATAAAAGGCATCTACTAAAACACAAAAGCAAAGTTCACAATTAAGGATTTAACAAGATTGCCTTTCAAGTGAAAAACAATACAAGTATATTCTTACCCAATTTCAATGTCACTTTGTTTAGTGGTACAAGTGAAGTAAATAAGATAAAAAAATAACAGCTTAAGGACTAGGAAAAAATTATCATTACGTACATAGAGAAACAGGAAACAGATTCGTACCATTTAAGAAATTTGGTATGTTTCAAAGGCAGTATTGAAGATCACTGGCAAGGGATGATATTCAAAAAAAGTAATTGGTTAGGCATTTTAAAAACTCCTACAAGTAACTGGATCTCTAGCTCATACTCCATACAAAAATAAGTTCCAGGTATAATATAAAAAGCAAATATTCAAACGTTTTTGAAGGCAAAGGATATCTTATGACCTGGAAGTAACACAAGACTTCTCAACTAGGACTCAATAACCACAAATCATAAGGAAAAGATTGATAAATTTACATTAAAATTAAACATCTATTCATCAAAAGACAATTTTTTAAAGGATAAAGAATAGGACACAAATAGAATCCAGAATATATGAAGAAGTTCTAAAAAGCTACAAAAAGGACAACTGAGACAGTAGATGGACAAACAATATGGGCTTACAAATTAAATGAGGACCCCAAAATGACAAAAAAAATGGATTAAAAAAATCCTGAAACTCACTAGTAATCAAGGAAATGCAAATTAAAACAGTGAGATATTTCATACCTACCCAAATGACAACAATTAAAGCACTTAACGATACAAAGGATTGGTGAGAATGTGAGGAACCAACAGCAATGTGGTTGTGACCCCATGGTCCCTGTCGTACATGCCTGGCCTCTCCCCCAGAAGCAGCAGAGAGGAAATATGAGCCAAAGGGGCATGACAGTCACCAAGGGCAAGGCTGGGCAGATCACTGGCAGGAGACTGGAAGTGGGGCTCAGGTCAGACACGATAACATCAGATGCCAGTCTTGCCCAGGAGGTGAAACTGGGGCTCAGAACCGTATCTTACCAAATGTGGCAAACACCCCCAACAGCAGCTGCATCATTTGATCATCTAAAGTCAATCTGATTGTCTTATTTCCTCCTCAAACTTTCCAGCCAGGACTGCACAGAGCAGAGTCCCAGCCTGCACCAGTTTCCTACTGCTGCTGCAACTCGTTTCCACAAACCTAGTGACTGAGCACAATAAATATTTATCTTGCAGTCCTGGAGACTCTAGGAGAGAATCTATCTTCTTGCCTTTTCCAGATGCTACACACATTCCTTGGCTCATGATCCCCTTCCATCCTCAAAGCCAGCAAAGACGACTAAAATCCTCCCTTCATATCACTCTGACAGTGACACTTCTGCCCCCTCTCTTCCACATTTAATGATCCTTGTGATTAGTGGGAGCCCATCCAGACAATCCAGGATCCCAGGATCATCTCCCTATTTTAAAATCATCTGGTGAGCAACCCGATTCCACCCACTACTTTAACTTCCCTTGCCAAGTAACTAACACATCATGGGTTCTGAAGACTGGGATGTGGACAGCCTTAGAAAACCATCACTCTACCTACCACACAACCCTTGCTCCACTGCCCCCTCATCCCTACAGGGCTCCAACTCCTTCACACCTCCATTCCCACCTCCAGTCTCTAACCACTATACACTCTGTTCTTCAAGTATACCAATCTGCTCATCTTTTTCTAATTAATTTATACATATCTGTGCACAATTATAACTCATCCTCTAGGGCTCATCCCAAAGGTTGCCTTCTCTGAAGTGAGAAGTGTCACTCTCTGAAGGAGATCCCTAGTCTAATGACTCGAAGCCCCAACACTCTCACTGGACTTTCTGTGTATCCCTCCTGCAGCACTGTGTGGCCCTGCAACCATCTGTTTACAAGCCCCTTTCTCAGTCTGACTGGAGAGCCCTTAAATGACAAGAACCAGGTCTCATTCCTGGGGTTCCCAAATCATAGCAACTAGCAAAGGAAGCACTCAGAGTGTTCCTGAATCCTGAGTGACATTTTGCTGAGTTTCCGCAATAAAAGAGATGTTACAAATAACCTAGGCTAAGTGTACAGCAAGTAGGGCCAAGGAACTAGTTCAGATAATCATACTAGTAACACCTCAATAACCCACTGCCTAGCTTGATATGAAATACACTATCATGTGGAAGAATTTCTGTACCACAAGCAACACCCTTTCTACTGCTAATCTGTGGGTCCACTCTAAAGTAACTGATAAAATTAACCCCAAGAGAAATAAAGTATTTATCAGAAATGATTTACATTGCTCAAAATTATGCAAGAGAATTGACACTGCTCTAACAGCAGGAATGTCTGGCAAATACCAATGAGCTACCACATATTCAGCCCTCTCCAGGAAAGGCTGGAGGTGTAAGGGTGGAACAACTGGTGCTTTTTAGGGACAAACTGCCCCACGCACACAAATATACGTGCATACTGCAGTAAAGGGTTCTTATTGTTAGAAGGTGGTTATTAAGAAAACAGTCTGATTTAATATCAATGGCTTGTTACTTGATGTTCATACTCAAGCAAGAAAACTCCCCCTGGAGAGAAGAAAGACTAAAGACTAAGCAAAAGAAAGAGAATGCTGAGTCAGCACAATTATCAGCTTTTAATGGAGAAAGAGAATGATATAGTTTAAGTGTTTTAAAGGCATGCTCCCATTCAGATTCAGCAGAACTTCCCTGTTCAACTTTTCTTTTAAAATGTAAAATCTGAAGTTAATTTTAAAACATACTCTAAAAATCACTTTCAAGGAAGTCTGGGGGTGGAAGAACAAATAGAAGACACAGATTCAGCACCATGGACAGTGGGCTCTCTCAGGGCCTGTGAGAGTCTTTGCCGCCGGGACTGAAAGCTGAGGATGGATTTCCAATCTTTCAGTTATAAAGACCCCACTTGCCATCAAAACTTTTCCAAACCTTACAATATTGAGCATCAACTCACTAAGATAGTATATAAAGTTTTATGTATCCCAAAACGTGTACTGAAATCACACGTATAAACAACAGTCTACACACAAGTGAAAAGGACACTACTCAAAGTGGAGTCCTCAGTTGGTCCATGACTGCATTTGTGTCTGGAGATCCCCTGCCTGCTGACAGATGTCATGTCCAGAGTCACCATCTCAAGCTCCTCCAGCCCCTCTCATGAACAATGATCCTCCAGAGTGCACAATTCTGCAAACACTTCTCTCTGGGCAGAAATGGAGAATCTCCATTTCTCTGGGATGTTCCTAGCTGATGAATTGTTCTTGCACATGAGAGGGCTGGGAGTTAGTTCTCAATAGGGAGGCACCCTTGCACACCTCTTATGGGACCAAAACCTGAGTAAGTCCAAAGAAGAGGACGGGGCAACAGTTTGCTCCAGGAGGCAAGTTTAGTTTCAGAGGCATAGTGAGCGCCGTGACAAAGAAATGACTTGGAATGGAGGGTTTGTATGTTACCTATGTAGATTCAAAGGGTTGTTCTGCAAGACCCTGCACCCGCAGTTCCTTTTGGAGCACCACACACTACAAATCCTCATTAACCAACAGTGCTATTGGCTCACACGCAGAGTGAACTAGACCTTCATGTCTATGATCATGAAGGAAGGTGCCAACTTTGGTTAACTTTCCCAGTCTCCTAAAGAAGTAACATACTGGCGATATTGGGAAAAAATTAGAAAACACCGCTAGGAAAAAGAACACTAAAACACTTTCATTAGACACGTGTAGGGACAATAAGAAAAAAGCCCTCTCTGCCAGAAAAGAAAACAGGAACCTCAGCCAGCTCCACCTACCTCTTCTGAAGGAGGGTCACCAGAAAAAGAGGAAAGGAAGGAGGAGGTCAGGGGAAGAAAACAGGCAGCTGTTGATGGCTGGGGAGGCTGCACCCGCGCCCTGCATCCACCCACCGGCCCGGGGGTTTCGGGTTTTTCCCGGAATCTCTTCTAAATCTCGAGACATTTGTGTGGTTTTGAAACTAAGGCCTCACAGGTCCAGGGCGACGACCCAGCCCTTGTCAATGATGCGCAAGTGAGGAGCTCTGCATTACCGCTGGCAACTTCCGAATTCAGGGACGGGAGGCAGGCAGCCCGGCGCTCCGAGTGCACTTCCGTGCAGGTCCGCTCTCTCCCTGGACACCGTGCGCCAGCTCGAGCCAGTCACCGCAGGACCCCTGCTCTGCCCGTGACCCTCGCCGGGCGCCAGAGGCCGACCAGGACACGCCCAGGCCCGGGTTCCTGGCCAGGACCCTGCACGGGCTCGGGACCCGCGATCGGCCGGGACTCCCGACCCGCGCCCGGACCTCCGCGCAGGACTTCGTCCCGCACAGGGCGCCCAGTCCAGAACCTGCCCGGGGCGGGCACCTCGCCAGGACCCCGCCCTGCCGTGGACCTCCGTCCAGGACCCCGTCCGGGCCCGGGATCCCCGCCCAGGACCCCACCCAGGTCCCCACCCAGGACGCCGGCTCCACTCGGACCCCCGCTCGGCTCGAGGTCCCGCCCGCACGGACCCTCGCCCGGACCCTCGCCCAGGTCCCTCGCCCACCTCCCGGATGCCACTGGCCGGGGCCCATCAGCCGGACCCCGCTCAGCCCGGGACCCTCAGCCCGGGACCCTCAGCCCGCGCCAGGGGCCCTGCCCGCCCCGGCTCGGGCGAAGTTGGCGGGCCGCGGGCCCCGGGTCTGGACCGTGGCTCGGCGCGTCCGCCCGGGTCGCGGAGTGCGTTACGCCCGGCGCGCCCGACCGGACCCCGGCCCCGGCCCGCGGCCACTCACTCACCTGTCCCGCGGCGAGCGGCGAAGCCACGGGCCAGCGGCGGAGATGAGGCGGGGCGGACGCGGCGGGCCGGGCGGGGCTGAGGCAGCGGACGCCGCCTGGCGCGGAGCCTGAGGAGACCCGGCGGCCACCAAGGCGCGGAGGCTGAGGGCTCCTCAGGGCTGAGGCGGCGGCAGCGGCTCCTCGCGCTCCAGCCCAAGCGCTGCGCGCGGCTCGGGCCCACCCTCCCCTCGCTCCCCACCAATCCTGAGTCGCCCGCTGCCCCTGGCCCCGCCCCCGTCCGGAGGCAGGGCTCGCGAAAGCGGGCAACGCGGGCCAATCGAACGGCGGAACGGCGACGAGCGCGGCCAATCCGAGAAGTTCTCCAACATGAAGACAACTAGCGTCGAGGGGCGGGGGCGGGGCCCGGGGGTTCGGGGAAATCCGGCCCAATGGCGGTTGGGGGCGGGGCCCCAAGCTGGGGCGGGGCCCAAGACAGAGGCGGGGCAAATCTGTAAAGGGAAGGGGCGGGACCATGGCGGGGCGGGGAGGGGCGGGGCCAGGAGGGCGCGGCCGCACCGGACCTCAGCCGGGCGGAGGCGGCCGAGGTGTGGTGCTACAGGACGTGCAACCTGTGGCTCCTGGACGCGCGGGCCTGGGTCTGGGGGCGGGGCCACGCGTGGTCTCGCGGCGGCGAGTGGACACCAAGAGGCCGCTCGGCGCGGGTTCCCCAGGGTCGCCCTCGGTCAGTTCCGAGGCCCCGCGGTTTCCAGGCGCGCTGCTGGCTCGGACAGCCTCACAGCTCCGTGGGCCGCGGTCCTGGGGCGGTCAGCTGGACGCGCGGCCTTCGGCACCCTGCAGGTCGGGTCCGGGACCCCAGCCCCCTCCCGAGTACCTTTTATCCTGCGCCCGCGGCCCCTGCGCCCTGGTCTGCCCAGACTGAGGGCTGAACTTTCTCCCGCTGCAGATGTCCGGGCCGGCACACCTGGCGTAGGTGGCTGGGGCGGTCTGAAGAGCTGGCTGCCTGGGCTGTCCTCAGGAAACGGAATGTTTTAGTTGTTTTATTTCAGGATTCTTTGTCCACCCTTCCTCGGCTGCGTTTTGCTTTGTTTTGTTTCTATTATGGTCATTTTCGTCAAACTGAACTCTGTCTCATTTGTGCTCCTGACCTAGTATTAGTACATGCTTAGTGCTTCCAGAGCAGCACCAAAGGGAAAAACCGGATACTACTGCCTGGGGCAGAGGGTTGGGTGTGGTTCAGGGACCTGCCTTCTGCTGCATCCTCAGGCCTTGGAGCCAAGGGTCCAGCGTACTGCCTTCCTAAGGCCTTTGGCAAGAGAAGGGCCAGACAGACACTAGAAGCCTCCAGGAGGCTGGGGAGTTAGTACCCAAGTCCCCAGAAGCCCAGGCTACAGGCCTTGTGGGAAGGGGCCTGAGAACCAGACTTGTCCTCCACAGGTAGATCCAACAGGGTGCCCATTGGCAAGGGTTACTGCAGATGGGGCAGGAGGGATTTCCCAGGCATCTCTGTGGGAAGCTGGGTGACTTCTCAGTTACCTCTAGGCTTTTGTGAGCAGTGGACAGGTGGGCAGAGATAGGAGCAGGTGGGATTCAAGCTGAAAAAACAAAACTCATGCTGCCCTGAAACCTCAGACACTTAAGACCGCCCAGTCAGGACAATAATGTGCCTTAAAGGCAGAGGAGCCCCTGCTGCACTCCCTGCCTCCCCAGAGGGGTAAGAGGGCCTTTGGAAGCTTGCTGGCCACTCCTGCCTGTCACAGCACTTTGAAGTTCTCTTCTTCTGAAGACTTGAAGATCTTCATAGACCTGGACCTCATTACAGTTCCTGAGGCCCCTGGGCACGCCCAGAAACAGGCAGAGCTCAGGGACAGGTATCTGTGGAATCCACTGGCAGGGAGAAAGTTCTGTACTCCACATGAGAGACAGGCCACAGTTACTGGGGTGGGATGGGTAAGAAAGGTATATTATCATTTGTCTTTAAATGTAACCAGAGTAATTCAAAGACAACCTGTAAAAAAGAAAAGACCTAAGTAGAGCTTCAAAGGGAGGTGTCCCTAAGGCTCCTGCCTGGGGAACCTGTATGAACATGTGAGTAGATTTCCAGCTGTGTGCTTTGGGAGAACCATTCCAATGATAGGGAAGAGGACCAAGGAGGAGAGGGAGGCCTGGTGGAGGGCTGCCAGGCACGCTGGGAAAGGATGCTGAGAACCAGGACCTTGCTCCGATAAATGAACAGGAAGGCATAGAGGTAGATCCCCTCCCACAGAACTTGGGGTCAAGGACCCCTGCCCCTACTCCCACCCTGACCAAGGGCTCAAGGGTTCACAGCACCTGACCCCATGTCCCTACCTTCAGCCTCCCCAGGACTCTGCATGCAAAAGTGCTGGAGGGACCCTGGGGATGCTGCTCTGCAGGCTGGAGCTTGGGCGGGACTCTGGGCAGAGTACTTTTATGCCCCAAGATTACAGGCTGCCAGCCTCCCACTCCCACCTTCCAGGAGCCAGGCCTTTCAGCTGCCTGTATCGCCTCCTGGAAGACACAGTTAGTCATTAGAAGAGTAATGATAGTGTTTTCAGGGCAGCGAGTTGGACCCTAACAACTTTCAATTATTTCCAGTTCCTGCCAACCCTGGGAAGAAAAAATGCAGATCATCTCACGACCCGCCCTTGACACACAAGACAGTGGCATCTGTCTGCACTGCATCTCATCTCTGCACTCTGAACCAGCAGCAGGGCAGCCCCCAACCCAGCCTGGGAGCTGGCCACCCACATCATCTCACAACGCACGGTCTGTGCATCCATCACCTGCGCCCCTCCTCCCCCACCGAGCTTCCTGCCCTGCATTAGCCCTGAGAGTGCCTGTCCACGCCTGCCCGCCTTCCCAGAAGTGCCCCCTGGGGCTCCTATTTATAAATACTCCGTGGTGTATTGTTGGGGGCGTGGATAGCGGGAGGAAAGGAGCCTTATAATTATCACTGCTTGGAGTGATGTCAGCCAAGCCCTAGGAAGTCTCCACGCTCTAGCTTGGCCTTCCTGATTGTCACACTCATCCTTGCCACCACAGAGATGGGACATCTGGAGGGGTGCGGGCGAGAGCCTTCTTTAGCTCCATGTTAGATGGCTAAAAGTGCCGGGAAAATAGTTACACACAGAAAGCAGTCACAGTGGTAATTAATGTCGAAATCCTCTGAGACATGTAGACCTGCCCCGCCCTGCAGCCTGGCGGAGCTCAGCCCTTCCATGCGACATCAGCTCTCAGCTGCAGGGCCTCCTCTGCCCAGCCACAGGCAGGCATCCACGCAGAAGAAGACCTGAGCGTGGAGTGGAGCCTGTGGCCTCCGCTGACCTCCAGGAGGACTGCCCCTCCGTGCTGAGCCATTCTGCGGTAATAACTCACAGGGCCGCCCCCGACATGCAGCCAGAGAGGAGCACGCACTTTGCCTAGTAGCAAGCCTTCGACGGGACGGGGACGTTACCATTGGTCTTCCTCACGCAGCATCACAGAGGTCCCCCTGCAAGGACCTGCCCCAGCAGCACCGGTCGCCCTCCCCACCAAGGTTCCCTACAGCGCCCAGGCGGCTGTCATCTCATCTCCTGAAAAGCTGCCCAGGGTGGGCGGAGCAGGTCTTTGGAGAAGAGTCTAGGAGCTGTAGGAAGCTAATGCCTGTGCCAGCTGCCCGGGCTGTGAAAACACAAAAATACGCTCTGGACTGGTTTCCTCTTTTTTGATATCAAAATATCACAAGTGGGCCTCACCTAACTTATCTGGCAATCAATCGTTACTTTTGTTGGGCGGGGCAATTTGTGGGGCCCTCTCGTGGTTGCCCCATGGAAAAGGCAGGTCAGCAGCTGCATGCTGCATGGCCTGCTGGGTCCCTGGCACTGTGGGGACTGAGGAAATGCTCACACAGAGATCCCAAAGCAGAGACCCGCATGGCCCACTGAGGGGGCCCTAACTGGAATGACTAGGTGGCCAGAAGTGCTGTGGTAACATGCACTGATGGGGTGTCCACGAGCACTCCTGTGAAGAGACAGAGGTCCTCCAGTTTTTCTACGCTCTTCCCTCTGGGGCTTCCAGCTGCCCGGCCTAAACATCTGCCCCCCAGAACCTGAACCACATTCTACAGAAGTTCTCCCTGTTTCTGCATCCCTCGAGACTCAGGCAGGCCCCTGTCTTTCCCCCACCCCCACCCCAGTGCTGGAAGCCCGGGTGGACACAGGCATGGAAAGCCTCTGCAGAGGGTCCTGTGATGTGAAGGGCTTGCAGTGACATCTGTCCTACAGACACCAAAGGTTGTTCCAGTGTCGGTAACGTGGATTCAAGCCCTTCCTGGAAGCAGATGGCCTTGAGCCCTGAAGAACAGAGCACCCTGGGTGTGAAGGAGACCCACAGGCACTAGCCCCTGGCTTTGCTGGTGGAGCCTCCTGTATCCCTTCTGGGAAGGGCCCAGGGCCCTGCAGTTGCCCCACCATCTCCAGTAGCCTGGGCTGCGTGCCTGCTTGCCCTCAGCCTTCCCACCGTCTAGGGAGAAGAGGTGTCCCCAGAGCAGGGTCCAAGAAGTTCCTGCAGAGATGGGTGGACACCACCAGGACCGTGAAAACCTTGGCTTAGATGACAGGCAAGAACTTCAGCCCAGGCCGGTCAGAGGCACAGACAGATCACATGCCAGGGAGAATGTGGGCCATCTTGAGAGTAAGAGATGCCTTTGGGGGTTCTCAGCTCTTCTTCAAAAGGAAACCTGAGGGTGTATATGGGAAGGCTCGTAGGAATGGTATCAGTTTGACATGTCTGGCAATCTCAAGGCAGTTTATGATGGTCTGGTCCATCTCAGGATCCTTAGGGTGCTGTGGTCTTCATTATCTGATCACTAGATAGTGCTGGAAAGTCCCCTAAATCATTGGATCTGTCTTTATTTGTTGGGGGTTAATTTACGTGCACAGGTAGATTCACAGATTTCCCAGGAATTTTGGAGTAGCAGGCCTGCGTGAGTCTGGCTTGGAGAGGAGCAGGCCTGGAAACTGTGAGGAACTTTTGCATCAAAATTTTATTTCCTTGTTCCTCTCTATTTCTGATTCCCTCTCTCTTACGTCAACACCAAAAAGGGAGAGTTGTCAGCCGTGCCTTGAAGTGACACCCCTGAAACTCAGACTCCTCAGATTCTGGAGCTCAGGTCACTGCCCAGAAAGAGCTAGAGAGAGAGATGGAGCAAAAAGAGACAGGCGGGAGGCAGGGAGGCAGAGCCCCTCAGCTGAGCTGCCTCTTGTTTGGGGAAGACTCAGTGTAGTGGAGCCCCAGCCTCCCCTTCTCTGAAGGCCTCCCCAGGCACCATTAAGACTAAAAGTAGAAAAACTCTTTGTTTTGGCTGTGAGCCTCCAAGGGACCACTGCCTCCCTCCAAACCTTACCGGCTGAGGTCTGGGAAAAGCCTGGAAGGGAAGTGTGGAGGCTTTGAATCTGGCCAGATGTGGGCATGTGTTCTGAATGCCCTTGATTTGCCTACATATGCTTAACATTTTAAAACTCACTTTTACATTCATTTACTGCTTTTTTTCTTTTTAGGGTCACTTTAAATCACAGTTGACGTAATTATCTCTAATTTCTGCAGAGATGAATTTAAACACACAGGACTGCTCAGTGGAGGAGTCCTGTATAGAAAGAGGCTGGCAGTGGAGGTGTGGCCCAGCCCTCCCAAGTTTTTCTTCTCTCAGGACACCAGCTTTCTTAGTGTCCCACCCGTGTGGTTGCAGTGACTGCTCTGTCCTCCTGCTCTGCCGGACTGGAAAATGCATGCATGCACATTTAACCTTCTTGCCACCAAAGACTTCTGCTAAGTGTTTCAAGGTGAAAGTTCAAAAACGCAAGTAGTGGGGAACATACCCTTAAATGCAAATTAAGGGAGACCCTCTAGCAGAGATCACACCCTGGGAGCCTGGGAGCTGCCGCGCTCAAGGAAGGTGCTGCCCAGCACCCTCTCCCAGTTCCCATCCCACAGCTGAAGTCCCGGACCCAGGCAGTCGGTGCCCTTATGGCACCTGTGGGCCATTGGGAGCCTATGCATTTGCAAAGCCCTGAGCACGGCTAGGCTGCAAAGAGATCGCCAGGTCTCTCCGTGCCCTCCCCGCCTGCCTCCTGAGATGGGGTCAGCAGTCCCTCGTTAGCCTGTCGCTAGGCAGGATCTGTGCAGCAGGCATGTGGCAAAGAAGGTTCTTCCCCCCACCTGAGGTGGAGACAACCATACCTCCTGACCTTCGTGGTATCCCTCCCTCTTGCACCCTGCTGAGGAGAACCTGGGTGGCATCATGTCTCCTAAGCTCCAGTCCTGTGGCCTCTTCTCGCCCTCTGCTGCAGGTCCCTACTCAGCTCCTGAAGGGTCAGGCGAAGGCACAAGTGTCTGCTTTTTCACTCCTGGGTCTCAGTCGGCCACTGCTGAGACCCTGGGACACAGGGCAGCTCCCAGCACCCCACCACATACTGACGCTGACCACACCCCTCCCACCCATGGCCATCAGCACCTCCTACTCCTCTGACCTCCTGGGGCCAGCAGCTCATCCCTGTGAACTCTCACAGGCCCCAGAAGGAGCCGGAGACACTCGCCCTGCTGGTGTGAACAATACAAACTTCTCAGGGTGGGGTAATGGCTTTTACTGGACACTGGCAGGCTCTGCAGCCATAGAGCACCACACACGAGATGGGTGCTGCCTGTCCTTCTCTGGTGCTACACTCTCTGCAACAGAGCCGCACATGCAGGCCAAGGTGAGAGCTGGCCAGTCCAGAGCACAGAGAACCAGGGAGGGACTGGGGCCACTGGACAGAATTATAGAGCTGAAGGACAGCTCAGTGACGAATGAAGGTGCTCCTACACCAAGACTATGATAAACATGAGTGTCCACCAAATTGCAGCCCAGCACGTGGGGGCCAGAGGCTCCATACCACCAGCATGTTCCACATGGAGGAAGTGGGGGGCTCATGGTGGAGAGGGGGCCTGGAGCTGCACCTGCAGAGCACGCTAGGTAGGGGACAGCACGCAAGGGCTCCCTGCTGACAGCTGAGAAGACAGGAGAGACACGGCTGTGTCTCAACACGTGCACACACAACACACACACCATGCACACACCACATGCTGTCATGTGCACACACATTCACAACACAAACCATGCACACACAATGCCCTCACATGCACACACTACACGTACAGACACACCATGCACATACCACATGCTCTCATGGGCACACACTACACACACACCATATGCTCTCACGTGCACACACACCACATACACACACACCATGCACACACATGCTCACACATGCTGTCATGAGCACACACTACACATACACACACCATGCACATACCACATGCTCTCATGTGCACACACACAACACACATACAATACACACACCACATGCTCTCACATGCACACACCACATACACACATGCCACAAGCATATGGGCACACACATGCACACACATACACATGCACACATATCCACACCCACTATGCATGCACATGCCACACACTCCACAAACACACCTGCACATACACATGCACACACACACCCATGTACACATGCACACATGCACACACCATGTACACACGTGCATACATAGCCTATGTACACAAGCATGCACACACTCATGCACACACCACATGCATGCACATTTCACACAGTAACCAGGTGACCATGGACTGAAGCCCCCAAACGTGATGAACCTTTCCTGCTTTGAAGTTGATTCTCTCAGGCATTTTGTTACAAGGCTAACAGCTGACTATCAAAACACAGGGGTGGACTGTAAGGGATTCTGTGTATGCGTCACTTCAGATGGTCTGGTTTGCTGCCGTCGCCCTGCAGCCAAAGCACATCTCTGTCTCCAGGGCCTCACGTCATGTGCAAGCAGAACCCAAGAGTGCCTGGCCCCAGGTTCACACTAGGGGCCTCCACGGCCTTCTTGAGGCTTCCTTTCGTGCAGGGTGCGAGGCATCAGGACATGTCTATTACCACACGCATGCCTCTGGAGAACAGACGCACCCTGGCTGGGGAGCAGGGTGGCCAGCACACCCTGGCCAGACCTGAGCACACTGACCCCACCGTCCGCCTGCCATGACTGCCTGGAGCTGCAGGTGCAGCTCTGAGGACAGCTGGAACTGAGCGGTCAGCCCTCGGCAAGCACTGGCTCCTCATCCTCACGGCCCTGCCTTTCCGGCCTCAAGCCCTCTCTCTGGGCTGGCACTCCCCAGGACAGGCCTTGCTGCGGGCTCTGCTCCACACGGACACTGCACCGAGAACATAAAACAACACGGTACATGCCATTTTCTAAATACCTTTGTTTGAAAGAAAGAGAATAATATCAGTGCCCAAAATAAGTGAGAAGTCAAAGCCACAGCTGTCATGAGAGCAGACACTTGGAGTAACCCTCAGGGACAATAGACCAGAAAGAGGGCCTGGGGTTGGGGGACAGGCAGGTAGAAAGATATGCAGGTGGGATAAGAGGCATGGCTGTGGCCCCGGAACCTGAAGGAGCATCTTGTCCAGGAGAAGACTGGATAAACTTACCCACTGCTCTAAGCAATCGGCCAGTTAGTTCCCCATCTGTCCAGGAGTTCAATGGGAAAAGGGCTCCCTAAAAAAGAACCCCGCGTGAGTGGGACCTGGACTTCTCATTCTCGGTGTGTGGGTCTCAGCTGAGAAATGAGTATGATATGACTGATGTCCCCGGTACCGCACATGCTCCTGTGAGGACACATCTGCGAGCTGAGAACAAGCTCGTGACAGAAGGCTCAAGCTGTGCAGGGGACAGGGAGGCCCAGAGAAAGCCCCTGGCTGCAGCAGCGTGGGGTGGTGCACCTGAGAACCAGAACAAGCAGAAGAGGAACCCAACATGGTGCACACGATTCTCAAAGAGGTAAACAGCTGCTGGGCGCGATGGCCATGTCTGTAATCCCAGCACTGTGGTAGGCTGAGACAGGAGGATCGTGGGTTCAAAGCCAGCCTCAGCAATGGTGAGGTGCTAAGCAACTCAGTGAGACCCTGTCTCTACATAAAACACAAAATAGGGCTGGGAGTGTGGCTCAGTAGTCGAGGGCCCCTGAGTTCAGTCCCCAGTACAAAAAAAAGAGGTAAATAGTTTAGAAACTCCAGAAATGAAAAGTCTAACCACAGAAAACACAAAACAAAACTCAAAGGAAAGGCTAAAAACAGGTGAGTCACATGGAAATGAGAAATAACAAACCAGAATGTAAGGATGAGAACATATCCAGAAAATAGCACAGAAAAATGGAAAACAAGACACAGGCCCGTAGGAGAGGAAAACAGAATGAGATAATACAACATAGGTGGTGTTCGAGCCCACGCCTACTGCTATAACAAAATACCTGAGGTTGGGTAATTATAAACATCATAAATTTATTTCTCACAGTTCTGGAAACTGGAAGTCCAAGATCAAGGCACCTGAAGTTTCCTATCTGGTGAGGGCTGCTCTCCACTTTCAAGATGGTGTCTTGTTGCTATGTCCTCACCTCATGGGAGGCGGAAACAACAGTGTCAGCTAGCTCCCTTGGGCCCTGTCAGAAGAGCACTAATGTCACCCCTGATCATCTAATTTGCTCACCTCCTAGAGGTCCCCTTGTCAATACCATTTCAGGCCCTAACACACATGTTTGGGAGGACGCATCCTGAAAGCATGGCTGGAGCAAGGAGGTTCGGGGGAGGCAAATACCAGAATGTCTTCAGACGGGAGAGGTGTTAGCTTTCTAGGGTCCCCGTAACACAGCACCCAGACTGGGGGCTCACACAACAGAGGTGGTTCCCTCACATTGTGGAGTCTAGAGCCTGAGATCAAGGGGCCTCTGGGATGGTTCCTCCCAGAGCTTCTCATTGGCTTGCAGACAGTGTCCTCTCCCTGTGTCCTCATGGGTTCGTGCCCTGTGTGTGTCTGACCTCCTCTCCTCACAAGGACACCAGCCATACTGCATGAGGGGCCACCCCCAATGGCCTCATTCTAAATTAATTAGGATTTTGAAGGTCCCATCTCCAAAGTCACACGGGAGGTTGAGGGCCTGCAATAGGAAGTGACAGAGCTGAGAGAGACCAGGGCTCTGTGAGGCTCCAGCAAGATCAAAATAGAGAACCCCGAAGAAGAGACACCTGACAGGTGACCAGAAAGTGGATGCTAACGGGAGGAGAGGGAGGTGGCTACAGCGTCCAGGGGCCTGCTGAGGAGGAAGTGACATCTGTACTATGCAGAGGGAAAATAAAAGCCCCCAAGAATTTACGCCCAGCTGACCCCTCACCCAGCAGGGAAGCTGAGGGGGCCACTGAAAGTCACGCCCCAGGAGAGGGGCCAGGGCGTGGCTTAGAGAGCAGAAGCAAGCTAACTAAACAACCTGGACCAGACACGCCGCCTCAGGAAGTCTGGAGATGGGAGGAGGCAGCCCCGGCTTGGCTGCAAGGTGAACCTGGGGCTTCTCTTTGCAGTGGCTCCTCAACCTCAGCCCACAAGAGTCCCCAAGGTAGGTGCAAACCACACCGACCCCTGCGCCAGGCTACTCATCCACCCACAGAGCGAGGACAAGCAGGACTTCCTTGCTGTGGAGAGGTGGCCCTGTGTGAGCTCTCTCCCTCTCCCTCTCTCCTTCTCTCCCTCTCTCTCTCTCCTTCTCTCTCTCTCTCTCCTTCTCTCTCTCTCTCTCCTTCTCTCTCTCTCCTCTCCTTCCTCTCTCTCCCCCCTCTCCTCCTCCTCTCTCCCTCTCTCTCTTCTCCTGTCTCTCTTTCTCCCTCTCTCTCTCTCCCTCTCTCTCTCTTCCTGTCTCTGTCTCTCTCTCTCTTCTTCTCTCTCTCCCTCTCTCTCCACCCCCCCTCTTCCTGTCTCTGTCTCTCCCACCCCCAGGGTCATGAACTCTC
>CM053409.1:118654974-118681738 GCA_028644305.1 Xerus rutilus | reverse complement strand
GCAAAACTGTGGAAGCAACCCAGATGTCCTTCAATAGATGAATGGATAAAGAAACTGTGGTACATATACACAATGGAATATTATTCAGCAATAAGAGAGAATAAAATTATGGCATTTGCAGGCAAATGGATGGAACTGGAAAGCATTATGCTAAGTGAAGTAAGCCAATCCCAAAAAACCAAATGCCGAATGGTCTCTCAGGTGATTTTGAGAATGGGGTGGCTGATCAAAAACGTTTCAAGACCATAAGGTTAAAGAATTTTAAATTTCTTCTCTCTCTCTCTCTCTCTCTCTCTCTCTCTCTCTCTCTCTCGTGCTGGGGATTGAACACAGGGCTTCGCACATGAAACATATGAACTACCAAGAAAAACACTGAACCTGAACAGCACATCGCAGAGTTAGCCAGGAGTTTTGGGTGGCAATGTTCATTCACCCTCATGAGCAGCACATGACACCACCCCCTGCTTGGACCCTCAGCCGAGAAGCAAGATGGTAGCAGTCCCCTCTCAATGCTGGCGGGAGGACTGGTGGAGAGACCCAGACCACCAGTGCTCGCACCGTGGCTGCTGCCCGGAAGCCACTGTCCTTGCCAGGGAGATGTGTGAGCCAGACAGCATTCAACTGCTTTACAGATCGGCTCCCTGTCACAGAGCTGAGGAGGGGAGGGTGACGTATCGAGGTGGCCACAATGTTTCCTGCCCACATGTCCTTCCAGAGCTCGCTGCTCACCCAGGAAGACCCCAGACCTGTGCCTGCTCCTCTCAGCCAGAGTGAGGCTGGGCTAGAAAAGAGCCTGGCGTTAGCCACTCTGCCTTTCTTAGGAGCCCCTGCAGGCCCTGGCCACCCACCACAGACCTGAGCCTCTGCGCTGGAGAGGCTCACGGAGGTTTAGTAAGCTCCAGCCCCAGCAACTGACCCACCCAGATGGGGACCAGTAGTGCAAGAGAGCCACCCAGCTGAGCCCAGTCGACCCCAGAACCCAAAGGGGCAAGAAGGGAGGCCACTGCTGTTGCTTTACGTCACCGTGTTGGCGCCTGGCCCAGCCCCAGCAGCAGAGGAGCAGCTGTGCTGGGCCATGATGCTCGTAAGCAAAGCCTCTGCTGCCACAGAGAAATGGCAGGAAATCGCTCCACCTGCTGCTCACCACCAGCCGGAGGCCAGTCGGGGGAGCAGTGACGGACAGCTCCACCAGGACCCAGACCTCCCTGCGCCAAGCACTGGGGAGGCAAGCATGGTAGCACAGGGTCCCCACAACACAGGCTGCGGATCCTCCGCTCACTTCAGGTCACCTGGTCACTTGCCAAGAGCAACAGCCCGGCCTGGCCACCAGGCAGGCAGCACGTTACTTCACTTCACTTAAAACACAAGCAAAAGAAAAGAAACAGCAGTGCAAACCTCCCAGCACCAGGGAGGGCCGGCTCCTTTAAAGCACGTTAAAGCAGGGTTTCGTCTGTGCGAAGCTGGGGCGGGCGTAAACCTGGGATCAGCGCTCAGTGGCACAAGTCTTGTGACGCCCCACCCCCTCCAGGAAGGGCCCGGAGGCCTCGTACCCTGGAAATCCTGCCACCCTGTGTGCTACTGAGATAACAAATGACATACATCTTGGGACAAAGCTTGGCATTAAAATGTTCAAGGGAAAAAATCTGCGGATGATTTTGATGGGATGAAGTGACTGATCCCTCCTGGGAGTTTGTCTGAGCGCGGGGAGGGCTTCGGATTAAAACCTCGTCCTCAGACGTGAAAGCGAGCCTCCCGCCGCCTGTCACTGCAGCCCGCGATCTGGCTTGAGCTCATTTTCTCCTTAAGCTGCCCAGCACATACTTTTCCCCAAGAGTGATTTTACAAATCCAAGTATTTATTTCCTGTGTCCTGAAAACTCTGTGCCCCTCGGAGTGACCTGCTTGTTAGAAGCTGAAAGGCGACAGCCGCTCAGGCCCATGCGCCCCTGGCCGCAGCCCATCGGAGTGGCCCACCCTGGGTGGCCGTGCCCGAACAGCAGGGACATCACCAGCCATGTGACATGGACTTAATGGACGCGAGTGGGAAATGGCTGCTGGCCTCAGGACTCCCTGTCCTTCTCAGGCCCTGGCCCTCTGCCCAGGCAGGTTCCAGCTTACTGGGGTGAAAGTGACCTACCCCAGCCCCTCCCCAGTCTCCCCGACTCTCTGAGCCTCACTGTCACTCTTATTCTGGAGATTGAGCCGAGGTTGCTGTGAGGACCAAACGGCATGTGTGTGAACGCATGGGAAGCTGCTGGGAGGTCAGCCATGTGGGGGAGCCGCCCAGGAGCCCCTCCATCAGGCTCCTCCACCCTCTCTTGAAGTGCCTTCCTCCCTCCTGGGTCAGGAGGTTGACCTTTGATGGAATGAAGTGACTGGTCCTTCCTGGGAGTCACACGAGTCGACCTCCACTGCCAGTGCCTCTCCCCTCCCTCCTCCAGTTTCCAGCCTCCTCTGGTGTGGCCCTCTACTGCCCGAAGGTGCCTGCCCCTCACGAGGACGGTATGCAGGGAGAACAACAGGGCGGCTGCAGCGCCTCCTGCTGAGCTGGAGGGGAAGCCCCACTCCCAGGTGTCCTCCACCGTCCTGCACCTCAGCCAGCTGGTGTGTGCACGTGGACATGGGGTCCTCTGGCACACTGGCCACACTGCCTGTGGAACATCAGTGTGGGTCATTTTCTGAGAAGGAGCTCTGAGCTTCCACTGTGGGCCCTGGCTTCCCAAGCCCCAGAGAACGGGCCCTGGTCCTCCACCCCTCTGGCGCCCATGGAGGGTGGTCTCACCAGCACCAGACACCTGGTGGGGTCTGTCCCCATGAGCCAGGACAAAGCACCTCTCTCTGCTCCTCCTCAGCGCTTCCAGGAGAGCCACAGTGACCTGCCCCCAAGCCCTAGGCTTCCTGTACTTTGGTGACACCTGAAGTGTCTCATTTTCACCTGGAGGTTTCCGGAGGCCGATTCAAGACAGGGAGCATGAGTCACTCCAAGCTTGCGTCAAGTCTAACGCTCTTGTGGAAGTGCCACCCGCTGGTAACTGGGAAGAGCTGCAGTGCCACCTGCACCCTGCAGGCTGCTGCCCTCCTCGCCCACAAAGGCAGCTCCGGGGGCAGCCAGCCACTGCGCCCCTCTCAGAGGACGCATCAGAGTGACTGTGTGACTGGTGGGAGCTGGTCCCTCCCTGCTCCCAGGGGATGCGAGGTGAGTCCAGCCTGAGCCTCTCCCCACCCCGGCCCCCTCTTCTCCCAGGATGGGAACCAGGGCCTTTGAGCCTGAGGTCACTTCAGAGAGAAGAGATAGTGAGGACCACAGGGGTGCAGCTGAGTGGGGCCACCTGGGGAGCCCCAACAGGTGGACAAGGCCAACCAGAGGGAAGAGCACCAGAGGGGCGAGTCAGCAGAGGGGCCAGCTGGAAGTGGAGTCCATCAAGTACAGACTTGATGCCTGGGAGGACCCATGAAACTGACAGAGGGATAAAGAGGAGAGAAATCACAAGTTACGGCTGCTGTTGGGACTGCCAGTGTGGACTCCCCAGACCCTTCAGAGATGAGCGGGGAGGACAGGGGTCGCATAAGGACTTAGTCCCAGACCAGATGACAGATTCCATCAGGAGCTTGAGCTACCTGAATCTACAGACATGGAGCCCTGAGAGGTCCTGAGGGATGGCAGAGATGGAGTATGAACACCTTCCCACGGAGGAGGGGAGGAGGCGTGGGCCTGGGGTGGCTGGTGAATGCCGCCCACCCTGGAGGAAGGGCCCACGCAGCCCCCAGGGAGAACACTCAGGGAACAGCAGCACATACCCACACCACAGCCTGAGCTCCTCACCAACATGCCACAGGGGAGCTGTGTCATAACCAAGAAGAGCCACCCAGAGGCAAGGCCACCACCACCCAGCGGAAACACGTCGACCCAGTGCGTGGAGAGTTCCGTCTGTTGACAAGGAAAACTCTCAGCAAGCCAGAAACAGGCTTCCTCAGCTGATAAAGGGTCTCGTGGAAAACCGGCGACCAAGGGCCCACCCTGGAAGGTCCACACGTGCAGCCACAGGGATGGCGAAGACGGCAAAGGGTGCTGCGCACGGTGACACCTTGCAGGACACTCAAAAGTCACTGGGGAAGATCGTAGGCCTAAAAGGCTGAGGGAGAGGGACACACCTGCAGCGCTCCTGGAGGAAGGCCCAGGAGAGCGTCCCCTGACGCTGGCATTGGTGGAGAGTTCTTAGGATGGAAACGACAAGAACGATAAAACCAAGGATCAACGAATTAGACTTCATGGAAATGAAAAACTCTGTTCCTCAAAAGACACTATTAAGAAAATTAAGTAGTCAGCCCCGCTCTGACGAAAGCAGCACAATACATTGTTACGGCAAAGTCGTGTCCAGAACAGTGCCAACCGCGAGGACCCGGGCGGGCGAGCCCCCACCAGCACAGACCCGAGCCGCGCTTCCCCCGACGCCGGGGCTGGAGTGCGCCCCGGGCAGAGGGCCTGGGTGGGCAGGGAGAGCGCGGCCCAGCGGCAGCACCGCGGTGCCAGCTCCTGCGCGGCGACGTCCACAGGGAGACGGGTCACCCCGTGGGACAGCCTGACGGGGATGTCCACAGCGGCCTTGTTCACTACCGGAAGCAGGGCGCCACGCCAGCGTCGCGAGCTGGGGCACGTCCACCGGAGGGTGCAGCCGGCGTGGAGGAGCAAGCGTGCGACAGGCCCCTGGCCTCCTGACCTGGAGGGCCAGACTCAGGAGAGGACCGGCCCAGGGCAGAGCCACGCAGGGGCCTGGCCCGCGACAGCTGGGAGGAGCCGGATGTCGTGGCGGATGTCGTGGCGGCCTGCTGGCCTGGGCAGGGGCAGCAGGGCGTCCCGCGCAGCAGGAGTCCTCCGCAGGCGCCCCTCTGGGGGTCTGTGCCCTCGCGGCGGCTGAATCCCACCTGGACTCGCCACGGAACGGGCACCCATCAGGACCCAGGCTGACAGCCGGAGCGGCGGAGCGAGGCGAGGCGGGACCAGGGCCAGGCCCTGCGGAGCAGCACCCGGCCGGCCGCAGGCGCTCCCGGCGCCCCGTCCAGCAGGGTGCGGCTGTGCTGAGGCTTTAGTCCCCCGGGACGTCAGTGATGCAGCGGGGTGGTGCGCAGACCTGGCGTTTCACGCGGGCGTCGCCTTTCGCTGGCCGGGTCTGGGTGGGGGTTGTTACTTGTTTCCTCCCCTCAGCGGTGCTGAGGCACGACTGCCTCGGAAGAAACCACGGCTGACTAAACTGTGCAGTTGGTTGGGTGTGGACACGTGCCCCAAGCCACCCCGTGGTCCAGATGAGGAACTCAGCCACCTGCCCCTGGGATCCCGCACCCTGCCCTCCCTGTCCCATGGCTAGACGCAGGTGTGCCCCATCCTCGGAGACTGGCCCGCAGCTTCCAGGATTCATACACCTGGAGTGGTGCTGCATAAACGGTCAACCCAGCTGTGCTTTACTTCTCATCTGACCTCTGAGAGGCCACAGCACCTATCCTGAGATGCGTGGCCCACATATCTTCCTTCCATCTCTCCGGCAGGAGGTGTCTGTCCCCCACCTGCTGAACGGCCTTTGGGTCATTTTTGGTTCTGGGGCATTAGGAATGAAGTTGCTGAGAACATCCCCGCCCAACTCTTTTGTGGATACATGATTCAAGTTGTCTTGGATAATTACCAGGCCTGGAATGGTGGGATAATTACCAGGACTGGAAAGGGGGGACCACAGGGTATGAGTGAATCAAGTGATACTTGGGACCCCCTCTGGGACATGTCACCCTCTGCCATGTCCCCAGAAGGAAGCACTCTCAAAACCACACAAATCCTGAGGCTTTGTACCAAGGGGCAAAGTCAGGCCACCTTTGGGCCAAAAGAGATGTGAGCTCCGGTCCTGCAGCCTCCAAGTTGACAGTCTAACAGCACACCAGCTTAGCCGCCATCTTCTTTTCATCCTTTTAAACACGGGTGGAAACACCCCCAACTCCCCTGGCCCATGGGGAAAGTTTTGAGATTCCTGAGGCTACTGACTACTGCCTCCCTGGGGGTGACCCTGTCAGGACCTTAGATCCTTTTTCAAGACAGTCATATATGTAATTGCATGAAAGCTGGCAACAAGAACTGGACCTTTGGTTTGGGTGACCCAGGGACAAGTGTGGCCTGGCCCAGCATCTGCCATGCAGCCCTGCTCAGGTGTTTGTGGTGACAAGGATACAAGCTTAGAGGGGACTCCGGGACATCAGGGGAAAGGGACAGCTGAGGTCCTGGGACTATGAGGGTGTCTTCCTAGCAGCTGCCAGAGAGGCCTCAGTTAAGCAGCAAAACATGGAGTCATTTTGTCTTCCAGAAGAGTCCACCTTCCCTAACCAACACAGGTCATGGAGGATCTCTGATGGAAGACCCCTATTTTTTTTTTGCTTTCCCCCCCCATAGCTTTATTGAGGTAAAATTGAAGTACAATAAAATGCACATATTTGAAGTATGCAATTTGATTGTTTTTGACAGGTATGTGACCAATACAATCAATATAAAAAGCATTTCCATTACTTTTTTTTAAATCTGAAGTCATGCAGACTGTGTTTCCTGCATGATTTATTACATTAGGAGTCAGTCACTTTAAGATATGTAGAACCCCACCCCATAGGTCAACTACTTCAAAACTAAATGTCACACTTATAAATATATCAGAGGCCAAGGAACGAAGTACAAGAGAAGTAAATAAAAAGTGCTTTGAACTAAGTGATAATAAAGCTTAAAATATCAGGATCTCTGGGATGAAACAGTAGTCAGATGAACATTTATAACAAAGTACTTGTATGAGAAAGAAGTTAGAATAACAATCAAATTATTTTCAAATTATGTAGTAGGAAGGAAAAATAAGAGTAGGAACAGAAATATATGAAATAGAGAAGAAATAATACAGCTAAAATTTGATAGAAAAAAACAAGTCTAATCAAGAAAAAATGAGAACACAAAAACTAATATCAATGGAAAAGGAGCTATCAAAATAACCCTACAGGTGCTAAAAATATATTAAAGTAATATTACAATGGTATGCCAACATATGTGATAGCTTACATAACATGGTCTATGTTAGAGAAGGATCCATGAGCTACTGAGAAGAAAGTATTCAGTCATTGATGGATGAAATATTCTATATATGTCTGTTAAATCTAAATTATCAATTGTATTTTTTACTTCCATAACTTCTTTATTTAGTTTTTGTTTGGAGGATCTATCCAGGGTGACAGAGGCATGTTAAAGTCACCCAGTATTATTGTGTTGTGGTCTATTTGATTCTTAAAATTGAGAAGGGTTTGTTTGATGTACATAGATGCTCCATTTTGGGGGGCATAAATATTTACTATTGTAATGTCTTGTTGATGTATAGTTCCTTTAAGCAGTATGAAATGTCCTTCTGTCCCTTCTGATTAACTTTGGCTTAAAGTCCACTTTATCTGATATGAGGATAGAAACCCCTGCTTGTTTACGTGATCCATGTGAGTGATGTGTTTTTCCCATCCTTTCACCTTCAGTCTGTGGATGTCTTTGCCTGTGAGGTGAGTTTCTTGGAGTCAGCATATTGTTGGGTCTTGTTTTTTACTCCAAT
Organism: Xerus rutilus; assembly: GCA_028644305.1. Lineage (NCBI taxonomy): Eukaryota > Metazoa > Chordata > Mammalia > Rodentia > Sciuridae > Xerus > Xerus rutilus. Next base: position 118,674,135 of record CM053409.1, on the reverse strand, counting down.
CTGCTGGTCTGTGTCTTTTGGTTGATGATTTTAGTCCACTAATGTTCAAGGTTACTGTTGAGATGATTCGTATTCCCAGTCATTTGCGTTTATTCCTGGTTTCTGATTTGAATTAGTTTCTCCTTTGATTGGCTATTCCTTTAGTGTAGTTCCTCCCTTTCCTAGTTTTCACTTTTGTGTTTCATTTCACCTTCATGGAATATTTTGTTGAGAATGTTCTGAAGTCCAGGCTTTCTAGTTGTGAGTTCTTTTAGCTTTTGTTTATCATGGAAGGTTTTTATTTCATCTTCAAATCTGAAGCTTAATTTTGCTGGAGATAAGGATTCTTGGTTGGCACCCATTTTCTTTCAGAACTTGGTATTTGTTGTTCCGGGACCTCCTACTTTTGAGGGTCTGGGTTGAGAAATCATTAGATCTGAATTGGTTTCCCTTCTATACATAATCTGATATTTTTCTCTCACAGCCTTTGAAATTCTATCCTTATTCTATATGTTAGGAATTTTCATTAGAATGTGCCTTGGTGGGCTGGGGTTGTGGCACAGTGGTGGTGTGCTCGCCTAGCATGCGTGAGGCACTGGGTTCAATCTTCAGCATGATGTAAAAATAAAATAAAGATATTCTGTCTGCCTACAACTAAAAAATAAATATTTAAAAAAAAAGAATGTGCCTTGGTGTGGGGGTCTTTTGTAATTTTGGACATTTGGGGATCCTGTAAGCCTCTTGTAGTTGATTTTTCATTTCATTCTTTCAGTTTGGGGAATTTTCTGATATTATTTCATTGAAAAGATCATGCATTACTTTGGTTTATATCTCTGTGCCTTCATCTATCCTGATAAATCTTAACTTTGGTCTTTTCAGGTTATCCCATAATTCTTGGAAGTTCTGTTCATGGTTTCTTAACATCTTCTCTCTGTGGTCAACTTTATTTTCCAGATTATATATTTTGTCTTCATTGCCTGAGGTTCTGTCATCCAAGTGATCTAGTCTGTTGATGATGCTTTCTATTGAATTTTTAATTTGGTTTGTTGATTCCTTCATTTTGAGGATTTCTGCTTGTTTTTTTCCCCAGAATCTCTATCTCTTTATTGAAGTGATATTTCACTTCCTGTATTTTCTCTCTGATTTTATTCCTTATACTGTCCTTTACTTCACAGATCAGTTTAACTGTGTCCATTCTAAACTCCTTCTCTGACATTTCTTCTCCTGTGGTGTCAATGGATTCTGTTATTGGAGTATCTTGGTTTGTTTGGGGCAGTTTGTTCCCTTTATTTTTCATGTTGTTTGTGTGTCCACCCATCTAACAATGTGGATCTGAGGCAGTAGAGTTCTACCCTGTGGACTTAGTGTCCCTGAAGGTTTCTAGTACCTCACCATTTAGGGGGAGACAAATAACAACAGCAGCCAATGCACACAATACACAGCATTAAACCAAATAGTTCCTGCTTTCATGTCTACAATGTTAATTATCACAATAAACAGAAATGATGTGATCAGTTATTGCCTACAATAAAAACAGCAAGTTTGCAAAGGGTTTATAATTTCAAATGATGGACAGGCAGAGAAGAGAGTGATATAGGATGTGATGATTATGAGGGAGGAGGAGAGAAGAAGTAAAAAATTAAGGAAGAGTGAAAGAGAGAATAATAGAGACTGGCCTTTAGCAGAAGAAAAGAGAATCAAGGGAAACAGGTAGGGGAAAAATATTTATAAAAAAGTAAAAATTTGTAAAAATTAAAAATCAAAATAAAAGAACACAGAACAAAACTAAAATATACTAACCAAACATTGTAGTTCACAAAAAAAAAAAAAAAAAAAAAACTAATCCATACAAAGTAACTGGCTTCAAAAAATGCTAGAAATGAGAAAAAAATCAAATATACATATAAATGTCCATGTACCATTAAGATCACAATTAAACAGAGAAAAATAATTTTAAAAAAAATCTTGATAAAAGGTTAAAGGATTCTTTCCTTTGGAGTTCAAAAGATTCTCAGCTTCTCTTCTCAGCAGTGTTGGGTGGGGTCCTCTGGAGCATAATGCTCGGCCCTCTGGATAGCTGAAGCCGGAGAGGTGGTCCCACAGGCGGAGCTCCTGGAGGCAGGGTTAGGCTTGGGTGGGCTCCAGGCTCTTCACTGAGCATCAGTTGGTCTGGAGATTTTAAATCAGCCCACCTCTAGGGCCCAGTAATTGTTCCACTAGTGTGCTGGGGTCCCAATTCTTAGTCCCCTGTGCCACCTTCAGACCCTATGTGTCCTGGTCGCGGGTTCAGTCTCCAATCTCTCCCACCCTGCCCTTCAGACTTCCCGACCAAATGTGTCTCCCAGCCTGTCCTGCGAGTGGCCAGATGTAGGAGGAGGAGTAGACTCAGGTGGGTTTCTGCGACCACTCATCCCTGCCTAACCCTCACTCTGCATCTTTCTCCTGGTGACTTAGGCACCTTTGTGTCAGGCGGCATGTGTTTCCTGGGCCTGTATTTCGGGGCAAATTCAGGTTTGCCAGAATTCGGCCCCTTAGCTGCCAGTCCCTGCATGGTAGCTGCAAAATGGTTCCTTCCTGTGTCCTCTGCCCTCCACCTGGAGGGACAGTGGCTCCTCCTGGACGCGGAAGATCGTGCAGCGTGCCTTTCAGGTTTGCCAGGCCAGGTCCTTGATCTCTTAACGCTCCAGACACACCTTGGGCCTCCCAAAAATGCAGGTTCGTTTCATTCCCATATCTCTCCACTATGCTCACAGAGGGACTGCTCTGGCAGGTGGGACTGGCCAGGACAGTGGCTGGGGATTTCTTCCTTATTTTATTATATCCAACCTCCTGAGTCCCCAGTCTGCTTTGAATGTCCATTTCTTAATTCCAGTAAAGCCCCCCTTTCTTTCTGTTACCTACCTTTCTGAGAAGCTGCCTGTCTGCTGTCTTGGCTTCACTCCGTGGAGCATCCAGAGAGCAAGCTCCTCTGCTCTGCCATCTTTTTTTTTTTTTTTTTTTTTTTTTTTAAATATTTATTTTTTAGTTGTAGGTGAACACAATATCTTTATTTTATTTTTATGTGGTGCTGAGGATCGAACCCAGTGCCTCACGCATGCTAGGCGAGCACGCTACCACTGCGCCATAATCCCAGCCCCTGCTCTGCCATCTTGAAAACTCTTGATGTCTAGTCGAAGACACAGACAGTTCTGCAGGGTGGGCTGTTCCCACAACTTTCAGGGTTTGCCCCCAGGATCCTGCTGCACCACACAGGGGCTGGCAACAGGTGGAGGGTGCTGTGGAATGGCCGGGTGAGGACCTACGGTGCAGCGTGGCCTCCAGCCAGTGGCCTCCAGCCTGTCCCATCAGCCAAGCTGCGGTACTCAGGGCCTCGTTCCTCACAGACGGCCCAAGAAGAGCTGGAGCAGCCACCCCTCCTGCAGGCTCCCTGTCTCAGAGGCCTCATGGGACTCAGGCCTCTTCTGGGCCCGTGTCCAGCACCTCTATGTTTTATTCACTTCTGCTCTGAATATTTCATGGGTCCTCCTCCTCCAGAGGCCGCCAAGCACTCTCTGCACTAGAATGGAAATGCACAGTGTGTCCTTGTGTGCTGTCTGGCTGCCTCCTTCAGAGAGCAGGACAAAGCAGCTTCCACTGGAGTTGGAACGATGTGTCCCGTGAAGCAAAAGCCAGCTTATTGGTCGGCTTTGTTTTTGAAGTATTTCCTAAACAAATGCACGATGCACAAGGAAACTTCAGGGGGCCCACTGGAGAGCGTGTACACGTGGTTCCTGCCGGGTTGGGAAAAAGGCAGGGGTGCTCCTCTCCAGGATTGCAGCAGAGACCCCAGACTGCTTGCCCCCAGGCTGGTCAGGCAGCCGCAGAGGGCTCCCTGAATTGGGACTCGCTGTCTCCGCTGCTGCATCTGGCTCTGGGAGAGTGTGCCTTTTACCCACCACATCCGCCTGAATGGCCACTGCTCAGTCCAGCCTTGCACCGTCCACCTCTGCTCAGAAGCCTGGAGCTGTGTCCAGGGGCTGAGTGCGTGCAGGGACATTGCCCTCGTGGCTCAACCACAGGGCAGGAGAGAAAGCAGCCGCGTTATGGGGCAGGTGTATGGACCTCACCAGTGCACACGCACACACATGCCAACACGCACACACGTGTGCACACTTCGGGGGCTGACTGAAATGTAATAAACCAGTAAGAAATTCGAGGTTCCACAGACATGACTCTGTTCCAGCAGAGGCTGCAAAACTCACTCATCAAAAACTAGAAAACCTGGGGAAGAATATTTTTTTATCTATTGGAAGATGACCTGGGGTGCTCTACCACTAAGCTAGGTCCCCAGTCCTTTCTTATTTTTATTTTGAGACAGGGTCCCGCCAGGCTAAACTTGGACTTGTGATCCTCCTGCCTCCACTTCCCAAGTCCCTGAAGTTTCAAGTGTGCACCATCACGACTGTTTGGGAAAAAGCTATCTTTAAATGTCTGTTTGGAAGCAACAGAGAATTTCTTTTTTTTAATTTTTTTTTTTAGTTGTAGATGGACACAATGTCTTTATTTTATTGCTTCGTATGTGATGCTGAGAATCGAACCCAGGGCCTCACGCATGCGAGGCAAGCGCTCTACCGCTGAGCTACAGTCCCAGCCCGCAACAGAGAATTTCTAAAGCAGCCAGAACTCTTAGGACCAAGGTCTGAAAGAAGGAGGAAGATAAGGATAAGGAACTGTCACCAAGGCAGAGCCACCGCTCTGAGAGCAAGTGCTGGAGGCTGAGCCATGGGAGCCGGACCCAGGTCTCAGCACCGCGGTACTGGAGGCCAGGGGAGGGCTGTGAGGCCCTGTCTGCACAAGAACCCTGGGTAAGAACAGGCCTAATTCTCCCCAGAGTCCACTCCCAGCCGGGGACCTCCCTCCCTAGGTGGGGAAGACTCCTCCCTGCTGTGAAGACACCATCGTTGGCTCAGTGGCCTCTGGGACCCTCATAAGGAACACCCTCCATCAAAGGCCTTGGGCTGCAAGATGAGAACGCACCAAGGATGGGGAGAGGCTGCAGAGGCGGGGTGTCCTCAGCCAGGGCCTGCTGCTAAAGGAAGGTGTGCTCTGGCCACAGGGAGGTGATCTCGGGAGACTCAGAGGTGAGGAGGAAGGGCGGCTGGGAGGCTGAGTGGTCCGAGGCCACGTGCAGGTAGGAAGCGGTGGCAGGGAAGACAGCAGAGAGCTGAGCCCACGGCCAGTCCCGCAAGGGCGGACAGGAGGACCGGGAGCTCGCAGGCCTGGGGGTCTGGGCAGGGAGGATGGCGTCACCTGTACGAGACTTTCACAACCATGCTCCCATCCGAGGGCGACTGCAACGATAGTAGTAAAGTAGTTTACAACTGGTAAGCTCAGGGCAGAACACGGACACAAAGTAATCCAACAGGAAAAGGCCCCGAGGACAGGGAGCAGAGGGAACCGGACAAACCGGAGAGGCGACCGCAACAGGCAGATGCAGGCGCTGGGCGAGCCGCGTGTCCTCAGGACACTCCTGGACTGCTCAGCCAGCACAGGCTAGGAGGAAGGGAGCCAGGAGCCCAGGCCAGCCAGCAGGCCTGCCGCCGTCACCACCACCCGGAGCTGCAAGATACAGAAAACAGAGGGCAGCCTGGACAGACAAACCCACACGCTCGCACCCACACCTGGAGTCAGGCACCAGCAAGGACAGGAAACTGCGACCCCCAGGTTTTGGTCTGGCAGGAACAGAGCCCCTGCAGCCGTGCCCGCTATCCTGCTGTGCTCAGAGCAGGAATACTGGACATGTAGGCGGCATGGACGTCTGGGAGGAGGACCGCAGGAGCAGAGTGACTGCGGCCAGGAGCAGACATCGGGGAGAGACCCCAGGCTTCCCGGAGGGGCCCAAGGGGTGGGGACTGGGCTTTGTCCTCAAGTTTCACAACCCAACCCCCCGGGGCTGAGGGGACCAGGTGCTGGAGGTCACAGGTGAGCAACTGGCTGGACGGAGGCGCGGCATCCCTGGTGCAGCCTGTCCCTTCCCAGCCTGTCCACGACAGTGCCGCCAGCCGCTGGCCCTGGTGAGCTCTGAACCACAGCACTGGGGCCTGCTTCTGGCCCACGTCCAGCAGGAGGCCTGGCTGGTTTCCTGCTCCGACGCAGGGCCCCAGCCCGGGATCTCCTGCAGGTGTCTTCAGACCCCGTCTGCACGCGCCTTCCCAAGCCCACTCACTGCGGAATGGCAGGGTGCGCGTACCTCGTAGGCCCAACCCCTGCAGCCCTCCTCCTGCTCTCCAGGCCTGAAACCCCCTTGCTGCTGGTCTCTGCAAGTAGGGAAGCTGGGAACCAGGACTTTCAGGGAAGAGCGGCTCTTCTGCTAGCAGATGGACTTGCGGACCACAGCTCCCAGGGAGCACCCCTGAAGCATCTTACAGACAAACGTCATGCTGTTTTTAAAGGCTCTGGGCAGCAGCTGGGCTCAGGTGAGAGGTGGCCTTGTGCTGGGTAAGGGAGGGCAAGAGGCCCCGTCCCAGGGGTGTCCTCTCCCTGTGGCCTCACCGGGGTCCCCTCATCCCTCTTGGTCTGGATGCATGTGTCAGCCTGCCCTTGGCCTCCAGAGTCTGGGCTTAACCCAATGCAAGAGCCCCTCAGTTTCTCTGGCCAACTTCAGACTGGGCTGGGGGTGGGAGTCTGGTGGCTGAGGGCGGGGCTCCATGGGGGGAAGGGCACTCGGTGTCTGGGTAGGGGTGTGTGCAGAGTGTGTGTAAGGGGTGTGAGAGGAGATGTGTGTGTGAGGGTGTGTGCTAGGCTTAATGGTGTGCCCCGATTCACATCCACCCAGAACCTGTGAACGTGGCCTCATCTGAAGACAGAAACCCACCATGGTGCGAGTCCTGTCAGCAGTGGGCAGGCGCTGCAAATCGGCCTGCTGTGAGGGCCGGGGTGCCTCTGCCCACACCAAGGGCCCTGGGTGCATCTTCCAGAGGAGCAGAGGGTCCGTGCAGTTCGGGTGGGGATTTCACACCCTTCCAAGTTCTCATGCACATACACAAGGAGGAGGGAGGCCCGGTGCCCCCAGGGAGAAATCCAAGGTCTGTAACGGGGCCCCTGGAGGACATGCCTTCTGCAGAACAGCCCAGGACGCTTCCCGGCACCCAGGCTTACCCTGTGTGTCTGCCTGCAGAGCTTTCCACAGGGGTCCCCACCGCTGTGGGACGTGCGCCCCGGGCAGGGAGAGGAGTTCTCAGTGCCCACCTGGCGTGGCCTGTGCACCTTCTACGCTGCCCACGCTTCCTTTCTGGTTTTATAAGCTCGTGTTGTTCAGGAGGGACACTGTGACACGGGGCAAAGAAAGGCTGAAGCCAAGGGAAGGCACAGTCACTGCAACAGCCTCCCGGAGGAAAGCCACCAAGCCTGTGGCTCTCCCACAACACCCGCCCACGGGCAGACAGCGTCACGAGGTCGAGGACGGGGGTCCAGGAATGACTCGCCCGACACAGGGCTGTGACGAACTCACGCGCACCTAAGAACATGGCTCCAAACCCAGAAGGCAAACACAATCCACGGTCCTAACGGAGTTCATACGCTTCTCTCGACAGCAGAACAACGCAAACAAATCAGGAGTGTTTGGAAGGTCTCTTCAATGGTGCTCATCAGAGATGTCAGGATGCAGAGCAGGATTGTGGAGCTTGTGCTCATTGATGTTTTACACCCGCCTGTGCTCCTCACACACGCACACACACACACACTTTGGTTTTGCATGTACTTTTTTTTTTTAGTACCAGGGATTGAACTCAGGGGCACTCGACCACTGAGCCACATCCCCAGCCCTATTTTGTGTTTTATGTAGAGACAGGGTCTCACTGAGTTGCTTAGTGCCTCGCCATTGCTGAGGCTGGCTTTGAACTCACGATTCTCCTGTCTCAGCCTCCCTAAGTGCTGGGATTACAGGCATGCACCACCACGCCCGGCTTTGCATGTAGAATTCTTGAAAGGCTACGATTCTGAGGAGTGAACTGGCATTTGTGAGGGTGGGGAACAGGAACTTGCATAGAGACACAAGCTGTTATGCCGTTTATCATGCTTAGTTTACCATGTACACATATTAACCAGTTTTTAAAAGGGAAGGGGAAAAAGAAAAATCAGTTTGAAAAAATTAGATTAATTCACTTTCCTTGCAAAAAGTATCCAGCTGGTTTCCCAATTACTGTATCAAATCAAATTGGTGACAAATCATGCTAAGTCTGATTTCAGTGGAAATCAGCGCAGCGGTGGGACATCAGTCTGTTTATCACAAGGATTGACATGTGTACCCAATACGACAGGCCTTGCCGGGAGGAGCTCGCGTGCTTCTCTGCCGCTTCCACTAACACAGCCTCTTCCCAGGGAATCCACAGCCTGGTCCCTCATCCCCAGGCTTGGCGGCGGTGGTCTTGGGCCCTGTCGCCAGGTCGCTGTGACCCTCACCATGAGCTGCACCCACTGCACGGGCTGGGGACTGAGTGGCCTCCAGGAGGGAGGCACCACTCTGGCCACCAGGGCCTTCTCCGGTGTCCATACCCCGTCTCTGGAACCATGCCCACTACCTTCTCCGTGGCCATACCCCTCCCTGGAGCCACGCCCACCCACAGGGGCTCATGCACACCTGGGAACCTACCTGAGCACTCCATTGTCCTGGGGGTGGGGGGGACACAGCGCCTCACAGAGCTGCAGAGTGACAGGGTCGAGAGGGCGGTCAGAGGGGCGCCCACCAAGGGTCTGCGCACCGGCATGACTGCCCCTTTCCCCAGCAGGTGGTGGAGGGTGAGTGGAGGAAGGTCTGAGCATGTCCAGTGGGGGAGACTGGAGCAGGAGGTCCACAGGACACCCTCCAGAACCGGCATGCAGGGCTGAGTGGGGACAGACGCAGGGCACATGTAAAGGTCCAGCCGGTATTTAAGCCAGTAGAGGGAAATCCCATCAAAGTGACAGCTTGCTGTAGAAAGAGGAGGGCCACCTCGGGTCTAACAGACCCTTCAAGTGACAAGACAAACCCGCCAGGTGCCCCGGCGGCTGTTGCTGGGCACCTGACCCCAGGTGTCCATACACTTACAAATCTGGTCTTCAGCATGAGGAGGAGGGATGGGCTTCTAGTGGGGCAGTGAGAGGGGGATCAGGATCTGAGCACAGGGAGGGCCCGAGGGCTCCCTCCTTCCCAAGGGGCCTGGCAGAATCCTCTCCACCCATGGCGGCTCCAGCAGCTGCTGACTCCTCCCCCAGGCTGGCCTGCACCCCCTGCAGGGCCCTGGGCCTCGACTTGACTGAGAGGAGACCTTCCTGGAGCAGCTAGTGAGCCCAGCACGCGGGACCCACACGCACGTGCAGGCCACATGTCAAGTGCCAACGCCTGGGGCTGCGAGCAACTGACTAGAGGACCGCAGAAACCCTGAGATGCACCGCGGCCAGCGAGCCCGGGAGAGTGTGAGCTTTTGAGCACCCGAGGGAGCCCATCCCAGAGCACACTGTCCCCTTGTGCTTGGGCACAAGCCCCAGTAGAGCCTGCTGGGATGGTGTGGCCGCCTCTTGGCGAGCTGTCTGGGATTCGGCAAAAGAGCCTGGGATGCGCTGGTGACTCCAAAACGCTCTCCCTGTTGGAATGTTGCTTCTGAATGGAGCAAAAGAACCTCACCTCCGCACTGGGCCAACTCCCACCTCCAGCTACACACGGGCTGTCCGTCCGCCCCCCGCCCCAGATACTGGCACCTGCACGCCCTGGTGAGACACCGCCAGCCCGGGCCCCAGGCCTGGTCCTCACTGCTGAGTCTCCAGTCTCTCCCAGAGCCACAGGAGCTCGGCGGCCTCCTGATCAGCACCCAGCTCCTCCCTCTCAGCACCCTAGTTACTGTTAATCTCTTAAGAAAAAGAACGTTTAAGTAGAAGAAAATGTTTCATACATACTGTTAACACACAGGTCTTTTATCAACAGTTGGAAAACGGGATTTTCAATATTTTTTATGGAAGAAGGGACCCATGAAAGCAGGGTGGCTTGACTGGGAGCTCCCTGGGTCTGTCCTGCCATGCTGTGCTGCCGGCCAGTGTTCTCCCCGGCAGGGCAGGCCCCTCCTGCCCAACGCCCAAGGTCTGCAGTGCCCAGCAGAGCTGAAAGCTGTGTCTCCAGTTCTCACTGCACTGAGCTCGTGAGAACTCCCCGATCACGTGACACCCTGGGGGTCAGGCCACAGCTGCCCCTTCTTTTCTGCAAAAAGGTGCAAATGACTCCCTGGTCCCACGCGAGCCAGGCGACCTTGTGGTCCAGGAGTGCTGAGCACAGTGCAGGGGGGGAGCCTGTCCCCCAGCCCTCAGGGTGACTTGGGGACCTGGTAGGGGCTTGGCGAGGGTCTAGGGCAGGGTTCCGCTCCAACTCCAACTCTTTGAGGGGCCCTGGGGCAGCGCCACATGGCCCAGAGGTCACAGCTGCTGGGCAGGGGCTCTCTATCCTGCTGGGGGTATCACATTCCATGACCACGGGTGCCACAGGCTAGTGTGACAGCAGGGGAGCCTGCCCCTGTCACCTCTGCATTCCGGAAGTTCCTTCAGATGCCCTCTGTCCTACCTGGACTGCAGGGGAGTGGAGCCTTTGTCTGGCTGCTGTTTGCCTTCCCTGTCTCTTGGGAAGAAGGTCGTCCTGGCAGGGAAAGGCCTGGGCAGCAGACGGCCAGGTGGCCCCTGCGTGTAGAGGCAATGAGTGATCCCACGAGCAGGGAGCAGCTCCACAGCACTGCAAGCCTGGGTCTGCAGAAAGGGCACGGTGGCCCTGTGCAGGGTGGGGTTGCCGCCCCAGGCCCGTGACCCTGGGCCTCATGTTCCCCCTTGCTGTAAGAAACTGAGCAGCCTCTGGCCCTTCACTCTGGGGTCAGGCTGAAGTCTCCGCTTGCAACGCAAGGACGTCTCTCCTTTCCTGGGAGGCGAGGAAGGGACCAGGAAAGACCTCTGTCGTCAACACGAGGAAGACAGAAACAGGGGACAAAGGAGACGCCGTTGTCTGGGAGGCTTGGAGACCCAGCCAGCTTCTCTTTCCAGCGGATGAAGGTCGATGAAAGGCGCCATTAGCTAATGGAACACGGGCCGCAGCACAGGCGGCAAGCGGGCTGGAGCGTCGGCGCTTCTGTGCCTAAAATACAAATCAGCTCTGAAAGTTGACACGTGGAGGAGCCAGTGACCCGAGCCCCACACAGCGTCCAGCAGTGCAGGCCTGGAGGCCAGCACCCAGCACAGCGGGGGCAGGTGTGTGCTGCCTGGAAGTCACCTCTTTCCCTCCCCTGGGCACCACCCCATCCTGGGTCATGCCCTCGCCTCCCAGGGGCGATCCCAAGGAGGAGGACAAGACTCAGGTCCAAGGCCTATCCCGGGTCACACAAAGCCTTGCTGCCCTTCCGTGCTTGGTGGGGTGCTCAGCAGCATTCACACCCACTGGTCAAACTGGGGCTGCAAGCCCTGCCTCCAACACAGGGCAGGCGAACCTCAAATGCACCCCACCATCCCATCGCAGCACCCGGAGGTGGCCATGCTGAGCCAAGCTGCAGGGTGCGGCCAGGCTCACAGGCAGATGGAGGGACTTCCCTGAGGCCCATGAGCACACCGTGGACCATGCATGGCGCCAGGGGGCATGGCCAGGCGTGCCTAAGGGAAGGGGCTTAGGACCAGCAGCCCCACTGTCGTCCACTGAAAGCCAGCCCTCGACACAGCACTGCTGACCACAGAGAAAGACCAAGCGTGACCCTGTGCTGTGCCCCAAGGGCTCCCTGGGCATCCTGTGCTGCTCAGGGAGCTTCTGGTGCCATGGTCCTGAGGGGAAGTTGGGGTGTCTGCCTGCCACAGTGGGCAGAGAAGTCAGGCCCAGCATGGAGCTGTGGTCACCCTGGAAGCCAGGGGCAAGAGCTTCCTGGGTGTGTCCTGGCCAGGTAGCCGTTGAAAGAAGCCAAGACTTGCCCAGCGCAGGGAAGTGGCTCGGCCAGGGAGCCTCAGGGGGTGAACGGCAAGTATTGGTGTTCACACCTGGGGACGGGCAGAACCAGGAAGGCAGCCAGCCAAGGCTCAGCCTGACAGCTGGGAGACACCCCACACGGAGGGCAGAAGCTGAAACAGAAGGTGAGAACGTGGCAGGAAGTCCTGAAAGCAGAGGCGAGACCGAGACAAGTGGTGCCTGGGGGCTCCCGAGAAGCAAGATGAGGAAGCTCAGGGTCGTCTGGTGGCAGAATCGCACACTAGACGCCGTCAGAGGTCAGATCTGGAAACTGGAGGACAGGCCACGGCATCGCCCAGGCCCCAGGGAAAGACAGAGGTGATGGAAATGGTCAGAGGAGGCCGGGTCCCTACGAGGCAGGACTAGACACTTCAGAGGAACATGCACAACAGCCCGAGTGGACACAACTGCAGCCCACGGGCAGTGCTTTTCCTAGGCTGAGGTGGGTCTGCCGGTGCAGACTGGATGTCTGAGGTGCTGCTTTAAAGAGGCAAAGCAAGAAACATGACGTGTGCTGGGAACAGGCCTGTGAGCCTGATGAGGGAGACCCCGGAGCCACCAGAGGGGCCGAACTCCGCTGGCCCCTCACACCTGCACCGTGGGGAGCAAGGCAGCCCAGAGTCGCCTCCTGCCCTCCCCACTGGGGACGTGGGCGGGCACCTGGGCTCCCTCTCCAGGCTCCGTTCCTCCTCTGCAGAGTGCAAATGATTATGGCTCCTGCCGCCAGGTGTCGCTGGGAAGGAGCTTCACGAGGCCATGGCGGCCTCCATCAGTGCCCAGCACAGAGCAGGCTAGTACCTGCTACCCGTGAGCCCACAGAAAGAACTCAGAGACCCAGCGGTGCTGCTAGCACTGGGATCAGAGGACCCCTCCATATTGCAAGGATGCCACCTCAGACTGGCTTCAACATGCATCTCTTGATGAAGTCCAGGGGAAGGCAGACTTCAGGTGCTGTCTGATCCAGGTCCCAGTCACATGCTCCCCAACTCTCTGCCATGCATCTTCCGTTATGATATCACAGTAGCAGCAGCAGCTCCAGGCTTCACCTCCACAGTCCAGGCCATCCCAGAGGGAGTGACAGCATCTGCCCAGACTCCACATACAGACCGATGGTGGAGGTGGCACACTGGGCTGACCACTTCAGATCAGCTAGGGAGGAGTGGGTGCCCAGTGTGGGCTGCAGTGGACACCCAGACAGTGGATACCCACACAAAATTGGGGTAGGTTCTGAGCCATGTGGAAGGCGTTTAGCCCAGCAAGCGCAGACTCCTTGCAGGCCCCTCCCCAGATGAGAATGCGGGTCCCCAGGGCTCCCCGGTCATCCAGGGCCTGGGGCTGCCCTCACCCCAGAGCTCCAGCTGAGCTCCTTCTCCAGTCGACAGCCCTGGTGCTGCCCAATGGCTGGCCTCTGACCTCTGAGGAGGCAGCAGTTTGTGCTGGGTGCGGGAGAGGGGTCAACCTACTCCCCCTGGAAGCAGAGCTGGGGGCCCCGCAAGGCGCCCCTCCCTCCCTCCACATTGCAGAAGAGAAGCTGTCTCGTTGTGTTGTTCGTGGTGACGCAGGGAGGGGAGGCTGAGGCTCAGAGAGAGACGCTGTTCTCAGGGTCGTGGGCCACGGTAAGGAAACCCGACCTCACCCGACCAATCTCCTCCACACAGACCTGGGCAGAGAGCACTTCTGAGCAGCCCAGGCTCCGGCCTCACCTCAGGGGCGGAGAAGTGGGGTGAGGAGGGAGGGAGGGAGGCACGGTCTGGGAGTCTGGCTGCCGGAAAGCAATCTGATTAGCCTGAAGCTCAGGGCTGGGATCCGATTAGCCGCCCAGGCCCGGCCTGGCTTCCCTGGCAAGCGGATGGAAGAGAGGGCCTGGCGTGCCCTGCAGATCCAGGCAGCTCCCTGGGGACACTGCCAGGTCCCGCCTGGCCTTGGCAGGGATGTTAACCTGGCAGCTGAGCAAGAGGCCCATTTGAAAAATTAAAGACATGACGGAGGAAAAAGATCTCTGGAAATTTCCACCTGTGTGCTGGGGACCGAATCTGGTCACCCCCACCGGGGTGGCAACAGGGCTGCTGCCGTCCTGCCAAGAAGCTCAGTGGGCGCCTTCCCACCCAGCCGGATGAGGAAAGCTGAGCAGCACGGTCGGCTTCACACACGAGCCACCTGGAGACAGCGGAAGGCGTGTCTTCGCATGCTGCCCCCTGAGCCCAGGCTGTCCGCTGCGTAAGGACGGGTGGGATGCACTCACGTCCAGGGGCAGAGGGTCTGGACAGCTGCAGGCCTGGGCGTGCCCGGGCCACAGCCCCTCAGGAAGCCCAGAAGCACTCCACACACTTCTGGGGCGAGTGCGGTCGCAGCGCTGGGGTCCCCGCGAGCCTCACTCCACCCACAAGCCCACAGGAAACCTCCTGGTTTGCCCCAGATCTGCTGGGAGCCCAGGCTGCGCACGTCACCGCACACTCGGGCGGCCCTTGGAGGCTGCGTGGAAACCAAGGCCGGAGGCACACCACTCGGAAATTCCTCCCTGCCCCACACCCCCGGCCACAGCTGATGTGCGTCTGGTCACTCCTGGGTGGACCTGCCCTCTGCAGCTTCATGCCATGGAATCCGGAGCATGCACTTTGGTCTGGCGGTCACTCGTCGCCTGGCAAGATGACCTTGACATCTGTGCCTTCTCAATGCTGCACCCTGCTACGCTATGCGGCCACCACTGGTCCAGGTGCCCCTTGGGCCTGTGGGCTGGTGTCAGTGTTCCAGTTACTATAACGCCACCAGGAGCACCTGCTCTTGCTCTCTGGGGTAAACACCAGGGCAGGAACGTCCGGGCCACAGTGGGCGGAGGTGTAGCTCTGCGGTGCCTGCCTCGCTGCCATTCTGCAGGGAGGCTGCCCCCACTCTGTGCCCGCAGTGCCCGGGGGCTCCACGCTGTCCTCCTCCCGACGTCCAGTATGTTCAGGGCTTTTTGCTTAACCCTTGGGTGGGTGCACAGTGCTATCTCCCTGGGGTTCACTGTGCTCTGCCTACTGCTAAGGACACCTTTCCTGGGCTTGTTTGCCACAGGGAAGACCTTTGCTGATGTGTGACTGGAGTGGGGAGGTTTCTGCCCTCCACGCCAGCTGTGCACATCTGTCGTGGCTGAGGGCCCGTGCTGAGACACCGCCGTAGCTAACGCCTGTCCTTTACATCTCCTCAGTGTTCCCTGATGTCCTCTTCTGTTCCAGGATCCTACCAGGGACCACATTGCAGGTGACCGTCAAGTCTAGATAGGCTCCTCTTAGAGGCTGTGCCAGGTTCCCACACTTCCCTTGATTTTGATGACCTGGATGGTTTTGAGGAGGACTGGTCAGGTGTTTTGCAGAGTGTGGCTCCAGAGGGAGCTGCGGGGGTCCAGTGTTTTCTCATGGTTGAACTGGGGTTACCAGCTTTGAAGGAAGACCGCAGCACTGAGCTGCCCTTTCCCTCATCCACCAAGGGCATGCTGTCCACCCGGCTTCTCACAGCGATGCTGACCCGGACACCTGGGGAGGGGTTTGGGGTTGCTCACAGTGTCTGTTTCTCTCTCCATCATCCCCTCCCTGGGAGGACGTGTCTGCTTGGCTCCCACGTCACCTCCTGCAGGACACTGTCCGCATGAAGTGTGGGAAATCTCTGTTCAGCTCTTCTCTCCATCACTTTCTGCACAAGTGAGGGCCTCAGGCCTGCCCCACCTCCCCTCTCCATTTTCTCTGGCCACCATCTGTTTGCAGAGACCTGCCTGAGGGCCTGGGCCTGTTCCCCACCCTGGTGCTCTTCATTCCTTTGTGCCCCCAACTTCTGCCTGAAGGACGTCCTGCCGTGTGGTCTGGGGCCAGGAGCGCTGTCTGAAGGGTGGACTCACCTGAGTGCGTGAGTGTCCTGGACTCTCCACGTGGGCAGGTCTTGTCCTTGGGCACCTCAGAGGCAGCAGTGAAATCCACCTGCCCCTCTGTGCGCAGTTTTCCTCCCTGTGGCTGTTACGATGCTGCTTTGCGGCTGGTTTGGGGCAACTTGGGACGTACCCAGCACAATGCCTTCTACTCCTGGGGTCTGCAGAGGCCGGGGCGTGTTGTGTGTCTGCCTTGCCGGGGGCCGGCACCCTCCGGGCACTGCGAGGGGGACCTCGCTCTCGTCTGCTCTGCTGGTCTTGTAGCATGCGGCCTGACTGTGTGGGTCCCAGGGCTGTCTTCAGGCTCCCTGGTGTCTGCCAGGAGCTCCGACCTGCTGAGCACAGGCGAGGCTGTCTCCAGGCGTCGGGTGTGGACCTTTCTGTCTCTCCAGTGTGGCTCTCTCTGCTCTCTCCACCTTCTTGAGCATACAAGCATAGCTTCAATAATTCCAAAATGGCTGCTCGCCATGGCGCACGCCTGTCATCCCAGCACTTAGGGAGGCTGAGACAGGAGAATCGCGAGTTCAAAGCCAGCCTCAGCAATGGCGAGGTGCTAAGCAACTCAGTGAGACCCTGTCTCTACATAAAACACAAAATAGGGCTGGGGATGTGGCTCAGTGGTCGAGTGCCCCTGAGTTCAATCCCTGGTACAAAAAAAAAATTCCAAAATGTCCGTGTCTGTTGGGGACCCCGTCTTTTGGGGTCACTCCTGGCTTTGTTCCCATTGATTTCCCCGTCACTTGGGGTTCTGATTTCTGGCTGTTTTTTCACACTTGACTTTTGATGGCAGACACCGGGGTCTCTCCCCGTTACATGGTGGACACTTGGCCTGCCACATTCCCGAGCTCCGTTCCGGAAGTGCTGAGCCGCTTGGAAGAGTCTGCTTAGGCCTGCTCGGCACACGTCGGCAGCACCAGCGCCGGTCAGCCTGGGGCTGGGTCCTCTCTGCGGGGCGAGGTGGCACTGCTCCTGGCAGTGTGCGCGTGGACGTGCCCTCCCGCTGGCTGGTGGTTCTCAGCAGCCGCCTGGGCTTCCCTCCCAACACGCTGCTCCGCGCCTGCCTGACGCTGGAGTCCCTGCTGCAGATTTCCCGAGTTTCCTGCTTTCTGGCCCTCGCCCTGATTGCAGCCCCTTTGCCTGGCAGGCTCCAGCTGTTCTCGGGCTGTGGGGGAGGCCAGAGGCTCTCCCTGCCACCCCCTCCCCGCCGAGAGCACGGGCGGTGCTTCCTGTGGGATGGAAGCCCGGCTGCGTCACTCACCTCAGGGTGTCTGCGTGGTGTGTGTGGGAGCTCCTGTCCACACGGCCCCGGGGACACTGCTGGGCTTGGTGCACATGGCTGGAAGCCTTTTCTTGTGCCGCACAGGTCCAGCCTCACACTGGAGCAGTGCCCACCCTGGTACCCACATCCACTGAGCCAATGGGGACTCTGCCAGGTGCTCCACGCTCCTGGGGAAGAGGACCTGCTGTTATGAGGTCCCCCTCAGTGAGAACCGAATGCAAGTTTTAAAAGAGTCTTTATTAGCCAGCCGGCAACCGCCCCTCAGCAAGACCCCATTCCAGGTGCAGCCCCCAACCTCTGTGTTTCCAGCCTTTTAAAGGCAACAACCACTCGCCTGTGGGGGCGTTGCAACTGCACAAAGCAAGCTCAGAATGGCTGACAGAAGCTAGTCAGCCATCACGCAAACAGCTACAGAGTAGCAGGTGCTGGGAATTTTCAGTCAGTGGGGGGCTGACGGGGTGGTTAGGGGGAGGTCAGCCAGGTGGGGCCACGTGCTCTATAAGAATTAAAGTTTATAAGCCGGGTGGTGGCGCACGTCTGTAATCCCTGCACTTTGGGAGGCTGAGACAGGAGAATCGCGAGTTCAAAGCCAGCCTCAGCAACAGCGAGGCACTAAGCAACTCAGTGAGACCCTGTCTCTACATAAAACACAAAATAGGGCTGGGATGTGGCTCAGTGGTCAAGTGCCCCTGAGTTCAATCCCTGGTACCAAAAAATAAATAAATAAATAAATAAATAAATAAATAAATAAATAAAAATAAAAACAGAGCTACTCTTTATTGATCAAAACAAATAAAACAGTAAAATACTTGTATACTTGAAATAAAGAAAAATTAAAAAAAAAAAAAAAAGAATTAAAGTTTATTATTCCGCCGATTGAAACTCTAGTCAAAATGGCTTCCCTCTCAGATGGCGTCCCTTTGGGCAGCCCAGTCCTCGGCGGGGTGAGCTGTCTGAGCAGCATGGGGTCAACCTGACTTAACTTTGGATCAGCTGCAACACCTGCCAACTCCATGCAGGGGTGGGCACACACCGCTGGCGCAGCAGTCTGGCTGAGCACGCCTGGGCGGCAGGCTGGTGAGGCCGGTGGCCTGTGCCCGCACCTGCGCTGTGCTCATGACGTCAGCTGCCCATTCCTGCCCCAGCGTCACACGGAGGGTCCACAGCCCGCGTGGCCCTGCGCTGGGGGCACGTCCTCCTGTATGCCCTGCACAGCTCTGGGACAAGCAACCCCTCTCTGTGCCCGGGCACTCTCCAGAAGGCTGCACGGTCTCGCCCCACCACGAACCCGCCTGGCGTGGCTTGCCAGGGGCCCAGGTGTAAAGTGCTGACTCTGTGGCCTTACCTGTGAGTCTGGTCCCACACCTGTCTCTGGGCCAGGGCTGTTCATGGCTGCAGGTGTCCTCCCGCCTGCAGTCTGGGAAGGGCCACCTGCCCCTCACTGCCACCAGAGCGGGGTGGACGCTACCTTAGGAGAGATCTCTGCATGGCACCCTGGGCCCCTCTGACTGCAAACTCCACGTCTAGCAATTCACCTCATAAATATCCTGGCGTCAGTCAAACGATGAATATTCAAGGGGACTAGTTCTTTGCTGCGGTTAAAAACGAACACAGAAGCTCTTTGCGCATTGGTCTGGAAGCTCCGGGATTCGAGAGGTGAGAACTAGGTGCGCAGTGAGTGCTGCCACGCCTGTGCGGAGAGGCGGCCTTCTGGCGAGCGCTGTGCCCAGCTCTCTACCCAGCTCTGCCCAGCTCTGTGCCCAGCTCTCTACCCAGCTCTGCCCAGCTCTGTGCCCAGCTCTCTACTCAGCTCTACCCAGCTCTGTGCCCAGCTCTGCCCAGCTCTCTACTCAGCTCTACCCAGCTCTGCCCAGCTCTGCCCAGCTCTACTCAGCTCTGCCCAGCTCTGCCCAGCTCTACTCAGCTCTGCCCAGCTCTGCCCAGCTCTACTCAGCTCTGCCCAGCTCTACCCAGCTCTACCCAGCTCTGCCCAGCTCTCTACCCAGCTCTCTACCCAGCTCTACCCAGCTC
>CM053409.1:118551071-118645644 GCA_028644305.1 Xerus rutilus | reverse complement strand
AGGAGGGAAGGAGGGAAGGTGGAGAGGAGGGAAGGAGGGAAGGTGGGAAGGAGGGAAGGAGGAGAGGGGGGAAGGAGGGAAGGTGAAAAGGAGGGAAGGAGGAAAGGTGGGGAGGAGGGGAGGCGGGAGGAGGGAAGGTGGGGGAGGATGGAAGGTGGACGAGGAGAGCAGAGAGGATGGAGAAGTGAAGGTGGAGGAGAAGAGGGGAGATGGAGAAGGAGGGGACCCAGGGGGAGCGGAGGTGGCTGAAGCCGGGCAGCCTGGGTCACTGCGGGAGGGTTGGGAGGGAGCGTCCCACCGTGTAGAGAAAGTGGGTGAAGGGCAGGCCGAAGAAAATGAGGAGGCCTAGAGAACACGGCCTGGGGGACGCTGGCCAGGCTGAGCTTCAGAGATGGCCCACTGGCCCCTGAGCCAGGAAGAGCCCAAGCCGAGGAGCCTGGGTCGCGCTCTGCCCGCCTGTCACTTAATGACTCCCACAAAGCCCCCGTGGTCCAGAGGCGTCCAAGGAGCACCTCCATGTCCACCTGTACACTGCAGCACTGTAGACATGGCGTGGAAGGGGCCAGACGGCAGGTCCGTGGGCAGAAGGGCACCAGCCAACGGCTTCACTGTGGTGGGGTCCAGCATGGCATACCTGAGCGTCCAGCAGGGGCCAAGAGGAACTTGAGGACAGAGTGATAGAGCTGGGGGGTCCGTGTGCCCTGTGGGCATGGCGGGCTCCTTTGGCGTTGGAGGTACCCTTTCCCAAGGCCCAGGCGACTCAACCAGGGAGGTGAGCTGGAGGCCCTGCATGGTGTTTGGGAAAGGCCAGGAGGAGCGCCACTGGGGCAGGCCAGAAGCAGCAGACCAGACTTGGGTGAGCTGGGAGCAGGGCCGCTGGGCGGTGAGGATGGGAAGGTCTGCAGTGGGGGTGATCACTGTCCCACCCTGACCACTTGTGGTGAGACCTGGAACACCTCAGCGCACCAGCCCAGGGACCCAAGACAGCTGGGTTGTGAGACGCGGGAGGTCTGCAGCCTGGAGGTGCAGCCCTGGGACTGAGAAGGGCTGGAGCACACTGGACCTGCACCCACACCCAGGGATCCCGAGCTGTGTGTTCCACCTGCAACCCAGGGCATGGCCTCCCAGACTCTCAGAACCCGACTCCACTGCCTTCCTCTCATGATGCCTTTCCACCAACTCCCTGGAGAAGAGGAAGCGCTGAGTCTCAGCGCCCTGGGCCCTTCACCCACATGCAGCACAGCAGGCTTTTAAAAAATCAATTTTATTGACGTGCAATTCACAGTGGCAGCCTGGAAGCAGGGGCTGAGTATGCCCAGACACGCCTCCTGAGCCCTGCGCTGTGGGGCAGGCCGCCCCACCTGCCGAGGCCCAGCCCTCCGCTGGCCTCACCCCCTCCTGCCAGGACAGAGGCACGGGGCGTGCCTGTCCCTCGCCTCCCAGCCCTGGACCCTGATGTCCCTAGCCACCGCAGCTGAACCTGGCCAGGCATCCTTGGGCTCCGTGCCCTCGCCAGTCCGGGGTCCTTGTTTCCAAGTGTGAGCCCTTGCAGTGGGCGTCCTGCAGCCCCTCGGTCCTTGGTGACAAGTGACCCTGACATCAGGATGTCCATGTGCTCACTGGTCATTGGTGCAGCTGTTAGTGCCTTCTCAAAACCTTGGCTTGTGTTTTAAACACAATTACCTTCTTATTCCCGAGTCGCAAGGGATCTTCCCACACTCTGGACACGACCCCTGCCTGTATCAGGGCCCTGGACGTGGAGCGTGGACCTTTCTCCCCTGGTGGCAGCCTCCCCAGAGCAGGTGGTCTGGCTCCTCCTGCAGTCTAGTCTGGTACCGCCTCCCCTCCTGGATCCTGCCTCTGGCCCATGGTCAGAGATGTGGCCTGTTTTCACCCACAACTCGTGGTGATGGTTGGGATGCTGAGCGCTCCCCACAGCCCTGAGTGCTGAAGGCTGGCACCCCACGGCTGCCTTGCACAAAGTGGTGAGACCTTAGCAAGGTGGGGCCTACTGGGAGTTCCAGGTCATGGGTGGGAATGGGAGGAGACTGAGGAACCAGCCCCTTTGTCTGCTGCTTCCTGTAGCAAGGTTGACCAACTGTGACAAGCCACGTGCTCCCCCACAAAGTGCCAGCGGCCCGGGATCAGGGGCCATGGGGCATGAATACTTTCAACACTGAGCAAGAGGAAACCTTTCTTCCTGACGCATTTTCTTACATTCTGAGGAAAAGCAGACTAATGTGCTCACCACCCAGAACTTGGTGTCGATGGGAAGGTCACACACCCAAGCTGCCTAACATGTAGCCACCAGCTGCGCGTAGCTAGCAAGCACTAAAAAGGTGGCCAGCATTGAATTTTAACTTAAAGGTCAATGTTCCTTTTTCCTTCTTTCTGTGGTGTGAGGAGGAAGCCTGGGGCCCTGTGCATGCTAGGCCAGAGCTCTGCCACTGAGCTGCGCCTGTCCCAGCCGGGGCTTGTGTGTCTGTGCAAACATCCAGTTGTTCTGAAGGGCAGTGCCCCGCAGGGTCGGGTCGCAGGGCGCCTTCCTGGACGTGCAGGCATCTGTTTCTGGAAGCTGTTCTTGCCCTTTCTCCCTGTGAGAACCCCCACCCTACTGTTGGCTCTTCTTACTCAAAATAGTTGTGGCGGTGGAGGGTCCTTCAGATCTCCCTGTCCATTCTGAATCAGCTTCTGTTTCCACAAAGAAGCCTGCTGAGATTCGGATTGGAGTGCTTTGAATCTGTCACTGGGGGGACACTGTCCTTAACGAGCCTTCAACCACAAACATGGCATCTCCCCAATCTATCTAGCTGCTCATTCTCTTATCAGTAGCTCTTTGTAGCTCTCCGTATGGAAGGCTTGCACAGCGCTGTTAACCCTCAGGTATTCCACATTGTTGATGTCACTGTGAGTGGTGTTTTTAATTTTCCCCATTATTTGCTGCTGGTGTTTGGAAGCAGTGTTTTTACATGGACTGTTTCCTGCGGCCTTGCTGAGTCGATTTATTCGTATTTCTGGTAGATCTGTCTTGCCACCCATGAGCAGCGACGCTGACCCTTTGGTCTTTGCTGAGGCCCCATTTCTTCTTGCTCTCATCACTCTGGCTCTCTGGTGCCTTGTTCCCAACTAGGACTGCCACAGCTGCTCACTCACAATGAGAATGTCACCGGCAGGTTTCTTGAATAGCTCCTTTTGTGAAAGTTTGACTTGAGTACTCGTGCCTGGGGCCCTCCCGAAGGCCATGCTACAGCTGGGCCAGGCAGAGCATCGGCCCAGAGGGGCCGGCCCCCACAGGAGGCACTCTCAGGCTGCCAAGGAGGGAGCTCTGCTCTGGGTTAGGGTTCAGTCCAGGGGCCAAGATAGCTTCCAGAGAAGAGGACAAGGGCACAACCCTGGGCCAGCCCCGCTGCTGAGCCCTGGCATGGGGCCGTGGTGCCTGCTGGCTGTGTGGAGGTCCTGCTGAACCACCAGGTGGGTGAGAGGGGCACTGAACCCTCTGTCTCACTCAGTGGCTGTGGCTTCAGGGGTGGAAGAGGGCACAGCGAGGGCCCCACCGCTCCCTCCTGCTGTCCTCGGGCACCCATGCCTGTGTGGAGGGGGCAATCAGGGGGCCAGAGACTCCAACCACACCTGACCTGCCTGGCTCTGCTTGGACCTAGACCACTTGGAAGCTGGCTCAGTCTGACCACCAGTCCCCTGGCGTGGAGAGGCAGCAAAGGCCAGGACAGGAAAGGTGGGGAAGGCCAGCTCGATGCTGAGCAGGAAAGTACAGGGGACACTGCCCCACTGTGTTCAGGAACAGAACTCTCCCTGGATAGACCACATCTCAGTCAGGTGGCTTCAAGCTGAACTTACCACTGGGAAAAGAGGCACAGTGCTGTTGACAAACGGAGTGGGAAACAACTCAGAAGTCCTCAACCAGGCCCTGGCTCTGAGTGTCGGCACTGGATACAAGGGAACACTGTGAGCCAGCCACATCCCTGGGACCACGTGCAGCATGCAGGACTGAGAGAACAGCCCGCAGACCAGTCCCCAGTGCTCACCCCTCGACACAACGCTGGCCCCTGATGTCCACGTGTGGCCTGCCTGTGCACGTGTCTGCGTTTGGGGTTTCTCATCCAGGGAAGGCCTGGTGCATACTGCAGGCACCAGGGCTCCCCACCCGGATGCTACAGTTTCCAAAGCATGCTGGTGGTCTGTGCCCACGGCTGCTGCTCCTGGGGGAGCCCTGAAACTGTGCAAAGACATTTGCAGGGACTTCTCTGTGGCGGACGAGGGTTGGGGCAGACCCAGGTGGCCAGGACATTGGTTGGGAACACTCTGGACTCTGGGAGCACTAACTGAACATAGCTGCCGTGCTCCCTGGTGGGAGTGGGCACTGCAGGGAAACTGTTCCTCATCCGCCTGGGCCAATTCTCGGTGCGTCTGAGTATTCTCGATGACCCTGGGCAGTGGGACAAAGCGGGCAGCTACGCTTCATGGGGGACACCACCAAACGGTTCCTCCAGGTTGGCCTGGAGCTGGGCATTGCTGGGTGAGGCTGCAGAGCCCAGGAGTCTCCGTGGGGCTGCGGAGGCTGGGCATCACCCCCCAGCCCGCCGCTGCCCGCAGGGCCCAGCCCTTGCTGCTCTCTGCCTGTGTGGGCAGACGGCTCAATGCGAGAGACGCCTGCAGCTTCTCTTCACCACAGCACCTTGCTCTCTCACAGCAACGGTCCCCACCACTGTGCGAGCCACACCTCTGATGCTGGCTGTGCAGCCCCGTCAGCCCAACGCCTGGGGCCTGGACAGTTCCTGGAAGACCCTCTATCCTCAGGAGTGGCCTGTCCTCCCTCAGAGCAACCACCCTTAATGACAACCGGCCTCAGGGGCTGTTGCTCACCATGAGCCCCTCTATTTGCAGCCCACTTGGTGGTGCCAGCTCCTGATGGGATCCCAGGCCTTGTTGGGAGACTTCTGACAGTGCTCCCCTGCCAGGGCAGTCTCACAGCTCCACACAGCTGCAGACCGTGGGGGAGACTGCTGCTCTCTGTGGCCTCTGCACACTGTGCGTGCCGGGGTGCCTACGCCTTCCTGCCTATGGGTCATACTGGGTGGCCACCATCAGGGCTCCTGTAGGCAGGCTCCTTGCTATGCCCCATGGGGGGCACTGGCCAGGCTGCCTGTCCACTTCCAGTAGCAGCCCCTGACCTGCTCACAGAGGACCATGCTGCCCCGTCCTCCAGGTTCCTTGTGCCGCTCACACACTGGAAGGATGGAGTTTTGCCCTTCAGTCTGCCTGCAGGTGGGGACTGCACACAGCCAGGGTTAGTGGGGACATGCAGCTCTCCCTAAAATGCTGTGAGCTATCTCGGACCTCACTTTCAAGCTGCGGCCATTTTAAGTTTATTTGATATTTGTTCCTGCTATTTTCCACACACAGGGACCCAGGGATGGGACCAAGGCTGGCTGAGCATATGATCATTGAGCCCAAGGACCCATGCGGGCTTCCAGGCATGGTGTGGGCAGGACAGACCTATGGGACTCTGCACTCTAAAGGCCCAGCAACAGCAGGTCTAGCCGGCCAGCAGTGGGGCCAAGCTGTTCACACAGGAGAGAGGGAAGGGCAGGGGCATTTTGAAGGGCTTGCTACAATTCGCGAGCTGCCCTGAAGCTGCTTCCCACGACCCTACCCTGTGGAGCACACCCTGGGCACCCCCAAAGCCCTGGACTCAGGGGTGGAGCTCTTTGTGCAGTGACCGGTACATGTACCACTGAGGGCCAAGTCCAGAGGGTAGGGCAGTCACAGGCTGGGGAAGAGCCGTGCTGGTGGGGAAACTGTAGGTGTCCACCCACACCAGGGACCCCAAGTTAGCACAGGTGGCCCCGCCTCCCGGCTGTCTGTCTCCGATTTCCTGGTCATTCTTCCTGGCTCTCCCTCTGCCTCTCGGCTTTCCTCCTCGCTGATGGATACAAGCACGGGGCCTTCAGCCAAATCTAGGGCCCTAAGAGCTGGCTGCCAGTGCCCCCTCCCTGGGCAACCTGCAGCCCCCAACTTTTGAGCGTCAGGGGAGGGCGGCCCGTCGATCCTCCCATCTCAGCTCCCAGCCCAAGTTAACAAATCCCTGCCGGTTCAAGGTGAGACTGAGGGTGGAATGGGGGTCTTGGGCGCACCGGTACCCGGGGCCTCGCGTCTCAGGCTGGTACCTGTACCGCGGCTTGAGCCCGCAGTCCGCCGCCTGGCCGGTGCTCTGGCCCCTGGACTGGGCTTTTGGCCAGCAGGAGTGAACGTTTTTAAAGGTGCCTAAAGGAAAGCGCGCAAGAACCTGTCGTCCCCGGGCGCAGACGGGGGCCCGGAGCGGGCCCGCGGAAAGGCCTCGGTCTTCACGGTCCAGCGAGGGCCAGGGGCGGGCCCGGAGGTCGCGGTAGGGGAGGGGCGGGGAGCGACTCTCGGGTCCGTCCAGGCAGGTCCAAGAGGTCGCTGCGACCAAGGCCAGCGCGCGGCCGGGTAGCGGGGACTGCGGCAGGAAACGGGGCGCGGAGGCCGGTGGGCGAAGGGCAGAGGGTCGCGCGGAAGAGGCGGGGGAAGTACGCGGACAGGGCGGGCGGAGCCGCGGGCGAGGGCGAGGGGCGGGCACGCAGGGCTGGGGACTCGCGGGCGGGGCGCGGACGCGCGGCCACCCCAAGAACCTTGGGACCCCGCCACTGACTGGCGGGAGATCTGGAGAGCGCGTGCGCACAGCCGCGTGGGCGTGGGCTGGCCGTGGGCGTGTCCTGGGCGAGAGCGCCTGGCCACGCCCAGGAGACGCTCCTGCGGCTGCGCGCCGTCCAAGCGAACTGGCCACGCCCATCCGCCGCCCGTGCTCGCCGCGCGGCGTCATGGGAACTGTGGTTTACGCGTCCTCGTGCGCCGGACCTGGAGCGCCGCTGCAACCCAACCCCGGTACCCCACTGCAGGGCGCGCTGCCAGGGGCGCGAGCCGGGTCTGCGGAGGGCCTGGGGTCCGTGGGGTGAGTGCGGGCCGCGGGCCGCAGGGTGCCACAGGTCCCTGGGTGAGTGCGGGGCGCACGCCGGGGTCTGCGGGGTACCAAGGGTCCCTGGATGAGTGCCTGGCGCGGGCTAAGGTCCGCAGGGTGCCAGGGGTCCCTGGGTGAGTGCGGGGCGCACGCCGGTGTCTGCGGGGTACCAAGGGTCCCTGGATGAGTGCCTGGCGCGGGCTAAGGTCCGCAGGGTGCCAGGGGTCCCTGGGTCAGTGCGGGGCGCGGGCCGGGGTCTGCGGGTGCCAAAGGTCGCTGGGGGAGTGAGGGATGTGGACTGGGGTCTCAGTGTTTGGCGCCAAGGTTCAGGTGCAGTGAGCTACGTGCTGGCGGGGCGCCCAGGGTGCGTGGTGCCTGAACCCTCTGGTAACTTCGCGCCATCTGTCTGGTGAGGACTGAGAGCGCCACTCCTCCCCCGCCCCTCCTCTCCCGGGGCCAGGAGAAAGCGCGGGGACCCGCCTTGGTGCGGGTGCCGCTGCCCCTACGCACGTGCTGCGTCTGGCGGGAGCCTGCCACCCACACTCGGGCCTTGGCGCGCCTCCAGCCCTTTAGTAGTCACGCCTGGAGGTTGTAGGTAGAGCTCAAACAACTTCCCCTGGAAGCGCTCTTGGCACGGTTCTAGCAGGGAACAGGAGGTGTCTCCAGATTGGACAGACCTGAGAGCCTCACCTGAGAGGCCCTCCAACATGTCTACAACAGGAAACCGCTTCCCAGGGTCCTGCCCCAATCCCCATGGAGAGCTCCTGAGGAGGCTGGGGCGGCCCAGGCACATACTGCGTCTTTAGGGAATTCCTGAAGTATCAGGAATTTCTGGTCTTAGGACAGCAGTCAACCTAAACCTGCCCTAGAGTCCAGAATGCATCTACAAGAAGCTGTTTCTCAGCACTGTGTAGTGAAGACAGGATAAAGTCCTCCGAGGCGCCCGCCCACCCTGTTAATAAGTGTGGTTGTTGCCACTCACCGGCTTCCCCCAGAGCCTACATGGGCTCAGCAGAATGCAGGACCCTCTGGCCCAGTGCAGCTGCCTGGGTGCTGCAGAGAACTTAGGCCCAGCTGTCCCGGTTGTCTGTGCTGGGCGGCTGGGAAACCATGTTAGCAAGCCATGCTGGCCCTGTGTCAGCTGTAGCCGCAGGCCCAGTCATACTTGGAATGGCCCTGGGGGGAGGGCTTCTTCAATTGCCTGTGAGAATCTGGAAGTTGCCTGGGGCTGGGCTGGTGCTGGGGCACGTGAGATGGGTGCTCAGCCCTGCTGCCTGCTTGCCATGAGCTTCCATGCTATTTCTGAAACTGCATGCCTGATGGGCTCACCAGCTCTCCTGGAGGTGGCTCCAAGCCTGTTAGGAAGAGGCCTCGGGCTGTGCTGTGGAGAGCAGAGGACTTTGAGTTTGCTGGTTAGTGACCGTGTGGGTGGGTAGATAGCCTCAGGTGGAGTGGAATGGACTGGCAGGGAAGGGGCTGCTGGGGCCCAGCCTTGTTGCTGAGACCTTGGCTGACCTCTGTCCCCGCTCAGGGGGTGGCCTGGGGAGGGCTTTCCTGGTCTGTGTTCCTGGCTGCTAACAGGGCTTGAGGGTGCCCTGCCCTGGGTCGTGGAAGCCTGTGCAGGTAAACAAGAGTTTGGACCCGCGGAGCTTGACATTGTCCATCAGGGGCCAGTGTTGAAAATGGTTTTCAAGTATGGACCTGGACTTTTGACCCCTGTTCCTGGGTGACAGCCCTTGCTTCTGGGGCAGGACTGGGCCCCTCCCCTGGCCGGTGGCCTGCCCCAGCCCGCCTCTTAGTCGTACTGTGCACTGGCACAGTGGGTGCTGGAGTTGGCAGCCCCGGTTCCAGGCTGGTTCTAGAGGTTTTGAAGTGTGCATGAGTGGTGCCCACCCTCTGCTTCCCATTAGGTGCCCCTGAGCGCTGGGCTCAGGGAGGGTGGTCCAGGGCGGGGGGGCGGGGGGGGCTGATGGAGGGAAGGTTGAGAGCACTCTCAGGAGAGAGGTCTAAAGTAGAAAGGAGACGGCTGCCTGCAGGGACCTGGGTGGCAGCTGCTTGTCTCCTTACCATACAGCTCCTGCTGCCTCTGGCATGAGAGCTGATAGAAGTGAAGGTTCTCTTAGGACAGATGAGCCACTTTTGTCCAGAGTGGGGCCCACCTCCTGTTCCCAGCAGAGAGGAGCCTGGGAGCATCCTAGGACTCTCTGGGCTCCTGGAGAGGGTAGGGGAGCAGGAAGGGAGCCTGCATTCCTGAGGGCATGCCCGACCTTCCTGTGTGCACCCCACCAGGAGTCAGTCCTGGGTCAGCTGGGCTTCTCTGCTGAGCAGTGATGGAAGTCCAGGTGGAGGCAGAGTGCCGCAGGGGTGACATCAAACAAGGGGCTGCGCTGTAGGTGGGAACCTTGAAATGTGTGCATGCCACAGAGCCCCACCTGTGGGGACATGCTGGCCCCTTAGCAATTATGTGCTCTAAGACCAGAGGTGACCCAGGCTGCCTGCCAGCCTCCTGAGCCTCCTTATCAGGATTTTAGAGGCCCCCGCTGTGCTGCAGCAGTGTCCCTAGATGGCAAGGAGGGGACTGGAAGGGATGGGGCAGAGCTTACAGGAGGCTCCCTGAGGAGGCAGGTTTGGGTGCTGTCAAACAGGCTGTCTGGGCAGCCCTGCCCCCTCTATTCGCCAGGTACCTGCAGACCCTCGCCCAGGCCAGCTCTGTGTGATAGGGGGATTGTCCATCACCTGGGTGAGTCCTTGCCATTTGTTTTTTTTCCTGGAGTGAGGCTCCTCCT
Source organism: Xerus rutilus (assembly GCA_028644305.1). NCBI lineage: Eukaryota > Metazoa > Chordata > Mammalia > Rodentia > Sciuridae > Xerus > Xerus rutilus. The sequence goes on along the minus strand of CM053409.1, from coordinate 118,635,864 downwards.
TATAACCCTGGAGGACACGCTGGCTCTCCACTTCCAGGAGCCACGACTTTATCTGAGTGTCAGGCAGGGTGGGGCTGCTGCAGCAGGTACAGCAGTCCTGCAGCTTCACATGGCTTCTTTCCACGTAGGGCCAGGAGTCCTGAGACTCCGTCCTCTCCAGGTGTGGCGGCTGGCCTGCTGTGGCTCCCCTGTGGGAGATGTTGAAGGGCCCTCCTAGGCTGCACCCGGGTTTTAGATGGACCTGAGGCGCAGGTCCCTTGTGGACTTTCACCATAGCTCAAGGCATGAATGAGTTGAGTTAGCCTGCTTTGTGTTATGCTGACCAAAATACCCAACTTAGGAGGAAAAGTTTATTTTGGCTCACGGTTCAGAGGTTAGCTTGTGGTGGGCTGACTCCGCTGTCCTGGGCCGAGGTGAGGCCGGACATCCTCCTGTGCTATGTGGGCGACCAGGAAGCAGGGGTTGGGGAAGGGGCTGCAGGGAAGAGGTACCCTCCAGGCAGCCCCCAGTGACCCTCCTCCAGCCTTGCCCACCTGCCTGAATGACCACTCAGCAAGTCCGTTCACACTGGGATAGACGGAGGGGGTCTCAGCTCTCATGGGCCCCATCATCTCACCTCCTGACACTCCTGCATTGACACACCCCTCCAGGGTTTGGAGGTCTCTGGAGCCCAGGCTGCAGAAGCCAAGGGGTGTGACCCGATTCCCAGTGGACACAGTGAGGAGCGGCGCCGCCTCTCGAGGGCTGGGCCTTCGGCTCCCACCCTTCCTGGCTGTTCCCAAGGCTCCCAGGGAGGTTGGGAAGAGCGAGGCCAAGAAAGTGGACCTCGGCGTTTGTTCAGCTGAAGCCGGGCCTGTGCTTGGCTTCCCCTGGGCAGCTCTGTCCTGCTGGTGCTGAGGAGGATCCTGATTAGGCCCCTGCCTGGCTGCTTGTTTTTCCTTCTGGCCCCTTGAGAACGTGGATCCTGTCCCAGGCCCTGTAACTTCCGGGGCCACTGCTGGTTGCCAGCGTCCCCATGTCTTCCCAGCCCTCCCCCACCGGGAACTCTGGAATCCTCGCACCTGCTTGGCCCCAGCCCTCCCTCGCTGGCAGCCCCCACAAAGAGGCCACCAGCCCCTGCCTCTTTAGGGGTAATTCTGCCCTCCCCCTTGTCACAGAAAGGAGCACACTGGGACTTTGAGGACAATCCTGGATGTTCCTGACAAGTCTGCATGCTTGGCCCACAAGGCCCTGGAGCAGGGGTTGCCTCAGAGTGGGTCCCTGCAGGCCACCTTGCTTTCTTGGACCTCTGTCATGTGGAGGGGGGTCAGGAGGCATCTCCAGCCTAAGAGGCGTCCCAGGTCCCAGGGGCCAGGAATCTGGGCCCCCAAAGCTGGTGCCACGTCTATGGAGGTTTCTATTTTGTATTTTATTTTTTTTTGGTACTGGGGACTGAACTCAGGGGCACTCGACCACGGAGCCACATCCCCAGCCCTATTTTGTGTTTTATGTAGAGACAGGGTCTCACTGAGTTGCTTAGTGCCTCGCTTCTGCTGAGGCTGGCTTTGAACTTGTGATCCTCCTGCCTCAGCCTCCCAAGCTGCTGGGATTACAGGAGTCAGCTGGAGCTATTTTTAGCCCTCAGGATTCTCCCTGAGATAAGACCCTCTGCAAAACCTCTGCAGACAGCATACCTACCCAAGCAGGCTGTGGGGGGCAGCGTTGTCCACCCACCTTTGAGTCCAGGCGGAAGGGAAGAGTGGTCACCTGGCTAGCCCACATGCTTCCCTGTGCTTCCAGCTTTGCTCCATGCCTCAGCAGTGGGAGCGCTCTGCACAGGACCCCCAGGCCAGGCCCTGGGAGGGAGGCCGCCTGACAGGCGCTGCGGTGGCCGGGGCAGCTTGGCTGGAGCCTCCTACTGAGGCGTCTCGTGGCAGCCTGCTTCCTAGCCACGCCTGCAGCACCTGGCCCCTGGAGGTGTGGCAGTCAACACAAGCCACAGGGCGCCTTGGGGCCTGGGCCAGTGGCGTGGCTCTTGCCCTATTAGGACAGTTGGTGCCTGAGCCCTATTCTCACCCCCAGCAACGGGTGGAACCTTTGTCCTGGACAGAATCAGGAAGGTGAAGACACCAAGGAGGACAGAGTCCTCATGTGTGCCTCGTCTGTCCACCCAAGTGCCTGGGGCTGTGCTGCAAGGCCAGACTCTGGGGACAGCAGGCTGGACAGGCCCACCTGCAGGTGGACCCAGGTGCCCGTCGTCTGCGATGTCAGCTCCAGCTTCTGGCTGCTTCTCAGGATGCTGGGCCCTGAGCACATGGCCAGGCCACCTGAGTCCTGCCTGTAGTTGAACCACAAACCATTTCTCCAGTGCTTCCCAGTTGGGGGATGGAGCTTCTACTTTGGGTGCAGGAATTTGTCAGAATCCTCAGGTTGGGGTGCAGGGAACATTCTGGGATCCTAGGAGAGGGGCCCTGGACAGACACTGTCTCTGTCCCTTCCTCTACCTTGTTTTACCCCCAGCTGCCCTTGGCCCCTGGAGGGCACCTGCTGCTCCCAGCCTTGCTCCCCTGCTGCCGTGCCCACCCACTGCATCATCCCCTTCCAGTGGTGGTCCCTTAATCTGCCACCTCCGTGAGATCCTCAGCCCACCCAATACGTGTGCCTCTTCTGGCCCTGATCCCGTGAACCTTGGGAGTAGCTAATGTGAGACTGCATCTGGCATCTGGTTCCTACCTCAGGGCCAGGTCCTCTGGCTTGGGGAGGTCAACCCAGGGGTTCTGGCCTGTGCCCCCAGCCACCCCTGCTGATGGCCCACGGTGTGCCCCTTGCATGCCTGGTGCCCCAGCAGGCTACCTTGGATGCCACTTATGCCGCAGCTCGTGTGGGACACTGGTGCAGTAACCACTGCCAATGCCAGCTGCCAGAGCCACTTGTCCCTAAGACCCATCCCCTGAGACCTGTGGGTGGGGAAGGCATGTCTAGCCAATAGCCATGACCACACACTGCCAGGCACTGAAAATCAATCTGGTGTGCCCACAATCCCTGAATTTTAAACATTATTAATCTGTTAACTGAGTGCACTTGTTATGTTTGGTTTAATTAACCTTCAGGAGTGCCCTGTGGCTGGAGCTTCTGTCTGTCTGGGAGACCTCAGGAGGTGTGCAGGCCTGATGGGCCTGGGTGTGAGGGCCCCAGGTATCTTCAGGTTGGCAGTCCAGGCCGTGGAGTTGGGCCTTGGACCCCAACTGACGTCTGGGCAGAAGAGCCCTGGGTTGAGCCTTCTGGGTGGAGGGCTTCCACAGGCTCTTGCCAGGCTGCCTGACTTGGTTCTTCCTTCCAGGTGTGTCACCCTCAGTCCCCCCCAGGGTTCAGTGTGGGCCTGGCATCATGGTGCCCTCCAGTCAGGTGGTGAAGGAGGCATCCGAAGGGCCTGGACCTGGCCGCGAGCTTCAGTCCTGGCGATGCCTGGTGTTCTACCTCTGCTTCTACGGCTTCATGGCTCAGATGCGGCCGGGGGAGAGCTTCATCACGCCCTACCTCCTGGGGCACAACAAGAACTTCACCCGGGACCAGGCACGTGGCTGTGGGTTGTAGGGGGCGGTGGTCCACAGGTGGGCAAGGGAGCAGGAGGGCTCTTGGATGCATGGGCAGCTGAGGCTGGACAAGGTAAGTGGCTGTGTGAGCTCACAGGGGCCGAGGGGCCTGGGCTGGGTCTGTACCCCATGTTCCCTGCAGCAGGCCCTGTCAGAGGGAGGGCCCTGCTTTGACTCATTCACCAGGCCAGGTAAGAAGCGTCTTGGGTTCTCAGGCAGCTCGGGTCTACTTCAGGCTTCCGATAACAGTGCAGATGGGGGTGCTGCCCCTACCCCTGCCAGGCCCCTTGTCTGCCATCCTGGTAAAGCTGGTGTCCAGCCATGCATGTATTTGCCTCCAGCCGGGAGGCAGCAGGTACCTGCCTAGAGATTATCAGAGGAATTTCCTTTCGCTTGGCCAGGAGCACACAGGGTCTATTGAAACCCGTAATGAGCTTATGTGCAGACGTGTAGCCCAGGCCCTGAGTGGCCTGCGCTGGGGTCCTTTCCTCCTTGTGTTTTCACCGTGTGCTGTGTAAAACGTGGCCAGGCAGAAGGAGCATGATGGGCAGCCCCCACCCACTTTGCTCACCAGTGGCCAGATGGCTGCTCTGCTCTCGACCGAGGGCCGCTGTTCACCATCGTCATTGATAGGAACAAGTGTGTGTATGTAAGTGCCCTTTACCGTGAGATAGAAAGCCATCGCGAAGGTTCAAGGTCCTGCCTCCCTGCCTGCTCACATTCCACACTGATTAGAAAGTAGATTGCAGAGCTTAAGCTGTTCCAGGAGGCCTTGGAGTCCTCGGGGACTGTGGTCACTGGCTTTGCCTCTGGCCCCATAGTCCAGCTCTCTGGTCTCAGCCCCTCTGGCTGTAGGGACTGAGCAGGCCAGTGCTCGCTGGGCCTGGATCCCCAAGTTCACCTAAGCCGTGTCTGATGACACATCTTTTGGAACCTGCCTCCTGCCCATCTGACTGGGGACATTCATCCACATAGATTCAAGGCTGGTCCCACCTGAGTCCTGCCTGTAGTTGAACCACAAACCATTTCTCCAGTGCTTCCCAGTTGGGGGATGGAGCTTCTACTTTGGGTGCAGGAATTTGTCAGAATCCTCAGGTTGGGGTGCAGGGAACATTCTGGGATCCTAGGGGAGGGGCCCTGGACAGTTTCCTGGGCTGGAGTTCCCAACTCACTTGGCTGGACCTTGCCTCCTGCAGCATGCCATGGGCTCATGTGTCCTGGGCCTAGGGGTCATGGCTTGTCCAGGCTCTTGAGGCAAAGAGCAAGTGCAGGGATCCGTTAATTGAGATGAAGGCCCCTGGCCGTCTGCTCCAGGCCCTCCCTCCACCTGACCTTCCTGTGTAGGTGCTGGGCCCTGAGCTGCTGCCTGGCTGCCCTCCCTGCCCACTTCCCTCCCTTTTTCCCTCTCACAGCCCCCCACACCCAGTGTCCTGCATAACCCACCCCACGGCCCTTCTTTGTCCCACCCTCCCTTCTGGAAGGACTAAGGTGGCTTATCTCCCTCAGGATCCTGCATGACCCACCCCACTGTCCTTTTCCTGCCCTTCCCTTTTGCAAGGACTGAGGTGGCTCAACCCCCAGGTCCTGCATAACCCACCCCACTGTCCCGCCCTCCCTTCTGGAAGGACTGAGACGCTTCAGTGGGTGTGCTTACTGCCCACAGTGCTGTTCTCGATACATATTTAAGGTGAAACTGGATTTTGAGTCCAGGAAAAACAAGTCAGCCCAGATTACCAAGATCCAGGATGTGAGGAGTGGTTTTCAGTGGTAATGGCTGCTTCCTGTGGACAGCCGCTGCCTCCTGCTGACTGCCTGAGGTCAGCAGTTTCTTGGGCTACAAGCTCTCCGGTGCCCAGGTTCCCCTGGCATCCCAAGTGGACATGGTTCCCTGCAGACAGGCACGTGGGTATCGGACACATAGTGGCAAGGCAGCCATCGCTGCAGGAAGTGGTCAGCAGAGATGCCTGGGGAGGGTGGGCCCTTGCTTGGTCACCCCTGTGCACTTGGCAGAGTGGCCATGCCACTCACAGGTGTCCTGCCTGTCTGCAGGTGACCAACGAGGTCATCCCAGTGCTGTCCTACTCCTACCTGGTGGTGCTGGTACCGATCTTCCTGCTCACCGACTACCTGCGCTACAAGCCGGTGCTGGTGCTGCAAGGCCTGAGCTTCGTGTGCGTGTGGCTGCTGCTGCTGCTGGGCCGCTCGGTGCTGCACATGCAGTTCATGGAGTTCTTCTACAGCATCACCATGGCCGCCCGCATCGCCTACTCCTCCTACATCTTCTCCCTGGTGCGCCCTGCCCGCTACCAGCGCATGGCCAGCTACTCAAGGACCGCGGTGCTGCTGGGCGTCTTCACCAGCTCTGTGCTGGGCCAGCTGCTGTTCACCGTGGGCCACGTGTCCTTCTGCACACTCAACTACATCTCCCTGGGCTTCCTCACCTTCAGCCTGGTCCTCGCCCTCTTCCTGAAGCGTCCCCAGCACAGCCTGTTCTTCAACCGCAGTGAGCCCGCACACGCAGCCTCACCCTCCGAGCTGATGCAGATGCAGCCGGGCCCGGACCAGCCTGTGCGTGGGAAGCTGGGGCGTGCTCTGGGTGCCTGCGGGGACTCCTTCCTGGTGCACATGCTACGGGAGCTGGTGGTCAGCATGCGGCGGCCACAGCTGCGCCTCTGGTCCCTCTGGTGGGTCTTCAACTCCGCTGGCTACTACCTGATCGTCTACTACGTACACGTCCTGTGGAGCATGCACACCAGCAGCAGCACACAGGTCTACAATGGCGCAGTGGACGCTGCCTCCACGCTGCTGGGTACGTGGAGCCTAGTCTAGCAAAGCCCCTCACCTGGGTCTGGCCTCCAGGGTGACCTGCACCCCCACCCAACCCCAGCCCGATCTCCTCTCCTGAGCCTGGCCACTAGTGTGGCCTGCACCCCCGCTCCCGCCTAGCCACCAACACTGGCTGCCCCAGCCAGCTTGCCCCTACCCCCAGCCTCCTCCCTGCCCCTCAGCGCAACCTCTACCAGCCCCTTCACTGGCCTCCCTCTGTTCCACCTGGCCCTAGCGCGGCTGTGACATCTCCTGTCCCCAGGTGCCATCACATCCTTTGCCGCGGGCTTTGTGAATATCCGCTGGGCTCTCTGGTCAAAGGGGGTTATTGCGAGCGTCACGGCTGTGCAGGCTGGACTGATCTTCCTCATGTCCAGCACCCAGGACATCTGGGCCTGCTACGCGGCTTTCGTGTTCTTCCGCGGCGCCTACCAGTTCCTGGTGCCTATCGCCACGTGAGTGGGCCATGGGGAGGGACTAGTGGAAGGTTCTGTGGGAGCACAGGGGGGCAGACGGGCAGCAGCGGCAGGTGCACGGGACATCACTCTGTTCACAGGTAGTACAGGGCTGCCACCTCCCTCTGGCTCCCTGCCCCAGCCTGCCGGTCCCCTGGAACCCCTGCACTGCCCCTCGCTCAGACCTCTGGGCACTTCTCTGAGCTGGGCGGCACTGTCACCACCTGCCCTCTCCATGCCAGGCACTCGCTGTGTACCCACCATGCGTGTGTACCACGCAGCCACGTGCTCTGCCACGCTGCACGCAGGTGCTGCCCCCAACACACCCCATACGCCACGCGGTCACGTGCCGTCCCACCCACGCTGCACGCAGGTGCTGCCCCAACACCATACACCACGTGGTCACGTGCTCTGCCACGCTGCACGCAGGTGCTGCCTCCCTAACCCCCCACTGCCTAGCCCACCCTTCCCAGTCTGCCCTGCCTCCCTCCCCACTGGGGCCACCATACACCTGCCCCTACACCTGCCCCTACACCTGCCCCTGCCCTGGGAGTGCATAGCGTGACCTGCTCTGCCCTGTGGGATGTGGCCTGCACTTGAACTTAACTGCCCACAGCATTTTGAGCCCTTGCTTTCCTGGGCACTGGAAGTGGCGATCAAATCCAGCGTCCTGTCTCTCCCATCCTGCCACACTCCCTGGACTGTCCCCACACCTGCCCATCAAGTTCCCATGTCCTAGTCTGCCTTCTCCCTAGGAAACTTGCCTAACTCCCTGGCCATCTTGACCCCGCCCCCAGCTTGTGGAGGCCCAGAGTGTTTCCGAGGCAGGGCTCCCCTCTGCTGCCTGTCCCCAGTTTGAAAAGGGCACTAGGCATGTGCTGGTGTGGCGTCGCCAGCTATTAGGTGTGCCGGGAGTGCTTGGCTAGTCGTGGAAGGCATGGGGCCCTGCACAGGCATCAGATGCAGTATGGAAAGCACAGGAGGAGCAGACGTCTACCGCAGGGCGCAGGGCCTACAGAGCCACACCTGGCCTCAGAGCCTCCTGGCTGCCTGCCTCTCCGTGGGCCGTGTCCAGGTCACTCTTGGCAACTGCCAGTCCCCAGGTGATGGGTGAAGTCAGTTCCTTTGCTGCTTGTGAGCGATGCCTGGTGGCTTCCTGTCTGCGCTTTCCCTTCCATACTCTGATGGTGGCCCACAGGTGGCTTCCTGCAAGGGGAGGGTGAGAGGCCTGAAGGTGGTCCCAGTAAGTGATGTAGATGCCCTGCAGCCTGTCTGCAGGCTTGTCCTTGGTGGTGTCCCTAGCCTTGAGCCTCTGACCTGCAGGCCTTTACTTTTTATTTATTTTTCAATTTTTATTTTTTGATACCAGTGATGGAACCCAGAGGTGCTTAACCACTGAGCCACATCCCCAGCCCTTTTTTATATTTTATTTAAGGGTCTCACTGAGTTGCTTAGGACCTTGCTAAGTTGCTGAGGCTGGCTTTGAACCCAAGATGCTCCTGCTTCAGCTTCCTGAGCCATTGAGATTACAGGCATGTACCACCGTGCCTGGCTTTTTCTTAATTTTTTGAGGCTGACTCTCCTGGTTGTGGGCTTTTTTGGGGGGGGGTACTGGGGATTGAACCCAGGATTGCCTTACCAATGAGCCGATCCCCAGCCCTTTTTCACTTTTTATTTTGAGACAGAGTCTTGTAAGGTGCTTAGAGCGTCACTAAGTTGAGGTTGGCTTCAGACTTGGGATCCTCCTGAGCCCATTTTGTATCTCTGACCCCTTCCACTGGTACGATCCTGTTCCTGTTTATCTGAGTGTGCTGATGCCATCATCCCTGAGTAGCTGGGATGGGTGCTCACGCTGGCTGGCAGTTCCTCAGTTCACCTGCGCCCCACCTGCTTCATGGGCACAGCGCCTGTGTGCAGTCCTGTGCTTGGTGCTTTGGGGTTCTCTTCCTGTCCCCAGTGTCCCCTGTCCACCAGCCCCTCTTGGGCGTTCTTTTTCAGAGGTTCTTGGGCATTTTCATTTGGGTGGACTCTAGAACACTTGTCCAGTTCTTTCAAGGAAAGTGCTCTGGGGAACCAACCCCATCAGAACTGCATTCAGATGTCCCTTTCTTGGGGGCCACCAGAGGCCTGGAGAGCCGTTTCTGTCTGGGAGGCTGGGACCTTCCCTCTCCAGGAGCAGGGCCTGCGCTCACACTGGGGCACCTTGTCCCCCTCTGATCAGTCCCGCCCTTTCCACTGCTCTTCCTGCTTCCTGCACGCATTGCCTGGGCCCGGCTCTCAGGACGACTTCCTGAGCATCTCGTGGGAGGCTCTGTGGGCATCTTCCTGCGCCCGTGGCTGTGCTTCTTGGTGCCCATCCTACGAAGTGGAGGGCGTGGCTCCCTGTGGCTGTGACCGGCCGGTGGGTGTGCGTCCCCAGGGGAGGGGGTCGGGACTGGGCCAGAGCGCAGGTAGGCTGGGTGAGCCTCCTGTGCACCTAAGGCGAGGCCGGAGCAGCCCGTGTACCGCGGGTGGTCCTTGCCTCTGTGGCGGGGCGGGCAGAGCGGAGGGACAGTGGGACTGCGTGGGGGCAGGCTGGCGGGGCAGGGCCTCCAGAGCCTGTGGGGCTGCGTCTGGGAGGGACACGCCTGCCCCGCACGGTGTGTCTGGCACGCCTCCACCTGCGAGGGGCTCACCTGGGCTCGGGCTCCTCTTCCCAGCCTCCCCAGCTCGGGTCACCCAGGCCGCTCTTCTGCCCAGTTTTCAGATCGCGTCCTCTCTGTCCAAAGAGCTCTGTGCCCTGGTCTTCGGCCTCAACACGTTCCTTGCCACCGTTCTCAAGACCTCCATCACACTCGTCGTGTCCGACAAGCGGGGCCTGAGCCTCTCAGTGCCCTCGCAGGTGAGCCCCATTTCACGTGGACTTTCTCGCGAGGGAAGCTGAGTGGGGTCTGGGGACACCCTTCTGGTGCCCAGAGGCCCACTGGCTGGCGTGTACAGGGGATGGGCTGGGGCTGCTGCCCCAGAGACCCCTGTGCCTTGACCAGGATGAGGGCTGCTGACCCAAGACCAGGATCACTGTTCTGCCCAGGTTTTCCCGGTCTCCGGTTGGACCTGTGGGTCCTGAGGCCCCACAGATGCCCCAAGGCCTCCAGGGAGCCCTTGCTGCCCTCAGGCCTTCCCAGGCTGGCTGTGCCCCAGGCCCGTGTTGGGGCAGCACGCCCTCCACCTCACTGCCTGTGCTCCCCACGCCTGGTTGGAGTGGGCGCCCTCTGGGTGCTCTCTGCAGGGGAGCCGAGGGGAGCTGCTCCCTCTCAGAGGCCTCTTCTCTTGCCACCCCTGGGGGGTCTGTGCTGGACCAGGTGAGGGCTGACTGACCAGTGTTTCCTTCCATAGATCGTGCTGTGGGCTGAGTCTGAAGACTTATCTAGCCCTAAACTTCCCCAATTTCCTTTGAATGGGTTTATAGTTCTACATGTAAGCCTGGGGTCCCCTGAGAGTTGATTTGTGCATAAAGTGTGAGGTTTAGGTCAAGGATCATGCCTGTAACCTGAGTATGTCCCTTTGCTCCAGTGTGATTTGTTGAGACTTGACTTTCGTCCCTTGGTCAGAAGTTCAGCATGTTTCGAGGAGCCTGTTTCTGACATCTTTATTCCCTTCTGCTGATGTGTGCTAACTTCCCACCAATACCACACTGTCTTGGTTACAGAGCTTGATTGCAGGTTTTGAATTGGTTAGACTGATTCCTCCAACTCTATCTTTTTTTAAAAAATTTTCCTAGTATTACAGCTCTTTGTATTTCTGTGTATGTTTTAGAATATTGTCTTTACAAAAATTCTTGCTGGGATTTTGTTAGGAATTGCACTAAGCAAACATTAATTTGGGGAAAGTTGACATTACGTTTTTCATTTTGGGGGGAACAATTGTAAATGAAACTATATTGAACATTTTAATGTCTACATGAGTGTACTGGGGCTGCTGTCATACCATAGACTGAGTGCTTTAAATAGGAGAAATTTCTCAGTTTTGGAGGTTGCAAGTCCAAAATCCAGGTGTCTCAGGGCTGGTCCTCCAAAGGCCTCTCTTTGGCTTGCAGATAGTGTCTTCTCTCTGTGTCCTCGTGTGGCCTTTTCTTTGCGTGGGTGCCCACGGTGTCTGTCCTGTAAGGACCACAGTCACACTGGATTAGGGACCCCGTCGTGGCCTCGTTTGACCCGAGTCACTTCTCTAAAAGCCCCTTTTCCCAGTGGAGGCATCAGGGGCTTGGGCTTCCACAGGTGAATTTGGGAGGAGGGATTCCATTCCGTCAGAACCATGTCTCCCCCTCCTCGCTGGTGTGTAGAGACGAGGTGGGTGTTTGTGTGTGTTTGTAGTGTGTCCTGGGGTCTTGCTGAGCTCCCTTTGCCTTTCCTGCTTGCTCTAGACTTACTTACTTTGCTCTTCAGTCTTAGGTTCTTGAGACTTCCTCTTTGACCAAAGTGCATTTCAAAGTGTTACTCAGTTTCGAAGTGTTATCTTTCTGTTATTAGTTTTTTCTTATTCTGTGGTGATCAGAAAACACATCCTCTGATCTGAGTGCTTCTGAGTCTGTTGAGACAGAACATCATGTTTTGGTAAGTGCTTTGTGGTTGCCTGGGAAGAATGTGTACCTGCTGTGACTGGATTCCGAGCGCATGCAGTTCCCCTGATGGTGTTGATTTTTTTTTTTTTTTTTTTTTTTTTTGGGTACTGGGGATTGAACTCAGGGGCACTCGACCACTGAGCCACATCCCCAGCCCTATTTTGTGTTTTATGTAGAGACAGGGTCTCACTGAGTTGCTTAGCGCCTCGCCGTTGCTGAGGCTGGCTTTGAACTCGCGATCCTCCTGCCTCAGCCTCCGTAGGTGCTGGGATTACAGGCTTGAGCCACTGCGCCCGTCTGATGGTGTTGATTTTTTCTCTGTCCTTGAGAACTTTCTGTTTTGTTGTTAGTGAGAGGGCTGCGAACTGTCCAGGTATGATTGTGGCTCTTGGCCCTCCTTCCACTTGCCCTGTGTGTGGCACTGGGCATGGCACGTGATTGCACCTTCTATCGCTACATCTCTGGCTGCTGCCTCTGCTCTGAAGTCGGCCTGCCCTCAGGCAGCCTCGCCGCTCCCCGCTGTGCGTTGGCAGGAGGCAGGCACTCACTTCCGCCTGCGTCACCAGGTACCCGAATGAGTTTCTTGCAGATAGCGGGGAGTCGAGCCCTGTTTTAAATCCATTCTGCCAATCTCTGCCCTACACTTGGTGTGTTTGCTTTTAGTTTGTTTTCTTTTTGAGACTTCTGATGTGCTACTTGCACACTGTTTAGAATTTTGTCCTGTTTGTGGTCTCTGTGTGTGGGTGGCTTTGCTGGGTGCTGGCGACAGCTGCAGGTGTGTGTGGTGCGGAGCAGCGGCGGGGAAGCCTTGGTGTGGAGTCCTCCCTTGCTCACAGTGCCCGTGGGTCTGGAAGAGAGCCTGGCTTGCCCTGTCCTGCCTGCTGTGCTGTCTTCCCTTTGGCTCGGGAACCCCTCTGTCTTTCCCTTTCTGTTTAGATAACTTCTGCCGTCATTTGCGATGGGCCTGCTGGGACAGGTTCTCATGGTTTTTGTTCATCTGAGCCTGTCCTGGTTTCTCTTCTGGTCCTTTGGGTCCCTCCTGCTCCTCTGCCGAGGCCGTCTGCTTCTTCTTTGGTCTCTGGTGTGTGTCTTGCTGCTGGTGAAGCTTCTCAGCACCTGCAGCCTTGGTTCATCTGTAGCAGCTCTCGCTCAGCGTGCGGTCTGGTGGCAGCGAGTGCTGCATGTGGAGACCGGCTCCCGAGGGCTCCCGCAGAAGTGGAGTGTGCAGCTGGCACAGCAAGCCTAGGACCCCCAGGCCATGTGACTGACACCCAGGGGCCGCCTCCTTACTGCGTGGTGCTGGGGAGTTCCAGCTCCCTGTGGTCCCTTGAGGCCCCAGGGCCCGGTCTTCTCATTACTGCTGGGTGGTTCAAAGTGTAGGCTCTCCTCAGGGTCTCCTCTGATGCCCCCAGTGTAGAGGGGCCCTTGCCACCACGGGCGGATGAGTCCAGACCCCTGCGTGACCACTGCCAACTTCTGGGGGTTGCCACACCCATTCTGGGGTCCTTGTTTAACCTGGTGTGGGCAGGTGGGGTTGGCAGGAGCGGAGGGCTCTTCAGGAGTCACCCCCTGGCTGGGCTGCCCCCTCCTGGTCCTTTGGTCCTTCTTTCCTGTGTCCGTCAGGGTCTAGGTTGCTGCTTCTCCAGTTCCAAAATACGAGGCAGAGACAAACCCAGCAGCTTGCCCCACGCTGCTGAGCCTGGTGGTGGGCTCCGTCCCAGCCCGGCTGCCTACATGCCCTGGCGATCCGAGGAGTCCTGGGGTTAGGGGAGAGGGACAGGGAGAGGTGTCCTCTTGGGAGCCAGGTTCTCATTGATTCCTTTAATAGTGCTGGTGCTGAGACCCTCTGCCTCCTATACTTCCAGTACCTCAGGCCAGGGTCCCATCCCTCCCTGGTGTCCCAGGGACAAGGAGGCACATCTGCAGCTGGCCTGGCTCTTCCCAGTTGTCGCTGTGTAGCTGCCTCTGAGCCAGAGCTGGGACGTGCAGAAGGGACCGCAGGCCTCCTGCTGCCCCGGGCACTGCTGGGCTGGCTCTGGTGAGCGAAAGCACTGCGTCACGTGTGTTGCCCTGGAGGTCTCTGGGCGGCTGTGGGGACTTGATCCACAGCGCCAGAGCCTGGGAGCAGCCGTGAAGGCCATGGTGCAGGACGCACCCCAGGGGTTTCCTGGGAAAGCTGGTAGGGATCCTTTCCAGGGCTCTCCAGGGGGCAGGGGCACCCTGCAGCCTGCGCCAGCCTGGTGGCTGGGGAGAGCCGGGAGCGGGCCCCGGGGCTGGAGGCCTGTGGGCCTGCGCACTCACCCACCTCTCTGCCCTAGTTCCGCATCTACTTCGTGTACTTCCTGGTGCTGTCTGTCATCTACTTCTCGGGAGCCAGGCTGGACAGCCTGCGGCACTTCCAGCATGGCCACCACCAGCCCCTGTCCCTGGCACGGAAGCTGAGGAGCCCCTCGGAGGAGAGGCCTGTGCAGGTGCAGAGCATGGAGAAGGACCTCGGTGGCCTTGCGCCCTCAGCCCCACCACCGCCCCTGGAGGACAGCACGGAGGATGGCCTTGGGACCTCGGGGCCTACAGCCAAGGCTTGACACGGGGCGGCCTGGCCCCCGGCAGGTCCGGCCCCTCTCATCCGCACTGTGTCCCGACAGCCTGGGCCTGACGCAGGCCGACAGGCCCCAGCAGCACATCAGACTGCCAGCACGTGGTGGGGCCTCGGGGCGGTGCCCTCTGCAGTGCCTGGCAGGCCCACTCGGGCCACCCATCTTAGCTGCTGGCGGCCTCTGACCCCCGCCCCTCAGCCCTGCTTTCATACTCTGGTGGTAGCCAGAGCCTGCCAGGGACACTCAGGGTAGCTGCCTGGCTGTGGCCCACACCTCGCGCAGCTGTGGGGCTGGGCTACGTTTGCTTGCTGAGGGGCTGGTGGTGAGGTCCCCTGGTCTACCAGGCCTCCCTGTCAGCACCCTCTGGGGAGGCTGGAGGCAAATCCTGTGTCCCCATAGGCTGGCAAGCAGGCCCAGACACAAGCCAGGGCATGCTGGACCCCTGGCCGGGGCCTCTTAGGCCCTGGCTTTCATCTACTGTGACGCTTCCTGTTGTCCCAGGTGCTTGCATTTTTAGCCAGTGCTTTTTATATACATACCATGAAATGAGGAACTACATGTGGCTTCTCCGTTGTGTGCGAGAAGCTGGTCTCAGGTGGGTGACAAAAAACCCCATCAGATGGAGCAGCAGCTTGGGGTCCTCAGAGCGGCTCCTTCCCGCAAGGCTTTGGCCCAGGGCCCCAGGTCTTTCCTCCATTCCCGGAGCGGGTTAATACTGATGCGAGATGAAGGCAGCTTGGAGCTGGTCACACGCTTTGGACAGCCCAGAGAGGACCGTGGATGGGCAGCCTTGATGTGAACTGGGCTTGCTGGGAGCAGCAGGACCCTCCGGAGTGGTCTGCCTTCCCGGGGAGGTTTGTGCCAGTGGCCTCGAGCCTGAGCTGCTGTGCACCCCTCTGTGACAGGAGGGGCTGTTGTGAAACTTCACCCAAGTAAACCTCGGACCTCAGTGAGGGCTGCTGACTCCAGGCCCCATCAGGCCAGGAATGCGATCCCAGCGCCTCCAGCTGGTAGGGCCAGGGACCCACTTGGTGCCCTCCAGTGACTCAGCCCCAGTCCACAGCCTCTCCCTTTGGGCAGCTGAGCAATCTCTCCCCCGGCTGGCCCCTCAGAGCCAGCTGAGCACAGAAGGCAGGCTACAGGACTCCTGGCTGGGGATGGCCGTGCGCTGGCTGTGCAGGGACCCACCAAGGCTGATGGGTTAAGTGGACACCTTGGGGGATGCAGAGTCTGGGAGATGGCATGTGGGGATGGCCCAGGCCACAGCCAAGAGTGGTCAGGGCAGTGGGCCCAGGCACATCCACAGGAGGAACAGCCCTGTGCCATGGGCCAGGCTGTGGAGGGGACAGAGCGTGACACTCCATTCCCTGTGCTGGCCCGCTGCACAACTGTCAGCCTCGTGGCCACTGTGCAGCACAGCAGGCTCCATGGGCGCCTTAAGGGAGCCCCTGCCTGTTGGCTCGCACCACACTGCAGGGCTCTGCAGTGCACCATGCCGCCGCGCAGGCTGTGGGCACCCTCCTGGCTGCCAGGGCAGGGACTGTTCTGCACTTGGCCCGGGGCACAAGCCAGCCCCTGCTCAGTTTGGCATGTGCAGCCGCTTCAGGTCAGGTCCTGCCAGGACCTGTTGCATGATTTTGAGGTCAGCCTGGGCACTGCTGGCTGCCAAGGGAGGCCCTCACCAGAGAAGGGTGCCTCCAGCCTCTGCCGCACATATGTGCACATCTGCATGCTCACGCATGCCTGTCTGCACACAAATCTCCACACACAGCTGTGTGGACCTGTGTGTGCCAGTCAGCAGGGAGGTCGGGGGCGAAGGCTCCTGAGGGCTCGCTCTGCAGGGCTCTGCCCTTCTCGCAGGGAGACTGCTCGCACACCACACATCTGTAGAAGGCCATTTTATTTGGTGCCTTTTTGAACCGGCTTCATATCACACAGGTATAAAACCAGCCCCCCAGTTTTCTCCCACTCCTCAGACATCAGACCCAGAGGTAGGAGCGTGTTGGCACTGTGGCTGTGGCAAGCCCAGGGTGGCCCTGAGCACACACACTGCCAGACTGCTGCATTCCATGGATCAGGGACAGGAGGCGCCACAGTGAGCCCCACCAACCTCCAACTTGGCTGGGGTCAAGTTCTGCTCAGGTCTGGTGTGGTTTTGGGTCACCTGGGAAGCCAGCCAGGAAGGGGCCTGAAGGACCCCATGTCAGGGCTGGCTCTGGGGAGAGCAGCAGACGCGCCAAGCCAGGTCTCACTCCTGGCCCTGCACAGTGTTGGGGAACTTGGCCAGAACCTGGGGTGGCTGTGGGGCCCTGAGCTTGGAATCCTGCTCCAGTGGGGACACTGGTTGCTGTACAGTGCGGGAGGTCTAGAGAGGCAGCTCTCTTGCGCCATGCCTGGCTGCCTCTGAGTGAGGAGAGAGGCCTAGGTGCCCCTGCAGACCAGGTGTCAGCTCCACACCTCCCTGATGCTGGTCTGCAAGTGGTACTGGGTCTCGTGCACAGACGGGGTGGCAGGCAGGGAATAGTCTGCACCTGCCAGGGTGGCAGAGGGCCCTCCCCAGCACCCGGGAGCCCAGGAGCCTGCAGGTAGGGTGGGCACAGGTCTCGGGGCTGGAAGTCCTGAGTCAGCCTCTTGCTGAAATCCGGTCTGATGTGGGCCTCTCAGAAGCTCCCCAGGCGCAGGACAGAGCCTTGGCAGGCTGGCCAGCACAGGCCAAGGGAGGAGGGCGGGAAGCCTTGGCCTCGGGCTTTCTGTGTAAACTTTTAGGAAACTACACTCTTTGGCTTCCTTTTATTTCTGGAGGATTACATGAAATGTGGCCTGTATAGGAAAGTGTCCCAGCCAGGTCCCAGGGGCGGCCAGATGCTCCCTGCCCTGCGCCTGTGCTCAGACTCCTGCTCCATCATTCTCCAAGCCAATAGAGGCCCTATTTGGAGGAGGAGGTCATGAAGCTGTTCTCAATGCACAGGACGACGTAGGGGTTGTGGCAACTCGCGGCTTCCTGCTCTAACAGCCTGCCCGCCAGCAGCGGGGATGCCTGGCCCGTGGCTCCGGCAGCCTCTGTCCGCCACGTCTCACAGTAGCTCTCGGTCAGCCTGCGCCCGCTGGGGTCTGAGCCATGCCATACACTCTTCTGGGGCCTGCAAGATGTACCTGGCTGTCAGTCACACCCAGACCCACCCCTCCCAGAGTGGAGACCCGTCCCCAGGGGAGGGGAGGTGGAGGCCAGCAGCCAGCTGGCCCTGGGGCACAGGGAGGGCTGTAAGGGCTGTACTTTCCTTAGCGCCACCTCCTGGGCACACCCACTGCAGAAGGGGTGGGTGTTGGGGCAGAACCTGGGCTGAGACCTCAGGGCCAGTCCTGCCCAGCTGGGTCGACCTCTCTCTCAGGGCCCCTCACTGACAAAGGTAGCCAGGTGTTGCCTGGCTGGGAACAAGCTCCACCAGAGTCCCAGTGACTGAGTCCTGCCCATGGCTCAGGCTGGGTGCCTCAGCAGATGGCCAGGATCTGGACACCCTCAGGAACACACCTGCCCAGCAGACATCCTGGCCGCCCTTTCACAAGCAGGAGCACTGGGGGAAGATGCCGTTACAGTGGTAGGTGCAGAGGCGTTGGGCGTGAAGCCGTTTGGGGGACAGTGGTCATTACGGGACTCTGCCTTGGGCAGTGACTCTCAGGATCATTAGTTCCCTGTGGTGTTTACACTGGAGGCACAGCTGGTCAAGTCACAGATGAGGAGCATGGAGCTGTCCACCACAGGTTGGGGGTACTCAGGCACACCGTAGAGCCACACTGCCCAGAAACCACCTTGACCTCAGTGCCCAGAGACCTTGTCTTGCTCAGTCATGGTTTCAGCCATGCATAGGGCGGGGTGGGGTCAGGCCAGAGGTGGAGGTTCTGTGTTGGGGGCCAGATGTGCATGTCTCCCCTCTGGGGCTCTCCCCAAGCTGCCACATCATGCACTTGGGGGACCTACCAGGCTGGGTGCCTCAGGACATCCCTGCCGTCAAAAGAGAAGATGCGGGCGCCGGGCTTCAGCTGGCCCTGGGAACCTGCAAACAAGGCTTCCCAGCTGGGAGCCAGCATTTCGTCCTGCAGAGGGAAGTCAGGGGGCTTCCTCAGTCCCCGGTCACGTCCAGCCAGAGCGACAAGTGCCAGGGAGCCCAGCCCCATCCAGGTGCCTCAGCAGACCCCAAAAGGCCCAATGAGACCCGGCCAACGCTGGGGTGCTAGGCTGAGGCAGAGGGGTCTCTGCTCCTCGGGCTGGCCTCTCTCAGCCACCCTCCCGGGCTTGGCCTGAAGTCTGCACATCCACTGCCACTGGTTCTGAGACTCCAACCCCGTTCATAAAAGGAGCCCTGGAAGCAAGCCACGTAAGGGGCACCGTGGCAGAGGGCTGCTGGGCTGGGCGGCAGGCGCATCAGGGTGTTCCCGACCCCAGTGGGTGCACAAGGACCTGTCACGTGTGTGTGCCCCGTGGCTGCCTGGCCCTGCTTCGTGGGCTGGCAACATAGGAGCCCCTGAAACATCAGGGGTTGCCTGGGGCTCTGGGGTGTCCTAGAGAGGCTCCCCCAGCCCCCATGCCTGCCCAGGAGTCACAGCCTGGAGGCAGTGGCTGCACTGTGATGGCCTCCAGGCTCCTCAGAGGAACCTCTGGTGGATTCGCACCCAGCCCAGGCCTGGGTTTGTGTGAGGACATCCTCGTGGCCCCAGCATCCCACAGGACACGCGAGGCCACCTTGAGGTTGACGATGGGCACAGTCCCACGGTCAGCGCGGCGCACGATGCTGTAGAGGTCCTGCAGCCGCGAGGACAGGAAGGCGCGGAAGGTGCCGGCCAGCCCCACGGCCCGCGCCTGCTGAAAGCACTGGAAGTCGGCCCCTCGGATGCCGCGCATGCCGCCCGAGAGCGGGCTGTTGAGTGCGACCAGGTGGAGCTGCAGGGAGAGGCCGACGCTGCACCACTGCTGACCCGGGCCCTGGGCACAGCACCCGAGCCCCTGCACACCTGCAGCACCACATGGACAGGCCATGGAGGGCTGAGTACCCAGAACGCCCAGTGACAGGTGTCAAGGGACACCAGTGACAGTCTGCAGGCAGCTCTGCCAAATCCCCAGGCCTGCAGAACAAGTGCTGTGGCCCCAGGAGATAGCCCCCATGTGACCCGATATCATTTCCCATGAGCTCAGCCTGATGGGTCCAGCACCGTGGGCCAACCCAGCTGTGCTGGCTGCTCTGCCACACCGGGGCCTCCAGGGCCCCACAGGGACTGCAGCCACGAGAGGACAAGTCTCAGGCTGCACAATGACCACCACGTGTGTCTGTCTAGTCGGAAACCCACCCGCAGTGCCCCAGCCTCAGGAACCCTCCCTGGCAGCTATGGCTGCCAAACCCCCTCACATTGCCCTGAGGACTAAGGGGCCAGGTGGACACGTGCCCACTTGGGGGGTCACTCACCACCGGCTGGAAGTCCTGATGGGTGTGGATAGGCGAGGCTGTGGGGCGGGCTGGCCGGAGGTGTACATAGGAGCCGTGGTGGTGTGGAGCTCCAGGGTAGGGCTGGGGGTCCGGCAGGCGTGGGGGGCTGGCCAGGATGTCGTCTGCTCTCCAGGGCCGCACCGTGGAGTAGGAGTGCTCCCGCCGGGGGTATGGGTTGCCCTCGTGCAGCTGCACCACCGGGGGCTGCCGGATGGCCACTTCGTTGTCCTGTGGACCCAGGCACAGGGTCTGTGCAGCGGGCTCCCCCCACCAGGACCCAGTTGCCTCGCCGGGCCCCTCCCCGCTCTGCATGCCCTTCTGTGCACGAGGAGGGGGCATGGCTGCAAGATGACACAGCCACTCCCAGACCTGGAGGTACCCTGGGCATGTGAGGCAGAGCGGGTGGGAGCCCAGCCAGCCCTGGACACTTGCGTCATTAGACTCGCCCGCTGCACAGGGACCCCAGGCCCGCTGTGCTCAGAAACTACAGTGCTTGCTGGCCACGGCCCCCTTGCCGCCCAGACCAAGTCCCTGCCCCTGAGCATTCAGTTCCTGAAGCCTCTGCTGGTGCCCCTCAGAGAGGTGACCTCCTTGGCCCCACCCCTGGCTCCTCACCTCTCCTCAGGACACAGCACCTGGCGCACTGCAGCTTCCCGTCCCCACACTGCACTGTCCCCACACTGCCTCACGTGGCTCTGCAGGAGGCATCGTGGGTGCTTGCCGTGTTGGGAGGGGCCCCACTGTGTGCTGAGTGAATGAATGGCCGAGCAGATTCGGCCAGACCCTCGAGGAGACAGGCTCCAGCAGCCCCGACCACTGCACGGCATAAGGCCTCATTCCTGAGCCATCCCGTGTCCACCTACCCGTCTACCTACCACCCAGGTACCAATCCAAGAGTCCACTCATCCACCACCTACCCATCCATCCACCTACCTACCTGTCCATCCATCTGTCCATCCATCCCCCAATCCACCTGTGTCCATCCACCCATCCATCTACCTGCCTACCTGCCCATCCATCTGTCCGTCCGTCCATCCATCCATCCTCCCTCCAATCCACCTGTCCATCCACCCATCCATCCACCTGCCTACCTGTCCATCCGTCTGTCCGTCTGTCCATCCATCCATCCTTCCTCCAATCCACCTGTCCATCCACCCATCCATCCACCTATCCACCTATCTATCCATCATCCATCTGCATGTCCATCCGTCCATCACCCAAGCCCCCTGTCCATCCATCTACCCATCCTCCCACCCAGCCACCTGTTCTACTGTTCATCCACCCATACCCATGTACCCCAGGGCATGCCCAGCATGCCTGTCCCCATGCCTGGCACTCAGGGTGAGGAAAGACATGAGGAGGACTTTGGCCCAGGGACATTGAGGCCAAGGAGAGCAGTGAGCTGCAGACACCACTAAAGCCAGCGGCAGTGCCCTTGGACAGCCAGCCAAGATGGACACACTCGCCCTACCCCGTGGTCTGTGCATCCCCTCCCCAGCAAGTCGACCCGTGTGGCTCCAGGACTCCCAGTACCAAGCGTTACTCCAGAGACACAAGGCAGTGCAGGCCTCTGGGTCCCCTGTCCTCAGCCTCCCAGAGCTGCGCGGAGAGCATGCTCCTTACCGTGCCTGGCGGCAGTGGTATCCGGGCCTCCAGCTGCAAGGCAAGAGCAGGGTCACTCGGACACGGACACGGCCTGTCCCTGTCGCTCACTCCTCCCCCATGAACTCTTCCGCAGAGGCCACTGGGGGTGGGATGGGCTGCATCCTAGCACCAGGCACATGTGGGCACCCAGTCAGTGTCTGCTGATGACCCCGCAGCCTATCCCTGGCCAGCAGGGGGTCCTGGGGGGCACTGCAGGGTCTGGCTAGGCCTGGGGCTGGTGGTGGAAGTAGAGGGACTCCCGGATCTCAGCTCGGTGTGGACAGAGGCTCCCAAGGATCAGGTGGGCTGCCGAGGGCACAGGCTGGCCTGGCTTGGTCCTCATATTTTCTACACAGAGAAGACGCACCCCCACATCCCCTGGAGCCCTGGCTGGGCCCTTCCTGGTCCTGGGAGAGCAGGAGCGAGGGCAGGCCTCACCTTCTGGGCCGAGGCTGGATGTGTGATCCCAGATGTGTCACAGGAGCTGGGCCCAGCGCCCAGGGCCCGAGCCCCAGTGCTGGGCAGCCACGGTGTGTCCAAGAAGGTCCCCCACAGTGGGGTTCAGAACACACCATGTGGGAACAAAGCTGAGCCCCAAGCCAGCCAGGGCGGTGCTGTGGAATGTGGCTCTCAATGACAGGGGCCCTGACGCCTCGTCCTGGCAGACACCTCTCCTCCTCAGGACTGTGTGAGGCTCGTCCTCAGGGACGCGAGCTCTGGGTGCCCAGCACTAGCACACATGACGCGTAATGTCATTTACCTTCACCTAAAACTGCTCAAAAGTGGTTTGATGATTTTTTAAAAGTTAAGAAGTAAAAGTGGCAGGAGCCCTGCTGGTCCAGGGCCCGATCCTTGCTGGGTGGGCCTGGGCCCTCGTCTTCCCGCAAGCCGCATGCCTCGCATTTGGGAGTGAGGAGCCCTCTGTACAGGGAGAGCGCCGCCCAGAGAACTCACCAGAACCTTCCGGAACCCGTTTCGGACCCGTACATACAGCTCCTCCCTCTCAGCCAGGAAGACAAGCCAGCCCTCGGGCAGCTCTCGTGCCCGGTCCAGCATGGTCTGGTAGGTGGCCCAGATCCTCACCTGCGAGACCCAAGCCTGCATGGGTTCCTGCCACCCAGAGGCAAGCACTGAGGCCCCAGGGCATGGGGTGGGGAGCCGGGCAGCAGGGCCCAGCCTGGGTGGCCCAGAGGGGAGCGGGCTGAGGGAGCGGCCAGGACTACCCGTGGGAGGCCCTAGGTGAGTGACCAGCGTGGGGCCTAGCCTGCGCCAGTCCCTTGGACACAGCCTCTGCAACCAGGGCGCTGGCCTGGAGGAGCTGTGTGACTGGCCACCTCCTCCCTGGACCATGCAGACCCCCCAGCTGGTTGGATGCTTACCCCTGAAGAGGTGCCCATGGTTCCAGGAGGCCCTGGGGGGCCGGGTGGGCCCGGGGGACCAGGGACGCTGACAGCTACAAGAGAAAAGCCAAGGTGACGACACGCAGCACACAGGTGGCGCCATGGGGAGCCCCAGAACAGGACCTGCCCAGGCCCCCCCAGACTTACTCTGCCTGTGAGGACCAGGGAATGATGGTGGCCCTGGGGGGCCAGGGAGGCCGGGGGGCCCAGGGGGGCCCTGGCGTCCCTCATAGCCTATGCCAGGAGGCCCCTGAGGTCCAGGTGGGCCAGGCTGGCCCCGGATGCTCTCTCCCTTTGGACCCTGGGGACAACACCAGAACATGCTTTGTCCTGCCCTGCACGGCCACAGCCCCACAGCATCAGCCAGGGTCCCGCAGTGGGAATGGCCTCTGAGCCAAGGTCACCTCCCTGCCAGCCTGGGGCCCAGGCTTACCGGAATCCCAGGGTAGCCCGGTGGACCAGGGGGGCCTGGGGGTCCAGGCACACTTGAGCTGAAGAATCCGCTGCTGACCCCAGGCTCCCCCCTCTCGCCTTTCTGTCCCATGTCCCCGCGGTCTCCCTTCTCTCCCTGCGCAGGGAAATGTTGGTCTGAGAGTCCTGCTGCTGGTAGGAGGGCAGTGGGGCCCTGACTCTACAGGCCACAGCGGAGGCCTGCCCACTCCAGAGTGCTCACCCACGGGACAGGGCTCCTCTCCCACCTTCTGTGAAATTAGTCCAGGCCCAGTCCCCCAAAACCTGGAAGGGTCCTGAGGGTGCCCCTCTGGGGTCAGTGCCCCTCAGAGGGCTGAGCACAGAGATGGTGGTGTATCCGGGCAGCACAGAAGCCAGCCTCGTCTAAGATGATACTCAGCACTGAGGACATGGGGACCTTCCTTGGCACAAGCCAGGGACAGGGACCCCGCCTCCCCGACGTGGCCAGCAGACTCACCCACCTTCATCTCAGCTTCCAGGCTGAGGAGGTCAAAGGGGAACTGCCCTGCAGGGGGGAGAGACAGGTTGAGACTCATGGATGACACCTCTCGGGGTGGGGCCGCACCCCTCCACCGCATTGGTCTTCGTTTCCTTCAGCAGATTTTGTGTTTCTCTGTACAGAAGTGTGTGCAGGTTTTCGTAAATTCATTCCTAATTAATTGATTTTTAAATATTGTTGTGAATGGTTCCTTTGCAAAACCTCTTTAATGGCTCAGACTCATTCCTTTCCCTGAGCTGCCCTTGTCCCGGTGGCCTGGGTGGTCTGCTTATTAGTGCTGCGTCTGCGGGCAGACCCTCCGAGCTCCAGGAAGCAACTGCTGTGAGAACTGCAGTGTCCCTGGGCTGCCAGCTCTGTCAGCAGTGGCTGCGGCCTGGCCAGGGTCCTGCAGAGCAGGGCGAGAGCTGTGGCCCCAGGGAGTGGGGCCCCGGGGATTGTGGTGATGGCTTCCGTGGGACCAGGGAGGAACCATCCAGCCTCTTCTCCAGGCCCATCTGACTGTCCAGCTTCCCTTTCATGTGGCTTGGACACTGCCCACATGGGCAGGTGCTGAACCTGGCGCGGCCATGTGGCTTCACTCATCAGTCACATCCTGCCGGTCCTGTGAGGTGGGGGCTCCACCTCTCTCACCGGGTTTGGGAAGCTCTGGCCATTCTGCCTCCAACGTAGCTTCTCTGTCCGGTGATAAGCAAGCACACTGGACTGTCACCGCATCCCCTCTCCCTGGACGGCCTGTCCTCTCCCCACACCTGCTGTGGCTCTGCTGCTGCCCTCTTCCTGTCCCTGCTCCTCGGTGGCCCCAGCCACCTCAGCACACAGTCACAGCCCAGCATCAGCCTCTGCTGACACCTCTGTCCTTCAGTCAGTGTTTGGATGAGGTCAGAGTCACAGCCCAGGCTGCCTGGCTTGCCTGCTGTTCCTTGTCAGATGCCAGGTGTGGTGTGCAGACATCTACCACCTTCTCAGAGAGGTTGTTGCCCCTCACAGGCCTCGGGGACCATCCACTTGCATTTCTGTCCCCACCTGCTTTGGCCGCTGCCCAGCTCGGAGGTGGCCCCAGCTGGAGGATGTGCTGACCAGTCCCCTGGGCCTCTGCTCTGGCGTCCACTGTGCTCACTCCCAGCAATTCTGCAGCTGCTACACCTTCCAGCCAGCCTGCCTGATTAGTCTCCATGGGGGCCAGCCAGGGATCCAGCAGGAACCCTCACTATCCGCTGGGAAGAGGGAGTGCTGGGATCCACCTGGATGACCTCATTTAGGGCTGGCCCCAAGGGCAGCCCCTGAACAGAAGGGCCTCTGTGCTTACCCTGGCCATCCGTGCTCTCTGGGACCAACTGTGGGAGGGAGGGCATCTCAGGAGGTGCCCCTTGGGTCTAGCCTCCGACTGCAAGGGGGCAGCTGTCTGCTCCACAGTGGTGGGATGATGGGGAACACTTGCTGGGCCCCTGTCCTTCCCAGGCCCTGGCTCCGTGGCTGACCAGCTGTCCCCAGATCCAGATCACTCAGATTTCATGGCCTGGGAAGGCCCGTCCTCCCTCCAGAGCAGGGTCAGACAACAGCCACCATGCAAAGGGCCTAGGACCCCCCCCGAGGAGGCTGCCCAGCACCCCCAGGGCCTGGGGCACACAGACCAGGCTCACCTGGAGGTCCAGGCGGGCCCACTTCTCCTTTGTCACCCTTTGGTCCAGAAGGCCCTGGCAGCCCTAGAGGAACAGAGACCTAGTGCCATCAGGGAAACCCAAGGGCCCCTTGCCCATGCATGCCCGACCTCCAGGACCGTGTGCTAAGAGTGGCCTAGACCAGAGAGGGACAGCGGCGGACAGGGACAGTTAGGAGCTCGCGAGGAGAGGTGCCAGGCCCACCTGCAGGCCAAGGGGGACTACACCACCCCTGCAGCCCCACCCAGCAGGCCATAGGGGGACCAGACCACCTCTCCAGGCCCACCCCTGCCAGGCTGTGCCAAGACCCACACCAAGGACAGCACATGGTGTCCCCCCCGAGAGTAGCCCCCACCATAGCAGGTCCTGATGGGGAGGTGTGGTTGGTGGCGCTCAGCAGCACGAGACCCTGAAGCGCAGCGTCCTCCACATCTCTGTGGAAGGCTGCCTGTCCCCAACTCTGCTGGAGCCCTCACCTTGCAATCCCCGAGGCCCAGGGTGGCCAGACTCCACAAACGCCTGCAAAAAACAGGATAAAGGTGGCCTCTGAGGGACGATGCTCTGGAAACCAAGGCCACCAGCCACCTGGGGTCCCCAAACCCAGAAGCCCCAGGCCCCTCCGAGAGGCCACATCAGAACTCCCAAGAAGCAGCCCGGGCCAGGTGCTTGGCATCAGGAGCTCTGGTGGTGTGGCACTGCCCCTCCTGGCTCAGAGCCCGCTGGGCCTGGGGAATGCTCCCTCCCCAGGCATTCGCTCTTCCTGGGGGACAAGCCTTCTCATCCACAGCCCACCCCAAAGGTCCTGGGGACAGGATGTGGAAGCCAATGACAGGGAGAAGAGGGTGGGCCTCTCTGCACGAGAGCAGAGGCTGCAGGGACTGCGAGTGCCCTCATGGCCTGGAGACTCACGTTGCTGTCATAGATGGGTGTCCCTGGGGGGCCTGGGGGCCCTGGAGGCCCCGGGGGTCCGGGCATTCCCTGTGGGGTGACAGAAAACTCTGGTCATCAGGGTCACAGCCAGCCCATGGAAACAGCTGGGGCAGCAGGTGTGGGTGAAAATCAGTGAACCCAGAGCCAGGGCGACCGTCCTGGGTTTCCAGGGTGCATGCTGGCCGGACGTTCCAGATAGGAGCCACCCTGGGCTCGGGAGCAGGTCATGCAGACACATCCCCGTGACTGCTGACTGCAGACTCCGGCGAAGTGACCGGGAGGTTCTGTGTGAATTAAACTGGGCTTTCACTTATCATCTGAGGGAGCTCCGTCCGCGGCACAGGAAGGCACACTCTGGAAGGCATGCTCCTCCAAGTGGGCCCTGCAGAGGGCCAGCTCCGGGCCCTGCCATGGCCCGCCTGCCACCCATTCCCAGTGACTCTCTGAGCAGCACGGCCAGGGGAGACAAATGGGGTCGCTGGACTCCCAAGAGACCTCCATGCGTGTGGGCCTCCTGAGAAAACCTCGTGGCTTCGCCGTTTCCGGTGGGCTTGGATCATGTGCAACTCTGACATGCTACACATGTGCATGTACACAGTGTGCCCGTGTGCCCGTGTATGAGTGTGCATGTGAGTGCTTGCATGTGTGTCTGAGTGTGCACATGTACTGTGGGCACATTCGTGTAAGCACGCACTCACGTGGATCCATGCACACATCGTAGGCACGTGAGTGCCTATACATGTGCAAGTGTTGGGAACACGCGTGTGAGCATGCAGGTGTGCGTGTGCTGGCATGCACGTGTGAGCCTGCATGTATGTGTGTGCTGTGCATTACAGTGGCGTCTCTGCACACGTGTTTTTGTGTGTATATCAGAGGACCAGCACTCTGTGGCCAGAGCAGCTTCTGATGGATGAGCCGGGGCCCTGGGACTTGGCCAGGCCACTCCTTGTCCCTGGCTGTCCTGGACATCCCTGTCCACCCCCTTACAGGATACTCACCCTCATCCCAAATCCAAGGCTGGCATCTCCGGGTTCCCCCTTCTCTCCCTTCAATCCATTGATCCCAGGGCGACCCTGGGCAGAGCACAGTGGTGAGCTGCTGGGCACTGGTGGGGGATAGCCGTAGACCCCATCCACCCCGGCCAGGCTGCTGGGCACTGGTGGGGATGGCCGTAGACCCCATCCACCCCGGCCAGGCTGCTGGGCACTGGTGGGGGATGGCCGTAGACCCCATCCACCCCGGCCAGGCTGCTGGGCACTGGTGGGGATGGCCGTAGACCCCATCCACCCTGGCCAGGCTGCTGGGCACTGGTGGGGGATGGCCACGGACCCCCACCACTCCGGCCAGGCTGCTGGGCCACAGCTTAGCCTCACACACGCCCCTTGGCAGCACCTTCCTGCCCAGCTCTGGCCTCTCCCTCTTCCTTCTGCTCAAGCTCCCGGGGAGTGGGAGGTGGCTGACCCAGCAGGACCAAGGCCATGGTCCTCTAACACCCGGGCATCCTCCAGCCTGAGCTCTCCCTGGACAAAGCCCAGGATTCCGGATTTGGGCTATGCCCAGGATAAGGGCAACTGCCCACCCTACCCTAGGCCCATCCTGCAGTGAGCTCTCTGGACCCGCAGGCTTGACCTGCTGCCCACTGGGGCAGAGGCCCAACTGGACACCCCAGGTGCTTACCGGCCGTCCAGGAATGCCGATCTCGCCCTTGTGCCCAGGCCGCCCATATGGACCCTGAAGAGAGGAAGTGCTGAGGCTGCGGCCTCCCCTCCTGAGCGGGGGCTCTGAGGCTGCAGGAAGGGCCAGCCAGGGCCAGAGCGCTGGGCCACCCATAGTGAGGGCCAGCGTGTCCCCCCCAACTGCCCCTGCGTTTTAAGCTGCAGTTGAGATGTAAGCACTGGAGCCACGTGCCAGCAGCAGGCAAGGTGACGAGGTCACTTCCGACCACAGCACAGGGCGCTCAGTGCAGAGGAAGCGAGGGTGCTACTCACCGGGGGTCCTCGGAAGCCCGGCTCTCCCTGGAGAGAAAATGGAGGCTCCGTCAGGTGGTGCGACATCCCCCCCAGGGTTCCTGAGCCACATGGGCAAGCTGGGGTGGCAGCTGGGCTGCCACACAGACAGGGCACGCCCTGGGGTCCTGAGGCTTGGGCCTGTCTGCCGGGCCCTGACTGAGTCATCTCAGACCCTACACAGAGGTAAAGCCGAGGGCACAAGTCTCTCTGAGCCTGGGGGTCCAATATCCTCGGTGCACCCCAACAATCAAGGGGCTCTGGGCTCCCCCACAGGCCTGTGAGAGCTATCCCCAAGTTGGCCAGTCAGCCACTCTTCAGGGCCTGCTTGGGCTGCGACTGGGGGGGCCCAGGGCACAGGCCCCTGGACACGGTCCTGACCAGCCTTGCGCAGGCTAGTGGAGGAGCCAGTGGCTGAGCAGGGCCCTGAGATCCACATCCCTGCAGGGACGGAGGGACAATGAGCACGGCCAGCAGGCACAGGAGGCCAAGGACACGCCCCCACGGCTGTGGGGTGGACGTGGAACGTGATGGAGGCAGGCCCGGCTGCAGCAGTCTGAGCGAGCTCATGCAGGAGAGGCCCATCTGCCATGCCAGCCTCTCCCCGAGGACAAGCCCTCTGCACTGCCTGGTCAGCCCCCTAGAACCCGTCCCCAGCCTAGCAGGAGGTGCTCCTCACCTTGGCTCCTTTCTGGGCAGGGCCCAGGGCTCTGCCGTCAGGGCCAAAGATGCTGCCGGGCTCCCCCTTCTCACCCTGGAACAGCAGAGGTCACAGGTCAGGGCTCCCGGCAAAGGCAGGGGCCTTGGAGCAGCATGGGGGCCCCAGGCCTCACAGAGAACACCCTGGAAACTGGAATGCAGGGAGGTGGGGCCTCGGCCCCTCCTGGGGAGCTCATGGCCAGGGTCCTCTCCTAGGCTCTGGGCCAGACATGGACGTAGTCCCAGCTGCAGCTGGCCACATGTTCTCTCAGGATTCACTAGGGGCCACACAGCCCCATTGTGGCAGGGCTCAGCTTGCCCCACAGTGGTCACTTGGGCAGACAGAAACTGTCCCCCTGGGTCAAGGAGGGTTGTCTACCCAAAGTGCATCTTGGCTCTGGCTGAGGCTTGGGTGCCAATTGTGCTGGCCCCTGGCTGGCAGCAGGAGCTGGGCAGAGGCGCCCTAGCCCTTACCTTGGGTCCGGGGAAGCCCTGCTCGCCTCTGGAGCCCGGGTCACCCTTCGGTCCTGCAGGTCCCTGGAGGGGAGACCAGGCGGGAATGAGCATCACCCTGGACCAGTGCCCGAGCTCCCAGGATGCCCCCTATCCTTCCCTGTGGCTGCACCATGGCCTGGCACCGGCATCACGAGGTCCTGACTGACCATGGGCAGAGGCGCCCAATCCAGCTACTGCCACGGTGTCCCCCAGGAGAGTGACTCTACCCTCCCCTTGGGCCTCAGGAGGCCTGCCCAGCTCCCACGCTGCTCTGCGGTACAGGGAGACCCCTCCCAGACCCCAGCCAGTGACGGCAGGTGAGGCTAGAGCTCTGGAGTGGGGCTACTTACAGGGAAGCCTGCGAAGCCTGGCCTGCCCTGCGGAGAGGGACAGCGTCAGCTCGAGGGTCCCACGCCCTCAGGACACACCCACCAGCTGGCCCGGCTGTTCAGGGGCAAGTGCACGTACCTCAGGCCCTGGCACACGGGCCACAGCTCCCTGTCACAGCCAGCGGGCAGAGAGAGAAATAGGAAAACACCTTCAGAATCAAGCTCAGCGCCCAGCGCGTCACCACTGGGACAGCGACAGGACACTTCCCAGATGGAGCACAGAGGGAGGTGCTGCTCCCTGCAGCCATTCTAGGGTCGCTCAGGGCACAGCCAGGCCCTTCCCAGGGGATTCCGGGGCGGAGGAACATGGCGGGCACCACTGCTCAGCCCAGGCCACAGGCTCCCGGGCCAGAGCCTCCTGCTTAGCTTGCCTTTCCGGCTCTGCTCCAGGCTCCTGCTGGGCCCCAGGCCCCACCCACAGGGCTCTCCAGTGACCGGGCCTTTGTGCCCGTGTGTGCTGGCCTGGCCAGTGTCCCCACGCCTGGCCTTCTAGGGTCTGCCCACTCTCCTCCCACACTGCTGTGCTTGTCCCATCTGCTCCTCTCTCCACTCCTGGGACTCCGGTGGCCCCAGGCCAGGCACGATTCTGACAGTTCTCAGACCTAATCCAAGCTGTGCCCAGGGACAGGTTCCTCATTTTGACACTGAGCACAGAGAAGGTAAGGAAGTGTCCAGGGCCACGGAGCTGGCCGTGCTGGAGCTGGGACCTGAGCCTGGTGGTCACCTTCGCCACTGCTCAGGCTCTGCACAGGGCAGCTCTGTCCAGGGGCAGCAGGAATCTGAGCCTCTGACCACACAAGGCTGTCTGCCTAGCCCCTCGTCCCACCTGGGGGGCCCGGGCTTTCTGCCATAGGGAGGGGCTGGGGCAGCCCTGTTCTCTGGCTGGTGGGTGGGCTGGGCGGGAAGTCCTGCACCTGGAGCCAGGTCACCTGCAGACAGGACGAGCTGCCAGGCGTGGGGGACGGACCGCACTGCCGCAGTGGCCGAGGGGCAGCGCAGACCTCGGGGACCCACACTGCACTTCACAAGGGGCCTGGGGCTCTTCTGTCCGGAGGCGGGTGGGGCTGCCCTGGGGTGGGGAACTGACCCAGCCACGCCACCCACAGTGTCCTTACGTCCTGCTCCGACACATAGACCACAGGCCCTGGGGGGCCAGGGGGCCCAGGCAGGCCTGGCTGTCCCACTCCATCCTTTCCTGGGTCACCCTGGAAGAGAAAGCCACATGTCCAGCTCTTGATCACGGCTGCCCTGGTCAGGACCCCAGGGGCCCCCTGCTCTGGAGGTGGTTCCTGGAGTTCACGGGGTCTGAGGGGCACCATGGGTGTGGACATGCTGCACCCAGCCCCGAGAGCCGCCCTGCCAATGAGGGTCTTTGCTTTATCTTGAGGCCATGTGGGTGTCGGCCCCCAGGGCAGCAGCTGCAGCCTGGCAATACTGGGAAGTTCAGCCCATTGTCCACCTGCTGCACACCAGTGGCCCTGAGCCCCTGGTCCCGGACACTCACTCTTTCTCCGGGGCTCCCTTTGTCTCCTTTGGGTCCCTGCAGAGATGAGAAGACGGCTCACCGTGAACAGATGGCAGTGATCAGAGGCCTGAGCCCAGGGACAGGTTTGGATGGTATGGGGAGCTCATCTCTGGGCAGGTGGGGGCTGGGGTGGGGACAGCCACCAAGACCCCTGGGGCCAAGACAGGTAGTCTGGGTCCTTGGAGCAGAGGGCACTGCAGGGGTCAGGGCCCCCAAGAGCCCTATGGCCGCTCATGGGCCAGGTATCCTCCAGGCTGGTTCCTCCAGGGGTTTCACCCCTCGACACCAGGACCACTGTGGTCACTCACCGGGGGCCCAGCTGTGCCCTCTCTGCCAGGGAGGCCAGGGAACCCACGGGCTCCATCAGCTCCAACTTCTCCCTGGAACGAACAGAGGGTCCAGCCTGTGAGCTACTGGCCGGGGCTGTGGAGACTCATAAGAGGAAGCCCGGGGTGGCTGGGAGCACGGGGACCCCGGATTCCTGCTGCTCACTAGCTCAACCCCGGGGTGGGGCTGTGGGTGGGCGAGGGGGAGGGAGGCCTGGGCCATCAGGCGGGTTGTGGCTCCCAAGAATGAGAGTAGGGTGGGGATGGGGTCTGAGCCCTCCCGCTGGTAAACCAGGGACCTGGCACACTGGGGACTTGGGGACTGCGTGTCCTGGGGAGGTCACCTCCGAAACAAGTAAATGTTCAGTTACAAAGAAGAAAGGCAGGCCAGAGAGGAAGGAAGTCAAGGTGGGACCCTGCCCCTGGCGTCCTGTCACTGGGGTAGCTTGATGGCCCCATTTACACAGAGGGGACGGGCTCCTGGGGTCCCTCCTAGCCCCCACGTGGTCCAGTTTCCTGAACCTGAGTAAGGGGCTTACCTTGGCCCCAGGCGGCCCGCTGGCTCCAGGATCCCCCTGGAAGGACACAGTGCCTCAGTGAGTGAATGGGTGGGCACTCCTCACCATGGAGGAGGGGGGCTGAGTGCCAGGTGCAGCCCCCCTCGGGGCAGAGGCCCAGGACAGTGGGCAGCCAAGCATGGGCCCGATGCTCCCTCGGTACCTGACTGGACTGTTCTGGAAGCTGGTGGCAGAGCCCACTGACTCCACCAAGAGGCACAAGCTGAGTGTGCCCTTCTGAAAACTCAGCCTTTTGAAGTTTCCCAACACTTTACAAACCAAGGCAAAGCTTTCTAAAAGGCGGTGGAGCAGCAGGGCCAGCTAGGAGATGAGGCCCCGAGAGGGTGGACCCCACCTGCCCTTGGACTGAGCTCCTACTGGAGGAGACTTGATGGGTGGAGAGGTCGTAAAAGGGGCTGCTGCCCAGGGAGCTGAGGACCCCTGGCTGCACTCCTATGGTGGTTCCCACCCTGGCCCTGCCTGGAGCCAGCACAGGCCTGCGGAGGGTGGGGGCTGGGGTTCCAGGGCAGGAAACAGAAAGCAGAGCTCCCGGTCCTCCAGGGGACCCACCCTGCTGGTGAGGCGGGGCCAGGGGGCCTCAGGCTCGGACAGAAGCCTGGACACACCTGGGAGGGCTGGAGCCAGGAAGCTCCTGCTGGGGCTTTGGGACAGGGGCCATGGCCCCCCATGGCTGTGTGGGAAGGGGCCCTGTGGTTGTTTTCCCATTGGGCTTTGGTTGTACTTCACAAGTTTCCCACAGTGAGCTCACAACCCTCCTGGGATCAGAAAACCTTGGTCACCAAAGCCACAGCTGGCAGCACAGAGGCAGGGGACTGACCTTGAGTCCTGGTGGGCCGGGTGGTCCCTGTCAGGGCAAAGCAGACAGGCATTAGCGCAGCTCTGCCCAGGATGCTCTATCCCACAGGGAGATGAGCCTGACCCCAGCATTTCAGCTCCAACCGAAAACAGAAGGCGTTTCTGTAAGGGAGCGAGCGCCCCAGGAGAGTCCACGCAGGCCGTCCTCAGCTTGTGGCCCCAGGGTCAGCCCAGCAGCCCTGCCCGGCCGAAACCAAGCAAACTCGCCTTTTACCAAACTAAAACACAAACACTGGGTGTGAAATCGCCCACCCTGGGCAAGCGATGGACCTACCTGACAAACACACATCCCCCCAGGTGCCAGGGGGCTGTGGAGCCATTAGCGTGGTCCAGAGACCCCTGCCATGCTCACCTGGTGGAGTACGGCTCGCTCAGTGTGCCCGAGCACTAGCTACAACTGCGGGCCCACGCACCCACCAGAGAACGCTCCTGCCCAGTTGGCACTCCTGACTTCATTCAGAATGAGAAATCTGTCCTTCCTCAGCAGGGGCCTCCTGCACTGGGGTCTAGGTCAGCCCACAGGCCAGCAAGGCGCCCTGGGTGCTCCTAACAAGGGGACAGTGACCTCCAGAGACCGTGTTGCTGTTGGGGCCGCACTAGGGGGACGAGGGAGGCACTGTGGCCCCCGGATGTGCCCGCACATCTTCTCCTCCTCACCGACCCTGGTCCTAACGGCCACAGGTGATGCAGAGTGGGGAGGTGGTGCTGTGACCAGGTTCACAGGCCAGATGTTTGTCACTTCCCAAAACCAGAGCCAGAGACTCCACATCTCTTTGCCAGGGAAAGACCAGTCCTGCAGGCCTGGCCACCTGGCTCACTGATCCTGACTACCACTGGATGTGCCCCTGGAGGGGCCCAGGTCCAAGCCCTGGGACTTTCAACTCAACAGTGTCCCCCAGAGGGCAGGGCTGAGAGTGAACGGTGCCTGGGGACACAGCCCCACCGACTGCGGCCCACAGGAGCCTGTCACAGGCATGCAGGGCCCTTCTGCCCTGGACCCCCCACACTGAGCTCGTGGGCAGTACCTGTGGTCCATCGGAGCCACGGGCACTTGACCAGAAGGGTGCTCCGGAGCCTTCCATGTCATCCTGGAGTGGACACACGAGGGACACTCAGTCTCTGCCCTCTCTTAAAAGAGAAAACCCCACCTTGAGGCCTGGGATCGTGGAGGCAGGGCCACAGCAGAGCAGGGCCCCAGGGCTGGCCACCTGGAAAACAGCTGTCCTTGGGGAGCTTCTGCAGTGACAGGGACCCTGGGGGGGGATCGTCTGTACAGCCCCTCAAGCGTGGCTTATCTGCCCTGGTCTGCAAGTGTGCTGGGACATGGCTGTCCCCTGGGGGACCTTCAGGGTCTGAGGGACGGAGGTCCTGGGATGAGAGCTGTGGTCACTGGACGATGGGCATGAACGCCCATCCTGAGTGCACACGGAAGCCACCAGCACGGGGCCAGCCCATCAGCCCCTCAGGGCTCACATGGGGCCACCAGGGGCAGGAGAAGGCCACACCGGGCGGCAGTGGCTTGGCCAGGACGGTGACCCAGCCTGGAGCTGCCCTGGGGTGGGGGCGGCAGGCCCGGGGTTCCTGGCAGCCAGGACTCACAAATCCCGCAGCAAGTCCTGGTCCTGGTGGCCCGGGGGGTCCTGGGGGTCCTGGAGGTCCAGCCGGCCCAGGCACTCCTGGCAAGCCGCTCTCCCCGGGGGCGCCAGCGGGGCCAGGGTCTCCCTGTCTTCCCTGCACAGGGCAAAGAATGGCGTCACCACCCTGTGCCTCTGGGTCTCAGAGAAACCCCAGAGGCTGCTGTGTCCCTGGGATGGCTCCATGTCCCCCAGAGATGACAAGCCCAGAGGCAAGTGTGGAGTCACGTGGCCCCCGCGCCCGGCTGCACAGGGCGGTTTAATCCACAAAATGGAAGGACCCAGGGAGACCCACAGGCGCAGGACGAGCTTGCAGCCTGCCCCCCAGAGCACGGCACCCCAGGAGGCACAGCAGCCTCTGCTCACAGCCCCGTCACCCCCGAGCCTCAGGGTCCCCATCTGAAAACCAAGACAGCCAGCATCCTGTCCCGGCCTCGGGGGAGTGGCACTCAGTGCTGAGAGACACCCCAGCCCAGCGCTGGCTGGGACGGGCAAGAGCGCTATGGCTGCCCCACTGCACAGAGCCCCCAGGCTGCCCACCGCCCAGCAGGAACCTGGCGTTGAGCCCAGCACTGGGCCGCAGCCATGCCGACCCTGGTTCCCAGTCTCCCGCTGCATCCTGGCCCCTCATAGCTGCCTTAGGAAGGCGGCCCCGGCTCCACCTTCACCACCAATATCCCCCAGGGCTGGTTCCGCCATCTCCCTCCCCTCGGGTTTTAATCTGCCTCCACCTAAGATCCGGGCCAACACCCACCATGCCTAGCTGAGGAAGGGAGCCTGGGCGTCTGGGCATTTTTGGGGGGGCTGCCTTGGTGGGGACTGTCCTAGGCATCCATGAAGGTGGCTGGCACAGTGGTGTGACCCCTCTCACCTGCAGGCAGCCCCTCCTCCTCGGGGTGCCTTCCCTCGCCCGTCTGCCCCAGGAGCTGGCCCAGGGTCTCTGCAGGCTGCTTCTGCCTGGGTCAGATGAGGGTCTGGCAGGGCAGGCCCAGACCTCAGGCCTGTCCCAGGGAGGCAGGACCACAGAAGGGAGGGCAGGGCAGGGCAGGGCAGCCTCTGGAGCAGGGCCAGGCCCTGAGGAGCTGAGGCTGCCTCAGCCTCCCCTTCCGAGTGAGCGCCAGCCAGGCTGCTCCTCAGAACTGCAGGCAGGGCTGGAGTGTGCTCCTCGAGGGCAGCCGTGTGGGGACGGCAGGGCCCTGCTGGGGCCTGGGCAGCGCCCACCCTGTGTGTGCAGCCCTTCTCAAAGCCCCCTGGAGCGTGGAAACCTGCAGGCTCTAGCGCCTCTGCCCTCGCTTCACCAGGAGAGCAAGGCACCGGGTAAGCCCGGCCCTGCCCCCGATTCCTGGAGCAGGACGGAGCTGGGGTCATGGGCAGCAGCAGGGAGCGCACTTGCTGGCCACAGCGCCCCCTGCACCTGCTTGGGCACTTCATGGAGAAGGGCACTGGCGTTTGTACCTTGGGTCCTGGGGCGCCTGTGTCACCCTGAGGGGAGAAGAGCAGCATTACATTAAGGTCCAGCCAGCCAGGGAGCGAGGGGAGGGAGACGCCCCGGCCAGCTGAGCAGGCCAGCCGCTCGTGCTGTGCTGACTAGCCACTC
Organism: Xerus rutilus; assembly: GCA_028644305.1. Lineage (NCBI taxonomy): Eukaryota > Metazoa > Chordata > Mammalia > Rodentia > Sciuridae > Xerus > Xerus rutilus. The sequence goes on along the minus strand of CM053409.1, from coordinate 118,599,631 downwards.
CTGGGCCCGTGTGCCAGCTCTGGTGGGGATGCAGCCTGGAGGCTCGGCAGGGAGAAGCTCCGTTCCAAAGGAGTGTGTCTAGGCACCCCTGGGAGCCAGGTCCTGCCCACTCCTGTCCCCGGGAGGCCTTCCCAGCCCCTCAGAAGCTGCTACTCTAGGGACATACCCAGAGTGGAGACTGGAAATGAAACTTTACAAATGCAGTGTGGCCACTCCTGACAAGCTGCTTGTGCCACTGGCATTACCAAGAGAACCACGAGGACATCCCTCCATGGGGTCCCCAGGCCCCAAACATGCAGGGTCCCTCCACCCGCTGGCTGCATGGTATGGTGCTAGGTCACGTCCACCTGGTGCATTGGAGGTGACTTACAAGGCTGCCTTTCTGGCCCGTCTTTCCTGGTGGACCCTCCTTCCCTGGAGCACCTGGGATGCCCTGCAAGAGAGGAGCTGGGTGAGGGTCTGGGTGCCGTCCCTGAAGAGCTGGGGTCAGCTCACAGTGATCTGCATCTGAGGCTTTCCAAGAGGCTAGGACACAGCATGTCCCTGGACTTGGGGTGAGTCCCCGGCTCACAGGGCACCTGGCTTGGTGACAAGACAATTGCATTCAGTGCTTGTCCCTTTCTCTGTCTTCCTCTTCCCCAGGGCCGGGGACTGACCCCAGGGCCTTGCACATGCTAGGCAGGAGCACTACCACGGGGCTGCACTCAGCCCTTTTTAGTTTTGTTTTGAGACAGGGTCTCACCAAGTGGCCCAGGCTGGCCTGCAACTTGTGGCCTTCCTGCCTCAGCCTCCAGGGTGTCTGGGGTCACAGGTGTCGCCACCACACCCAGCCTGGTCTCTTTAAGTTGCCGATCAAATTCAAGAGGACAAGAAGTGGCGACCTGTGGCTATGGGTGCGGGAGTGGCTCGCTGTGGCTGGGAAATCCCTGCGCACTTCCAAGAGGCGATCTGCAGGGGCCCTGGGCGGTCTGCGGGTCACCGGGGTCAGAAGCGTGCCATGGGTGAAGCCCTGCATGTTCACTGGGCTACGTAGCCAAGGAGGGAAACCGGGCCACGCTGCTGGCTGCAGTGGCCCCGTGGGTCCCATGGGCCCTGGGCTGTGCTGACAGGCCGTGGGCCACGGGGCTCCACCCGCCCCAGTGGGCCCTGGGTGAGGTCTCGCTCCTCCATCCCCACAAGGAGAATCATCCCCAGAGAGGCACCGTGAGCTCAGCTGACCTACCCAGCCCAGAAAGGTCAGCCAGCAGGTTGGCACCCCCAGAACCTCCGGGCGGCCCACTCAGGCTCCTGTCCCCAAGGGTGGCCCAGAAACAGAGGCCATCCCCACTTGGAGGAATGGGGCAGGGGACAGGCCAGGGGAGGCCTGGATGGCGAGGGGAGGGCCCCACACAGGTGCGCAACCCCAATCCCAGCAGACGGCCCCACTGCTGGACAGCCAGACTCACCGGGGGGCCAGGAAACCCAGGGGGTCCGTCACGCCCAGGCACACCAGGAAGGCCCGCAGGTCCGGGAACGTGGGAGCTGTTCATGCCAAAGCGGCCAGGCTCGCCAGGCAGGCCCGGGACACCTGGAGGCCCAGGGGGACCCGGGAAGCCGCGAGGGCCCTGGACACAGAGACCGGCCATCAGGGCCCACGCAGCCTGCGCAGCGAAGGCCCTGTCCCCGACCAGCCTCCCCCCCACAGGGCCCTTGCTGGGTCCCCTCGCCTAGGGACAGGGGACAGCAGGCAGCCGCCACTCACCCTGAGGCTCTCCAGGTCACTGCCAAAGCCAGAGCCCTCCATGTCAATGAAGGTCTGAGGGGACAGCGAGGGAGGCCGGTCACCAGGAGGGAGGCCCTGCCCTGCCCAGCATCAGGCTGGCATTGCCAGCTGTACCCTGGCCACTGCCCACAGCAGACATGCAGGACACCCCAACAAGAAACAAAGAGAAGCAAGCAGTGCCCTGGGCTGGCCCTGGGCCTCCTTGAAGACATGGAGTCCAGGGACACCACGTTGGCCACCCACAGACAAGCATGGCCCTGTGAGCCCCGGGACCAGAGTGCTCCTGGGCCAGACTTCAGGAGGCCATTCCCAGGCTTGAGGAACAGGACTCACCAGCCTGTCGTGTCTGAAGGAGGGTCCTGGTGGCCCCGGAGGCCCTTGGGGTCCTGGGGGTCCTCTCAGCCCGACCCCAGGATCTCCCTGGACACAAGACACACGTGTCACCCCAAGGCACACGGTCCACCTCAGGCAGGGGCTGGGATGGGGGCCTCTGCACACTTACCTTCTCCCCCTTGGGACCCACGTCTCCTGGGGTTCCTGGGAAGCCCTGCGGTCCAGTGTCACCCTGGAAGACAAGGACAGTGGGGGTCAGCCTGAGGCCTGGTGTCCTGGATGCTCCTCTCCCAGAGCAAGCGACAGAGGAACCTGAGCCCTTCCGGGGTCCAGGAAGCCAGGATGGCACTGTGCCACCAGGGGGCCCCAGAGTGGGGACTCGGAGGTGACACCCATTGCAGAGGACCCCCCCCTTGAGCCTGTCGTGACGAGCACATGGATGGCGAGCGGTATTCCTGCTGCGGGAGCCACACCTCCTTGCCCAATAGCGGAGGTTTGGCCACACGGACAGGCGGGTGCCCACCGTGCTGGCCAGCTCCTCACAGGCCTCACACTCTCGGGGCGGCTTCGCCTCCAGGGCACAGAGCTCCCCAGTGGCCCCTCTGGCCAACGTGAAGACCCACCCACTGCTTTCTTGGGGCTGGCCAGGCCCCTGCACTCTGCCTCCTGGACGGCATTGCCTGCTGGCCAGCTGTCCCCACCCACCTGCAGCCCTGTGTCCTTTCTTGGAGGTAGCCCTCTTTGTTTTAAACACTCTAACAAGATGTTCCCAGGCAGAAACTCTCGGCCCACCACGGGCTCCCGCACTCCCAGACCTGCCCTGTCACACCCTTCCCTCTGGGGACCTGGGGTTCCTCTCGTTTCCTGGTGGTCAGCCCCACATCCCAGCACCTATGTGGGACTGGATTTTCCACCAGCACTTAGACTTGAATTTTCTTCACAAAAGTGAAGTCGCGTTTTGAGCTGGTTTCTCTGCGATAGGCCACGGTTGGGTCTATAAGGCCTGCGGGTCTCACGCAAACCTGGATAACATCTGGCACTCACCGGCTTTCCGTCTTCTCCCGGGTCTCCCTGGAATACGCAAGAGAAACCATTAGCCAAGGGGCCACCCTCCAGCGCCACCCGGAGTCTGAACACGGAAACGCACCTCAGCTTCGCCTGTGCTGAGAAGCCAGCCGAGAGCCACCCTCTACAGTGGTGAGGTGCCCTGCAGCAGAGCTGGGTCTCGGGGTGGCTCTCCCCAGGTCCTGCCCCCGCACCCCGGCCCCTTCCAGCTCCTGCCCCAGGCAGATGGCTGGTTCTGCGCCCCAGGGGCCCACTCTCAGCAGCCCACCCCTCCAGACCAGAGCAGACCACAGGGAGACAGCACTCACCGGCTCCCCGTCCCTCCCTGGGGCACCATCCTTCCCTGATGGCCCTGGAGGTCCTGGAGGTCCCTGTGCTCCGGGGACAGGTTGCACATGGGGACCCTGTATCACTGGGCCTGCGGGGCCTGGAGGACCCACTGGGCCGGGCAGGCCTCGAGCTCCCGGCTCCCCCTTCTGTCCTTTCAGGGCTCCCTAGGGACAAAGAAAACAGGAGGACACAGGCTATGGGGACCAAACACATTCTTCTACATGCTGTGGCCACACTCTCCTGACCCTAGGAAGGCCACGAAACCCTAGAGAAGGCACATGGGGAGGGCATGCAGAAGACACAGGAGGGAGGGTAGGGGACACGGGAAGGAGGGCAGGGGACAGGGGAGGGCGCGCAGGGGATGGGAGGGAGGGCAGGGGACACGGGACAGTGGGCAGGGGACACGGGAGGGCATGCAGGGGATACGGGAGGGAGGGCAGGGGACAGGGGAGGGTGCGCAGGGGATGGGAGGGAGGACAGGGGACATGGGAGGGAGTGCAGGGGACAGGGAAGGGCAGGCAGAGGACACAAGGCTTCGTGTTGGGGAGCAGGGTGACAGGGCATGGGACAGGCATGGGCCTCAAGGGGCTCTACTCTGGTTCCCATGAGTGGGCCTGGAGGTGTCCAGGCTCGGGTCCCCGCGCAGGGTCGTGGCGTGGCCTCACCCTCTCCGGGCTGCTCCCTGGGCGCCAGGCGCTCTCCTCCGTTGCGCTGCCCACATCCGAGCCAGGAGAGGCCTCCACTGTGAAGAGGCAGAGACGCCACTGTCAGCCTCCACTGCAGGCTCTGCCCTCCTGCTCTGGGCTGTGCTGCCCCAGGGCCACCTCTGTGGACCGCCTGGGCTGGGGACAGTGCAGGCCTCAAGGAGAGCCCTACACCACCACAGAAGGATCCCCGCCACCCCCGTCACCCCGCCCGTCTCTGCCTTGTCTCTCCCGCCCTCCCTCTTTGTCTCTCTCTCCGTTACTTCTCTTGCAAACGGTCTGAGAGCCTGTGGCACCTACCACGACCCTGCTCTCTGAATGCTGTGGCCTCCCCCACGCGAGGGCCTGGAGAGTGTCCTCCACAGAGCAGTGGCCACAAGCAGCAACGCTAAGGGTGCCCCTGCGCTGACCTGCCAGACAGCCCTGTTTCCCGCTGGCCCCTCGGTGTCCTGGGGGCCTGCTCTCTGGGACAGTGGTGCTGAGGACACCCAGGATCAGGCCTTCTGTCTCCTCTCCTGCAGTCACATCTGTGGTCAGAAATCTGCCCGTAGGCCAAAGCTGGGTCCCGGTCTATCAGCTAAGAATGCTTTCCACAGGTTTGTAGAAACAAAGAGCCCGGAGACGCCTCTCCCCAGCTCCTGCACCGCCGCGACCAGCCAGGGGCCACACAGGTGGGTGCACCTTCCCCTCCCTGGCGATGAGCGAGGGGTCTGGGCTAGACTTTAGACGGCTCCCTGGCGGCCTCTGCCCACCTGTGCAGGTGCCGCGAACCCTAACCCTAACCAGGAAGGCGTGGGGATGGGGCCCGCCGGAGCCCTCAGGAGGCTTCCTCCGTCACATCCCCAAACCAGAAGCAGCCCCCACGTGGTGGCCAGATGAACAGATGGTGGCCTCCACCATGGAGAACCACTCAGCAAGAGGACGGGGGTGGGGGCCTGCTGGTGACCCCAGTGTGGACGAGTCTCCAGTAGGATGCACCAAGAAGGCGCACAGGACACCTGCCGGAGGACGTTTACCACCTGGGGGCACACAGGCCGGGGCCGCTGGACAGGTGGCTGGGGGCCACTGGGGGCCGCCAAGAGCAGCAATGTCCACTTGGGCATGGCGTCTGCCCTCCCCCTTGGGTGGCTTCACGGGGCAGACATGGGTCAGAACTCATCAAATTGCACCTTGGTGTGTGCGGCTTGGAGTGTGTGCATCGCACCCAGCAACAAAGCAAAGGACGGAGACCAGGCTGGGCCCCTCCCAGGGTGTCCCAGGACCCACCCCCAGCCAGGTGGCATCCAGCTCTGCCAGCAACCCACATGCCCAGGAGCTGGTCCTGCCCAGAGCCTCCCTGAAGGAGTTCGTGTGCTGTGAGTCCCACCCACAGGCCCAGCCTGCTCGCACCCCAGAACAGAGACCAGATGTGGGTGCTGGGCCACTAAGTCCATGGGGCTGTGACCAGCACTGGGCAGCAAATGCCCGAGACATTCACTGTGATGAGCTCAAAGCTGCAGCCCTGCCCCTGCAGGTCTGGCCTGGCCAGTAGGCCCCCCAGGGAAGGCAGAGCCCGGGCTAAGGCCATCTCCACACACCACTGTCACTACTCCACAGGGCCAGCCTGTGCCCTCTGAGGTCCCTCACTGACCCCAGGCAGGGAGGTGGCATCCCAGGCAGGTCCCACACATTGCCACAGAACTACAGGAAGTGAGAGCAGGGGCCGGGGCCAGAGCAGGGGTGTCTGTCCCACCAAGACCCCACCTGAGGGCCCCGGGCATGGGGTGACAGTCTCGGCCCTGTGGCAGCCCTCACCCACCACACTCACCACACCCACATGCACACCACACATGTGCACACACACACATGCACACACGTACACACACATGCACACCACACACGTACACATGCACATAACTGCATACCACACATGTACACACATGTACACCACACATTCGTACCACATATGCACACGCATGCGCACCACATACGCACACATGCTTACCACAATGCACACACGCACACACATGCACACGTGTACACCACACATGCACACCACACATGCGCATACATGCGCACCACACATGTACACGCATGCACACACATGCAACCACGCATGTACACATGCATGCACACACATGCACACCACACACGCACACACATGCACACCACACGCGTACACACATGCACACACATGCACACCACACATGTACACATGCATGCACACACATGCACACCACACACGCACACACATGCGCACCACACACATGCACACACATGCACACGTGTATGCCACACATGTACACCACAACACTACACAAAAAGTACACCACACACGTCGCCCGAGTGTGATACACACCCAGAAGAGTCCTACCTCCTAAGGAGGCCACTTTGGTTCCTTCCCTGATTTCCTCAGTTTTGGAATCTTCGATGCGGCTGCCGCTGGCCAAGGGAGGAGAGGTGACAGGGGGAGGCTGGGGGAGGCTGGGTTTCTGAGCCGTGCCCTGCGGAGGAGAGCAGGGAGGGGCTCTGCGCCTGCGCCCGTGGAGCTGCCCACGTGTGGCTGGCTGGGAACGAGGGCTGTGGGCTTCTGCAGGGTTAGGAAAGCCACGCCCCCTGGTGAGACGAGGTCCTGGCCTCTGCAGAGGCCTCCACTCAGGGTTTCTGGGCCATGGGGTGTCGGTCCCCAGCAGGTCCCCAACCCCAAGCCTCGGCGTTCTAAGCACCAAGGACAGAGGCCCCTCAGTGGTGTGGGGGACCCGGGGTGGGAGGGCAGGACTGTGCCACAGACACCAGCGTCCCATGGAGTGTGGCCTCACTGCAGACATGTCCTCTTTAGGGTCATGACAGATCTCTCCTCCCTCGGCCCCAGCCTCCAGCAGGGTGCTACCAGTATGAAGCAGCCCTGCTCTGAAGACCACCTCCTCGGTTCTCAGGGCGGCCGTGGTGTGTTGAGGACACAGACTGAGCAGTGGCCAGCAGCCTCCCTGCCCAGGCCGTGTGGCCGGCCTCCTGGTGACAGTCTTGGTACAGTGGCCCATGGACCACAGTGGGCACCCCAGCCAGGGTGCAGCATGAGCCTTGTCTGAGGGCTCCCTGGACAGGTGCCTCTTGGGACCCCGTCAAAGCTGCTGTTGGCTCCACAGAACCCCAGGCTCCAGTGTGCATGAAAGACCAGAGGTCCAGGATCTGCACCACCTGGGATGGGCTCCCACCTGCTCCTCTGGTCAGCCAGGCCCTCAGGAAGGCCCTGGGCTCCTGCGGAGCGGCCTCTCTCTGGACATGCAGATTTAAAACCTGTCTGTTCCCCAGGCTATCCACAAGCTAATGGGCAAACAGGAGGCCAAGGGAACCCCAGGGCCAGAGGGTGTGACCAGAGCCTTGTCTAGGGACATCGCCAGGGCCAGAGGGTGGGAACCAGGCCCAGCCTGGAGTGGCAAGGCCAGCAGACCGCACCCTCCACAGGCCCCATGAGCAGGCGCACCTGGGAATCGTGCCCACATGTGCACACACCACTGCTGGGCTGGCCTGGCTGGGCCAGAGACTTCCCTGCGCCCAGGAGGGCCCTACCTACACAGCTACTCACCACCGCCTCCCCGAGATGTTGGTCCTCCTCCTCAAGGCCACTGCCAAAGTCTCCGGACACCTGCAGGGTGCGGGGCAACGAGGAAGGAGGCGTGACCGCAGCCCCACCCAGCAGGGCCTGGGAAGCAACGAGGCCACTTGGGCGTCCACCTGTCGTTCAGGCGGACGTGTCTAGCTGGACCAGGTGGACCCACCCTACAGAGGACTGCGAGGACCTAGCTTTCCTGCCGCCTGGCCACCGTCCCAGGGCTGCTGGGAAGGAAGCCATGGCAGGCGGGTGCCCATGGACAGCCCTGCTCCACCGCCCGTGCCAACCCGGGGCACATGGCGTGGAGCTTGGCCTTTGAGCCGAGTCCTGGCCTGTCCCGGGGCTGGCCCTTCTCTCTGCCAGGGTGTCGCGATGCAAACTTAACACAGTGTCTGGGCCCACCAGTGACCTCTGCATCAAGGTGGCCTGAGGGTGGGTGCCCACAGCCCGAGCCCCTGGCAGGCACCACCCGGGAGCCAGCATTTGTCCTGGCCACTGGACAGGCCACTGGATAAGATCTGACCACATCCTGGATTTCCCTCCAGGAAAGAAGCAGCAGCTTCACCAAACATGAAAGTGGGAACCTGTCTGCCACCACCAGCCACAGCCAGGCCCTCAGAGTCTGGGTGGCTGTGCTGGGGGTTTGTCCCTTAGGTGCTGAGACCGAACGCAGCCCAGCCGCACCTCCAGGCCTGCCAGGGACCCGCCGGGGCTCCTCAGGGCACCCCTGGAGCTTGCTTTGTTCCATGGTCTCCAGTGGGAAGCTCAAGGCCAGGTAGCAAGGACCACACTGTCCCTTGCTCTTGGTGCCCAACGCACATCCTTGGGGACTTTCCCCGGCACATCCCTTGGAACCCCAGTGCAGAGGCCCCGCCTCCCATGGGGACCCTGCCCCAGGCCCGGCGGTCACTCACCCCATCCTCGTCATCGTCCTCCTGGTCCAGGCAGCGCAGGGGGCTCACCTGGGGGTCCCCACGTACTGTCAGCTCGGCCATCGTTCCCTGAACACAGAAGGCGAGGGGTCACTGTGGCTCCTGGGGCAGGGCCGGGTGCAGACACCCTGGCTCATGCCGGCCCCTGCCCAGCCTGGGGCACCTGAGCCCAAGAGTCCAGCAGCCTTGGGGGTGAGGCGGTGCCTGGGCAGCCTCCTCAGGCCCCTGCGGCTGGCGCGGGAGGCCCTGGCCTGCCGCCTCTCTCAGCTTGGTTCCGAGTGGACGAGAAGACCCAGGAGGGAGCTCTCCTCTGCGGCCAGTGCCTGGGGAGCGCTGCCCAAACCCCGAGGACGAGGACAGGGCTAGCGCTGCAGGGGTGACCAGGCAGGCCCCAGGGCCATGACGCACCAGGCAGGTGGACAGGACCAGACAGAACAGCAGGGCCCAGCGTCCTGAGCCACAGTGCAGAGGGTCTGCAGTGGAGCACGGCAGGACAGGTTGGCGGCAGGGCTGGGCAGCCATGAACCAGGGCCCCCACTCCGGTGCTGCATCAGGGACCAAGTGGGAGAGGGAGCAGGACGCAAGGCCCCAGGCAGGCGCCCGTGACCCCAGGCAGCCTCTCTGCCTGCGCCGGCCGCCCGTCTGGGAGCCCACTCTGGGGGGCCTCCCGATGGCAGCGTCCACGCACACTCTCTGGTGTTTCCTTTGTCTTTTACTTAACATTTCAATCCGGGTGCATTTCAGGTGCCGTCACCTGAACGGGGACCACAGTGCGTCAGCTCCGAGGTGCACACTTTGACACCTCTCAGGCTGTGTGCGTTGAGGGCCTCGTCAGGGGTTGGCCCGCTGCTCTGTGAGGCCCGACGGTAACACTGACGCCAGCGGGACCTGCACGGCAGCCCCAGGACCCCCCTCCTCACCTGCTCCGTCGTGGCCCTCCGGGGGCTTCAGCGGCCCTGCAGAGTGCTCCCATGTGAGAGAGGGGACAGTCCCACAACCCAGGTCAGCAGACACTGGCCTGCCATGTCCTCACAGCCCGGGTGTCAATGCCCTGGGCACTGCAGAACCCGGGCCATGTCCATGGCCTCTGGGGAGGAGAGGCAGAGGCCAGGCTCCACCCTGGGAAGACACCGGGGCCTGGACGGGACCCAGGAGCAGGGCCTGAGCTGACACCACCAGTGCTGAGGGTGGGGCCCTAGGCCTCGGACTCGCATGCTGTGGCCACCTGCGGGGCAGCACAGAGGGCCCAGGACTGGGCTCCACATCCCAACAGGGACAGAGGGACAACCACTAGACAGTGGTGAGGAGAGGTGAGGGGGTAGCAGATCCAACCAGGGGATTCTGGGAGTACAACTGTCCCAGAGGGCTGGCCAATGCCCGTAAGGCGGGGCCGTGTGTGCAGACGCTGTGATCACGTGTACCAGGAGCCCACACCCCCCAGGCGCCCGGCCCCTTGCAGGCAAAGCAGGAGGCTCAGAACTGCAGGGGAGGGCACTTCCTGCTGGTCAGCTCCAGGCCAGCATGGCAGCCTCGCCTGGGAGCAGGATCAATGCCGTCTCCACCCAGCGACTGAGTCACTGAGTTTGCTCCCCAGGGACAGGGGGCGTTGAATTAGAGAAGTGCTTCTCAGCGTGGTCTCCAGGATGGAGGGGGCCGGGCTCTGCTGGGCCCTGAGCACCCCTGCAGGCGGCCCATCAGGGTGCCAGCTCCTCGGCAGGGCCAGCGGCCCACGACTGGGAGCCTGCAGAGGGCGCCAGAGCGCTGCCCACCGCCCGCTGCCTGCCCACTCCTGCATGTTCAGAGGGGAAGAGGTCACAGTGCCGAAGGCACCGGGCCCCTCCAGACACCCGGGGCTCAGGCAGGAGCTGTGCAGCCTGGAGCCGTGGACACTGCGGGGCCAGGAAGTACTTAGCACCACCCGCTCTGTGGACAGCTTCAGGGGGGCACATACCAGACCATGGAGGGCCAGGCGCCCGGCACCGTCTACAGTCTCCCCTCTCTGATCGGTGGCCCTGTCTGGGTCCCATGTGTTCTCTGGGGTGGCCAAGCCCCGGTCCCTCGGCCTGGAGTGCCGCCTCCCAGCCAAGGACGACAGGAGACAGGACGTGGCCTGCCTGCCCCCTGTGTGGCAAGTGACGCCTTGGTGCCTCCCTGGTGCTCCCATGCCTCCGTGGGCAGTGTGGCCTCAGCTGCAGGGGCAGCCAGCTCTCTGCTCTCTACTTCCCAGCTGGGTGGCCGCGGGAGAGCTCCGAGGCACAGCCTTCTCTGTGCCCCAGGTGACAGAAGGGGCTGAGCATCCTTGGCTGGAAGGATTCCCAGGAACCCCGCCTCCTGCCGTGTCAAACCTTGTCAATCACACAATTCAAATGACCGCTTCCCAAGAGTCTCAATTCAAAAAGTCTGAACACATCTTGTGCCAAACCAAGTCTGTCTTCTACCAAAGCTGCCCTCTGCCAGATGCAGGGCCCTGGAACCCCTCCACTTCCATCTTCAACTGTCAAAGGTCCTGCTAGTCACAGGGGTTTTGCCCAGATCAGAACAGGTACTTTAAACACCCCAATGGTGTTCAAAAAACAAAAATGCAAATGACAAACTAGGAAATAAAATTTACAGCTACAAAACCAAGGATCAATTTCTTTCATATATAAAGAGATTGTATAAATCAATAAGAAATGATTGAACCTACCTACTCCCCACAAAAGTAAGAACATCAGCAGGTCAGCCACCAAAAAAAAAGGAAATAAAAATAGCCAACAAATTGGCAAAAACAATATAAAAGTTTGCCTCCACCAACAGTCTAAGAAATGCCAACCGACACTCAGATGCCATTGGCCTACGTACCCAAGTGGCTACCTGTTTCACACAGTGCTGGCAAGGCCCAAAGATGAGGCTGCCTCACTGCAGGGGTGCTGTGACCCCAGCCTCCATCGGCACCAGGGGGCGTGGCATGCACTCCACAGCCTGTGCCAAGGTCCCATGGGCATCTGTTCTGTTAAGGTATGAAAGACGCACAAAACTCAGAGGACATCCCATCCACCCAGATGTGCCTGGGCAGGTGCTCTGCACACCGCCCCGGCCAAGGCAGGTACTTCCTGATCTTCCCCAAATCAGTTTGAGGATCAAAAGGAAAACACAGAGAGGCCCAGCTGGTGTCAAAGGCCCAGGGGCTCCTGAGCCCTGGGGGCCAAAAGTTCCTGCCAAAAGTGAAAGGTCAGCTTTCAGAGCTGGAGACACCAAGACTCAAGCAACTCCACACAAGCGGCCCTTGTCTGTCCATGGTGACGTTCTGTCCCCGGGACGCGGCCTCACTAGCACACACAGGGACGCCTGTCTGGAGCGCTGGAATTCGGGTGTGGTCAGTGCCCTCTGGGGTCACCATATGGCTGTTCCCAGGAGATCGGGACTCCAGCTAACCGGTCGCTGGGCTGCTGCAGCGTCTGATAAAAAAATAATCAGCCCCACAACTGATCTGGGCCACAGGTGAAGCCCCAGGCCACCACTGGAGTGCACCTCTGTGGAGGGCAATGCCCGAGGACCCCGGGGTTGAGGCTGGCCATCCTTGGCCTCAAACTGCTAAGGGCTCTTCAGCCAGGGCCACTGACCTTGCATTTTTCAGCTCAGGTCTGGGCCTGGACTCAGCCACGCACCCACCTGACCAAAGGCCTGGACCCAGGTCCCAGCACACGCCTGAGGAGGGCCCTTGACTGTGGCAGGTGGGTATCCCACTGAGATGGTCCCAAGGGGCCCCCTTGGGCTGGATCCCAGGGTCTCAGAGAAACCCTAAAGGCCCAGGGCAACCCTTCCAGGGCACCAAGGGCCAGAGAGCCAGGGAATGAATATCACCTCTGCCAGAGGACCAGTGGCCTGAGGGCCTGCCCCAGAGGCCAGGCAGGACCCTGGGGGGAGGTGGCTGGCCTCTCCCAGCTGCAGCACCAGACGGAGGAGGCCTGCCGGGCCCTGTACCAGCTGGTCCACCCCCACACACAGGACAGAGGGGCCTACCTGGAATTTGTCAGGGTCGGCTCCCCCAGCCTGCCCCACAAAGAGGCCAGCGCCAGGCTCCAGCTCCAGGCCCCGGGCGGACCGAGTGAACGGCAGTCGCTGGAACTCCTCACAGTCCACGTACAGGGCCACAGAGCTGCCATCCACGCTGAGCGCAAAGCGTGTCCACTGGCCCACGAAGGCAGGCAGGCGGAAGCTGGCAGCCGTGTGGGTCTGGCTGGCGCCCGGCTCAGTGTAGAGCAGCGAGATGTTCTGGTGTCCATCACGCACCCCCGAGAGCTTCACGCCCAGCAGGACCAGGGCCTGCGCCGCATCCGTGATGGCGAGCAGCACCCCGGGGCCCTCCGTAGCCGGCCGGATGTGGAACTGCAGCAAGAAGTCGGGGAAGAAGGGGCTGGGGACGTGGTACCGGGCCACCTGGCCACTGTTGGCGTCTGGTCCAAAGACATAGGCTGGTCCGACATCGGGGTCATCGATCTGGGTGATCTGCTGGGGCGGGGGCTCCCCGAGGAGCTGCTGCAGCCCCACCTCCTCCCCGACGGTCTCTGCAAGGAGAAGGACACCTGGTGAGGTGGGTGGGCACGGGGGAGGCCGGGAGCCAGAGACGCAGGCCAGGCAGGCACGGGGACTGGGCGGGAGGGCCTTGCAACGCCTGTGCCGCCTGCTCCTCTGGGTTCTGCTGCACAGCACCTGGGGGACAGTCACCCAGCTCATCCAGACCTGGGAGACGCTCCCTGTGCAGAACAATGTCCGCAGGGGACATGGTGGCACAGGCCAAGGGGGCACACTCAGAGACAGTGCAGGTAGAGCTGCACCCCGGCTCTGACCATGCAGAACCGTGTAAAAAGGGAGAGGGGACGAGACCCAGGTGCTGCCTACATGAGCTGTGTTGGGAACTGGCCTGGGAGCAAGTGTCTCCTGGGGTCACAGGGCATGGACGCTGCTGCTCCAGCACCCTCCTCCCGCTTTCCTCCTCACTGGCTTCTGAGCGGAAACCGTGACAGGAATCCTGCCCCCGGCTTGGGAGTTAGGCACGGTGTGGAGACGCTGGCCTGGCGCTGGGCAGGCCCCCAGGCAGGGTGGCAGCTATTATGGCCTCCCTGCTGCTCCCAACTGGGGTGCCGCCGTCACCATGGGGTGCGTGCAGACCCCCACAGACTGACCACCTGGACTCCACCGCCCCACTGTCCCCTGAGCACCCAGAGCCCCGTGATTCACGCACCCACTGTCCACACCTTGGGCCCTGCCTGTCCTCCTCCGAGAGCCCTGGGGTCAAGGCTTCTGCTGTCACAACCCGAGACCCTCAAAGAGCAGCCTCAGCCATGGGAGCCCAGGCTGGGAGCAGCCACGGATGCCCATTCTCACTCTTCTGTCTGTCCCAGTGAGACCAGAGGCCACTGTGGGAGGTCACAGGCCCTGCTGTCCGTGACAGCTCCTGGGCTTCGACTGACTCCTCGGGGCTGGGGTCTCTGGGCTGGGGTATCAGGAGCTGGGGAGAGGCAGAGCCCAACTCTATTTCCAGGGGGTTTGATCACTGCTGGACACAGAAGAGGGACTCCAGGAGACCCTGACCCTCAATGGAATGGAACACCCACCATGCCAGGCAGAGCCTGGACGCTGGGCTGTGGTCTGGGCCTGGGGACTTGTCTCTTCTCTAGAGACTCCACCCTGGCCAAAGTCTGGGCACGGTCTGTTCCCCAGAAAGCAACAGTCACAGAGAAGGGGACGCTTGGGCAGCGGGCAGGCTTGTGGGCACGAGGTCTTGGGGAAGGGTCACTGCTGTGCAGGAGTCCTGGTGAGCTGTGTTGCAGGTGAGGGCGGAGCCACAGGGAAGAAAGGCCCAGCCTGACCCACAGGAGGGGCTGCATCAGAAAGAGCCGCAGGAACACACCCAGCGCAGACTCAAGGACCTCCTCCCAGGCCACGTGGCAGCCTGACCTGCCAGTTGGGGCTTCCCAGGGCTGCCCCTGTGGCCTGCGGCTAAGCCCTGTGTGCTGGCTGGGAGTGGCGCCCGTCAGCGCAGGGTGCACAGCAGCCTCAGTGGGTGTAGCCTGGCTGCTGAGAGGGCAGAGGGACTCTCAGCCCAGCCTGGGCCCTGGGAGAGGCCTCTTCCACAGTCCCACAGCCTTTAGGACAGTCCCCTCGTGTCAGTGCCGGGTGCCCTGTGTCTAAGATTAGAAGCAGGAGCCCTTCCGCGTAGTGCGGGGGATGGCGCCACAGGCCCCTGCTCCAGCAGCACCGCGTTCCCCAGTGTGCCAAGCTGCAGAGGCAGCAGCTGCCCACTGCTGGGCTGGAAGACGCCATGCGTCACACTGCAGCCCAGGGACCCCAGGGACACACAATCGACTCTTTCCAGTGCTCTCCCTTTTCCTCTCCTCAAAATTCCTGAGGGTTCCTGTGGGGAGACCCCCTGAATGCCAGGCACTGAGGTCACTGGCCCCATTCTCCAGCACAGCGAGGGAGGCCCTGCCGCCCACTCTCAGGCTGGCCAGCTAACCTGGACCAAAGCCAGTCTCCCTCCAAAGAGCAAATGCCCGGGCTGTGCCCCAAGAGCACAGGGGAAGCCTCCTGGGGCAGGAGGCAGCCCCTTCGGAGGGCTGGGCCTTCTACAGGCCTCCTCCCAGGAGACCTAGGACTTGGGACTTGCCTGGGGAGTGTCTGCCGCAGCGAGCAATGGAGGTCTGGAGGCACAGTATTTCACACACACCCCGAACTGCACCCAGGACAGTCTCAGCCAGCATCGTCCCCACAGGCTCCATAAGTGGGCAGCCAGGGCTTGGCTGTGGGGAAGGAGCTGGGCACTGGGGGCCGCCAGGACGGCAGCCAGCCCACCTCCTGGGTTAAAGCAGGCCTGGGCGGGGTCACGGGGGGGTGCACCCAGCCCAGCACCCCTTCAGAAGTGCCGCTAGCATCTCAGTATCTCCAGGGACGAGATCCTCACTCCCTGCTCGAATCAGGATCCTAACCAAGAGCAGCATCCATTCCCACCAGAGGTGTGAAGGTCTCCAGCTGGGGAGACCCTGCCCGCCAGGCTTGAGTGCTACACATTCCTAAAGGTGACATGCCCCCCAAATGAGCAGACTCCATTGACTCCACTGACCCCATGCACTGACACCAGGTACCCCAGCTGCCCCCCAGAACCAGCTCACCTGCCTGACCTCCTAGGATGTGACCTTGAGACTCCACAGCCCGAGCCACACAGCTGCATCCACCTCTGAGGGGCTGCAGCCGGCCATGACCTGCTCGCACAAGCCTCCTCAAGACCAGCAGAGCCAGGTCTCTCTCCTGCCTGTGTGGAACTCGGAACTGTTCCTGTGCTGAGTCTGACCACCAGCCCTGCCAGGCAGGTGCCCAACGGATCAGACAACTTCTAACACACATGGGGGTCGGGATCTGAGATGCCCAACTGGCAACCAAGGCAACTACCGCGGGACCTAGACAAACCGGCTTCGAACTAAACTCTTCCCTCAAACCAGATGGAGCCGTGAGCACTCCTCACCCGCTTCCAGCTTCTGGGGCCTGGAGAAATCTGTACACCAGCAGCCATTAGGACGTGCAGGGGCCAAGGGTAGACTGACATCTCCAGTGCTGGTACCTCATGCTCACCAGAGCATGGCTGCACAGCCCAGAACCCAGGAGCTCACCTAATGAACACCTCCACACAGGGCCAGCCCAGCCCAGGACCTTCCTAACACAGGACCTTCCCAGCCCAGGACCTTCCCAGCCCAGGACCTTCCCAACACAGGACCTTCCCAACACAGGACCTTCCCAGCCCAGGACCTTCCCAGGCCAGGACCTTCCCAGCTCAGGACCTTCCTACCACAGGACCTTCCCAACACAGGACCTTCCCAGCCCAGGACCTTCCCAACACAGGACCTTCCCAGCCCAGGACCTTCCCAGCCCAGGACCATCCTAACACAAGACCTTCCCAGCCCAGGACCATCCTAACACTGGACCTTCCCAGCCCAGGACCTTCCCAGTCCAGGACCTTCCTAACACAGGACCTTCCCAGCCCAGGACCATCTTAGCCCAAGACCTTCCCAGCCCAGGACCTTCCTAACACAGGACCTTCCCAGCCCAGGACCTTCCCAGCTCAGGACCTTCCCAGCCCGGGACCTTCCCAACACAGGACCTTCCCAGCCCGGGGCCATCCATCCACAATGGTCCAGAACTGAGCCGCAGCTCGACTCCCAGAGGAGGCGCCCACTCTGAGGGCTTCCAGTGGCCCCATGTCCCCGCCTGGTTCAGCTCCAACAAGGACAGAGACACCAGGCTTAGGGAGTTCCGAGGCCACAGCACCCTCAATTTTAAGACACAATTTTCATTCAAGTCCCCATGGAATTTGGAAGTCACAACCAATCCAGAATAGGTGGGAAAAAGGACAAATGTCATATGAAGTCATGATTGACTAAAACCATAAAGACGAGAGGGTGGGACAAGCCAAGGGTGCCAGTTATCGAGGGACGTGAGGGGCGGCCGCTGTCTCGGGAAGACTACTCAGACCACGTGAGACCAGGACCAGAGCAGACAGGAGCAGCGGGGAGACCCAGCCCCGTGCTGCCTGACATCTAGCAAATGTGACCTTGAGGCCTGCATGTCCGGCCGGCCAGGTGCCACGGCTGCACACCCCACAACAGCGCCCAGATGCCCAAAGCAATCCCAGACTTCTGTGGGTAATGATAGACCCCGAGGCCCCTCCTGGCGCCTTTCCTGTTGAAACAGAAAATGACAGCCTCAGGGAGGCAGGGAGACTTCCTGAGCCTGGGCAGTGTTTAAAGACCCACAGTGTTACTTTGTCACACGGTAGCAATTAGAAAGTGAAGGCCTGGTGGGCAGGAACCCAGACTCCACATCAAGAGTAAGACGCCAAGAACAGGCACCCTGAGCAGCAGTGAGGACCCCACACCATGACCACAGGGCCAGAACCGACCGCCCCTGTCCCCAGGTGGAGACAGCAGTCACATGTGGACTCTGCATAATTCCCGAAGCTCCACCTGCTCGGTACCACCTGGTCGGTGCTTCTGGTGGCCTAGAAGAAGAAACGCCTGGGGACATGGACGAAGCTCTGGAGAAGAGCTTTGTGCTCCCCAGGGCAGGTCCACCTGAGCAGGGCTGTCCCAAGGACCCGAGGAGGCTGGGAGGTGAGGCCACACCACGTTCATTAAGGCAGGTGAGAAGGAACTATGCCAGCAAGCTGTGGCAGGCCGGAGAAGCCAACGTGCCCGAAGGCGCCAAGGCAGAGCCCGCAGGTCTCCCTGGAGAAGGGCGTCCTGAGACGCAGGCCGTGATCCTTCATGCAATGTGAGGATGGCGTGTCCCTGCCCACATGAGCAGCCACACGTGATGCCCACACAGACCGGGGGCAGCATGAGGGTCCCCAAGATGTCCCTGTCACAATGAGAGGGTGGGACCAAGGCAGAGGACCTTCAGATGGGAGGAAACCCCCAACCACACATGCGTGTCCTCACCATAGACCTGGGTTTCTGCACAGCAAGGAGCAGCGCTGAGCTCGGGGCCATGAAGGTGCCTGCAGGAGTCTGTCCCCCCTTGGTGCAGTCGTGGTGGCACCCAGGTCAGCGGCGGCACGGCCTGATGGTGATGGTGCCTCGACACGTGATTTCTTGATGTCAAACACTCAAATGTGACTCCCCCGAGGACCACGGAAGGGCTGAGTGGAAGCAGCAGGCTCAGGCCTCCCAGCCAGGGGCGACACACGCAGTCTGCCTGGAGGGCGGTGCTGGAGTCCTGGTCTGCGCAGGCAGGCCACTCCCCAAACACTGGGGACCCGTGCCCGCCACCAACGGCAGCCCTGGAGCAGCAATGCCAAGCCCTGGGTGGCTGCTGCCCCCACAGTGGTCCCTGGAAGCCACTTCCTGCAGCCGAGGTGACCTCGGGGGGCCTGAGACAGCCGGCGCCTCCTCGCTGCCTCACTTGTTACTCTGCTCTCAGCATGAAAGACTACGGACCGAGCAAGAGCCACGTGTGAGGGGAACACGCTCACGGAGGCTCGGCTGCCAGACCTGAGGGACCTGAGGGTCACGCCTCGGGCCACCCGGGGCACAGGACGAGCCACAGGAGCAAGCCAGCGAACAAAGAGAAACTGCAGAGTGGGAGCCAAGGAGTGTCCGTGTCCACAGGGGCCACATCATCAGAGCTGAAGGCCCAGCTAGAAAAACCACAAATGCAAGTCACACAGAGGGACAGGAGAGAGGCCCATTCAAGGATAACCATCCCTGAGACTGAGCAGCAGGAAGACCTCACTCTGAAGATGCTCAGAGAACCGGGTGCAAATGTGGTAAAAGCCAAGGGAAGGCTGAACCAAGCAGAGATGTCAACGAGGACAGAAAGACAAAGAAATTCTAGCGCTGAGAAGCACACTCACGGAGATCAGAACGCCACTGACACCAATCCCTCCACATTCCCCAAACCCTGAGGCAGACAGGACCTTCCTGAGTCCTCCAGCGGCCAGGTGAAGACACCACGAGCAGGTGCAAAGATGCTGTGCACAGAGGAGCTGGTGAGCTGAGGGCCAGGCGACAGGGGCCCCGGGAGGAAGCCCGAGATGTGGTGGCACCCGTGGACCAGCACGCGGGTGGGGACCCAGAAGCAGCTGATAGCAGAGAGCACCTGCAGAAACAGGCCCGAGCAGCCCGACTGGTTGTTGCTCTCCAGCTTCTTAAGACAGAGACAGGAAGTCCTGAGAGCAGCAAAGGAAACCAGGGCCTGCAGTGGGTCACCAGCTCCAGGCCAGGGGCCTGTACACTCCAGGCCAGGGGCCAGTACACGCAAATGCTGAAAGGAAGAGTAAGAAAAGCTCAGCCAAACCTAGAGAAAAATAAACAGAGAAGAGAGCAGAAAATAAACAGATGAAAGAGAGAATAGAAAAACAGCAGAGAAAATCAATGAGACCAGAAGTCAGTTGTTGGGAAAGATTAGCAAATTGACAAATCTTTAACTAAATGAACCCAGAAAAGAGAGAGAGAAGACTCAGATCACTAAGGTCAAAAGTAAAGTGGAGACATTACTGATTCCACAGAAACAAGAAAACCAGGATTATAAGAAAGTAGCAAGAACAACTATACACCAACAACTGAGGATGGGAAGTAGGTGGAACGAATCAGCCCCGGGACACAAAAGCTACCAAGACTAGACCACGAAGGAACAGAGAAGCCGAGCGGGTCCGTAGCTGCACGGAGAGTGAATCAGGAAATCCAAGATCTCCCACCTGAGGAGAGCCCAGACCCGAGGCTCGCTGGAGAGCTCTGCCAGACGACTAACCGAGAGCCACACCAAGCCCTCCTGTTACTGTGACTGAAGTGTCCCCCAGAAGCTCCCAAGTGGGCAGGCAAGAGGGTGCAGAGCAGGAATGATTGAGCAAGCAGTGATTTAATCCCCTGACGGGATTAACGGTGGTCACCAAAGTGGGGCTGTGGTGGGAGGAGGTGGCAGCGGGGCATGGCTGTGGTACGTATTTCTGTTTGGAGAGTGGAGTCTCCCTGCTTCCTGATCACCAGGGGAGCGGCTTCCCCCCGCCACACTCTTGCGCCATGATGATCAGCTCACCTCGAGCCCAGAGAAATGAGCCTGCCTTCTATGGACTCAGACCTCGGAAACCATGCGCCCCCAATAAACCTTTCCTCCACTGCAGTTGTTGGATCTTTTAGCCACAGCAGCAAAAAAGCCAAGACAAACTCCCAAGGCTTTCCAGACACACACACACTGGAGAAGGGAGGAGCCTTTCTAACTCAGTCTGGGGCCAGCACCTGCCTGGCACCAAACCCAGCTAGATGCCACCAGAGGAGACATCACAGCCCAAATTCCTAATGCGCCTTGACACAAAGCCTTCGGTAGAGCTCTGACCTGCACCCCGATAGGATCATGGACCCCCAGCAGCTAGGTCTTCCCTGGAGCTCCAGGATGGTCAGACAAGCTAGGTCACTGTCGTGTGCCACGCCTGCAGACGGAAGGGCAAGACGCAGGGCATCTACTGTGCAGAAGAACACCCACGGCCTTCCCCACTCCTCATGGTGAAAACACAGCAAACCAGGAGGGCACGCAAGCTGCCTCAGCCTCGCGTGAGCCACTGAGAAAAGCCCACAGCAGGTGCTTGGCTCAGGGACACGGCCCGGAGCCCCCCAGGCCAGGAGCAGGACAAGTACCTGCTCCTCCCACTTCTGTGCCAGCAGCTCATGGGGATTCAAACAAGGCAAGAAAAAGCAGCAGAGGGCACACAGGTTGCAAAGGAAGGAGCAACACCGCCCGTTCGCTCATGACCAGGTCTCGCATGCAGGGCACCCTGAGGTCCCATGAGGGGCCTACGAGAGGGAGTCGGGGTCAGCAGCAGCAGGACAGAGTCGAACACCAAATAGCGGGCCCTCTCGACCAGGACGAGTGGCACCTCTCGACCAGGGCGAGGAGCACCCGCAGACGCCAGGACGCAAGCATCCACAGTGACATCGCAGGAACAGGGCGCCAGCCTCCCTGTGCCATAACACAACTCCGCAGGCTGCACAGCCAAGGCCAAGGCACCCGCAGGCAGGCCCGTCTGTTCCCAAGGCGCCACCCTCCCCGTGTCCCTGGCAGGGAGGGGCATGGCAACCTCACAGCAGAATGGGGGTCCCCGCAACCTGGGACACTGCGGATCCATTCACAAGGCCAGGCCCCCAGCTGCACCTCTTAATGGCATCGTGCTCTGGAATTCCACGAGGGAACATTACAGCCACAGCCGATGTCACCCAAGGTGACCTACAGATTCTATGAACTCCCTATCAAAGCCCAACAGTGATTTTCACAAAAACAGAAAAGCCCATCCTGAAATTCAAAGGGGACCTCCAGGATCCCCAAATGGCCAGAAGGATCTTGGAAAAGAGCGAAGCTGGAGGATCTGGCCCAACTTCCACTCCCTCCAAAGCCAGAGTCGGCCACGGTGAGCAGGCCACGGCGAGTGAGCCCATGGTGGGTGAGGCCACGGCGAGGCCGTGGTGAGGTGCGGGCATAGAGCAGTGGGCGAGGGTCTGTCTCTCCCACAGAGGGTGCCGGAGAGAAGGCAGGCGTGCCAGCCACCACGGGCAGAAACCAGCTTAGAAGGGGAAGCGGCCCCTGAGCAAAGCCTCGCTCCAAGCCACCAGTCCCAGAGGATGCTTCGCCTCTGGCCGCAAGGACTCCTGGATGTGACGCCAAACAAACACGTCGGGACAGTGGCCCTGGCATTTACAGCGGGAGCCCTGAGAGCAAAAGGCCCACAGGGCGGGGGACACCGAGGCCACACGCCAGGCATGGGTCCACGTCCAGAATAGGAGGCCTCCTTGCAGATGGGTGGAGGACTTGAAAGCGGAGGGACGGCTGGCCAGCAGGCAGCACTGTCCACTCACAACCAGAGGCCGCCTCAACCTGCCAGGAAGGCTGCCCGGATGGTTTTCTGGTCTAAAACAAACAACAAGCAAACCAAGGAAGTGAGTGTCGGTCAGGAGTGGACACAGCCCTCATGCCAGCCCGTGGGCCAGAGTGGAGTGGCCGCTGTGCACACAGGGTTGGTGGTTCCTCAGGCCTCAGAGTCGACCGGCGCCAGCACAGAGCCCTGGTGCTGAAAGCAGGCCCACAGAGGCCACTGTGTCCAGGCAGTGTCCTTCACCACCGCTGAGACGTGCAGCGGCCCCGATGTCGTGCGCAGGTGGATGACGTGTGTGGTCCTCACGCTGGAGTCTCGTCACTTTGGAAGGGACACTGCCACGCTCAACTCGGGCGAGCCTCGAGGACACCATGCCGGAGTCTCGTCACCTCGGAGGGGACGCTGCCGCGCTCAACTCAGGCAAGCCTCGAGGATACGTGTAGACACAGAGGGCACCACATGACTGCACAGGCCAGGTCCCTGGAGCTGCCAGTCACGGTGGCAGGAAGCTGAACGGAGCCTCCAGGGAGTCCGAGTTCTATGGGGACCAAGTGTCTCTGGGAAGATGAGAAGGTTCTGGAGTGGGCAGTGACCAGGATCGATGCCACTGAGCTGAGACTCACAGGGGCTAGGAGGGCGCATATCATGATGCGTGTTTCATCACCATAAAAACATCTGGACAACATTGATAGCCCTAGCCAGAAGGCTGGACAGGTCACTCTCCTCGGGAAAGACACAGGGATCTGCGGAGGGCTGCGGAGGGAGTGTTGGCCAGGCTATGGAGACCAGGGAGCCTCACTCTGCTGGTGGGGACCGAAATGGGTTCAGCCATCAGGGAAAACAGCATGTGGGTTGCTCGGAAGCCCAACAGAGCCCCACAGGACCCACAAGCCCACCCTGGCGCCTTTCCAAAGAATGGGAACCAACCTGCAGACGGGGCGGCGGTACTCTGCTCATGGCCAGACATGGACCCAACCAGGGCTCATGGACAAAAGACAGAAACTGGTGCTGGACACAGGGGAACATTATTCCTTAAGAAGGAGGAACTCTTACCCTGTGGCCACCCAGGTGAGCCTGGAGGACAGCATGCAAGTGAAATAAATCACAGGAAGAAAACGCTGCATGACCTCACATGTGTGGAATCCAAGGCAGCCTGGCTGCACAGCGTGGAAGGTGGAGCTGGGGGCTGGGAGAGGGAGGGAGTGGGAGACAATCAAAGGACCGAGAGTCACCTGAGAACTTGCTCTGGAGACCAATGCCCAGACCAATGCCTGAGCCAGCAACACTGGACTGCCCTCAATGTGAGCTCCAAGTTCATCTTAAATGCCTGCGACATGGGAAAAGGTAAGAGCGTGCACACGCCAGTCAGCCTGCGTGGGGTGGTCACGCCGCCAGGTGCACACACCTGCAACCACCCCATGCACACCTGAGGTCTGGGCCGCAGAGGCACACGGGTTCCCGCCCCTCCAGACCACCACGGCCCTGCCTGGGTCTGAAGAGCCCAGCAGAATGACCGTGCATGGCTCGTGATCTGGAAGGGGCGGGAAGTCTGTGCGGAGCTCAGCTGGCATCCTACGAGGAATATTTGTTCATTGCCAGGAGCAGGAGGTAAGTGCTTAGGCATTTTTCCAGGGAGGTGGGCTTGTCTCCTTCTTAAATCAAAGTTAAACAGAAACCTCGAGTTAACTGAAGCGTCCTAAAGCACAGTAATGTTTTCTAAGACCTGCGTTGATCAGAGGCGCCAGATGTGGGCGCCCTGCTGTGCGGAGGCCGGGGAGCTCCTGGCGTGGGCAGGGACCGCTGTCCTGGGGCCACCACGCAAGGAGCCCACCAGAGACCCACAGGTGCCACAGCTGGGGCACTTCTGGAGGACAAAGCTCAGGGAGGCTCGCAGGCCAGCGGGTCTAGCAGGAGCACCAAGAGCACCAAGAGCCCCGGGCAGCCACAGGGACCCACCCTCCTCACACCAACTTACAGGACCCAGGGGCTGCCTCCTGCCTCCGCTCCCTCCCAGACCAGGAGAGTTTCAGAGGCAGCAGGATGGTGTGCAGCGAGGCCCAGCACCCAGCGCCATGGCCCTGGACCCGCCACTCACACTCATCACCCTGCAGAGTGGGGGCTTCTTGCAGGCAGGCCAGGCCCACTGTTTACTCAGTAGCTGCAGGAAGGACAGTCCCAAAGCAGCAACTGGCCCAAGCAAGGCCTCGCTTCCACTACCCAGGTGCCCGAGGGACAGGCCCCAGACACAGCAAAGCCCTCAAGAGTCCCCAGTTGCAAACTGACCACCAGCTCGAGCAGTGCAGGGGCCCCTACAAAGTGACTACCCACGCCCCAGCCAGGCGCTGCCCTGTCCGCACACCACGCACCAGTCTCTTACCTCATGCTCTCTTGGGAGGACTGAGGAAGAGACAGGGACAGACTGCAAGCCCAGCTGGACCCATGAGTGCAGAGGCCTCTGGTGGGGTACAGGCGAGAGGGTCATGTGCAGGGCCAGGTGTGCGGGTGAGGGTCATGCAAGGTGTCTGCAGAACTGAGGGCAGGTCAGCTCCTCAGGCCCAGGGGAGGGGAGGAGAGGGTATGCAGGCAAGGAGGAAGGGGAGGCCCCGCATGGCTCTGGACAGGCCCCAGAAGAAGGCAGTGCCCTTGGGCCTCCCCTCCATTGCAGGGGCTCACTTTCCCCAAGTCCCTAGGCCTCGGATGCAGCCAAACTCCCCAGCTCCAAGATGGCTGGTGTCCCAATGCTAAGGTCAGAGCCCAGCATGCCCCTGCCTAGGACCTCAGAGCACACCGAGCGGCCTGGCACCAAAGTGGGGGCTGAGTCCCCATCTTGGTCCCCACCCATCTTCTCCTGTCCCACCAGGGCCTTGTGCTCCTGCACCCACCTCACACTGGGTGGGAGTGTCCAGCCCAACAGGGGCCCAGTGGGAGGCTGGGCAGGGTGTGAGAAGCCAGAGGGCAGTAAGGACCCTCCCTGCCCCCCACCTTGTTTTCTCATGGGACCCTCCCCAGCCACCCATGCCTGGGAAGGGGTCCTGGAATAATGACATTGGCCACCCCTTCTGGCCTGAGGGGCCAGGGGCCATTTGTGTGGGTGGAAGAGTCCCCCAGGACCCTTCTGGGGACACAGCCAGTACGTCCAGATGTCCAGATTGACCGGCCTACTGCAGTGAGAGGCTGCTGTGAGGACCACCCAAGCCGGTCCCAGCCCTGTTGCCCAGGACGGGCCCCCGAGGAGACCAGGGGTCTCTACTATCACCCCACAAGAGAAGGGCTTGCTCACAGCTCTCAGGCTTCTTCCGAAACAGGCAGGAGCAGGCGGGCTGGGACCTTCCCCTGCCCTTGGCAGCACTTGCCTGGTCCCCCACCATCTCTTCCGGCGTAGATGGGCTCCTTCACACAGGGCCAAGCCCTCTTGCCAGGACGCCTCCCTGGGGCCCACCCTGACCAGCACAGCTGAGGACTCAGCTAGCTGTGGCCTGGGGGGCCGCAGCCTGGGCGGGCTCCAGCTGCCCTCCTGATAAAATCTAGGCTGACCCGGGGGTAGCCTCCCCGCCAAGTCCCAGCGCCATCCCTAGTGCAGATAGGCCCTCTGGCTTCTGCACAGCAGGCTACTCCCAGAGCAGGCCCCGAGCCCACCCCTCCACATTGGCCACCCCTGCACCCCTGCTCACTCACGGCTGCCGGGCAGGAGCCACGGTGCCCCCAGAGCCACCTTCACCAGCTCCCTGGCCCCAGCAGTCCCGCCTCTCGTGCTTCTTTCCTGTGTGGGTGTGGGCACTGCCTGCCATCAGCATCTGGCCCTGCCCAGCTCCAAAGGCCAGGACCCGAGGGTCAAGGCCGCTTTCCCACATGGACAGGACACGACACCCACGCTCTGAACAGTGGCCAAGGTCACTGGGCACCAACAGCAGCTGAGGAGCTGTGCTGGGAGGAGCCAGCGGCTGGCCTGTCGCAGCTGCCCCACTCCCGGGGGGGTCCGAGAGAGCCTGCCCATTCCCTCCTCCGCCCTGGCCTCTGCCCTGCTCAGCCAGCAACAGTGCAGGCCACGGGTGATGGGGCCCTGTGGGTGGAGGCACAGCCCCCAAGACAGGCAGGCTGCTTGCTTGGAAGCTAGAGACAGGCTGGGCTGGGTGACCTGCCAGCATGTGCAGGAGGCTGGGCCTCCGTGGGCCCTTGGTGTAGCCCAGACCTGCCAAGTTCCAAAGAAGCAAGGAGCCCCCTGGCAGTCCATCCCTGCAGCCTACTCGCCCAGCTGGCTGAGTGCCCAGGATTAACTTGGGACAGTGCAGCTTGATGCCCAGGAGCAAGGACAGAGCCCCCTGAATTTGGTGGGAATTCTCCCTTGGTCAAGTCTCATCACTGCTGCACACCGGCCTCCCATGGGTGACGGAGGGCACAACAGGCCACCTTAGACCATGGTAAGGACTGAACACACCGAAATGCTGGGGGGACACCTGGCCCAGGTGACACCCCAGTGCTCCGGTGATAGGGCCCCTCTGGTTACGTTCACTCCCTGGCCCTGCCCAGACCCCAGACCCCTGCTCAGGACACCGTTTCCCACCCTCCTACCTCCCAGCTGCTGCTAATAGGAGCCCAGGTCAAGCACCCCTGGCAAGGCTCGAAAGAGAGTGGGGTCCAGAGGCCAGCCAGTTACCTGCAGCTGGCCCAATGAACACACAGTGCCCGTCCTCCTGGGCAGGGAGTAGGGCACAGGTGACCGGCAGCCGGCCCCCGTCCAAGCGGCTCCAGCACGCGTCCTGCAGGGCCTCACAGAACTGGCGGCAGGGCGGCAGAGCGGGCGGGGGGCCCGGGCCACAGGGGGGGGCCAGCAGCAGGCAGAAGAACCAGGCGAGGAAGGGGTGGCAGCGGGTCCCGAGGAGGGCCCCCCACGCCCGCACAGCGGCCTGCACCTCCTCGCTGCTCTCGTGGTGGAGGTGGTTGGGCAGCCAGGAGTGCCCGATGCCCAGGTGGCCGCAGACAGGCAGGGCAGGCGGCAGGGGCAGGCAGCGGCCGGTGGGCGTCGGAGGGCCAGCTCCCAGCAGTGCAGAGTTATTGGCGAGACCAGGCCCCGCAGAATCAGCCACATGGGAAACCCAAGCACCACTGTTCCCAGTTAAAGCTGCTGCAGCTGTTGGAGACAGCTGGGCTGAGGGGTGTGCAGAGAGAGCAGGGAGGGCACTGTAGGCACCCAGGGGACCCGTCACCAGGGGAAGCAGGAGAGGCGAGCGTCTGCTGACCACAGGGTGTCCGTGCGGCTGGCTGGGACCGGCTGCTGCGGGCAAGCGTCCTTCCCCATCCAGATGCAGGGGCCTCCCTGGGGACGGCAGGCTTCCCCAGGGCGGGTCCCTGCCCAGTGCAGAGGAGAGAGAAGCTCTACCTGGGGACTCTCGTGGCACTGAGGGCTCCCTCAGTGGTGCCTGGAGCCTGTCCAGGGAGGGAGGCGGCTGGGTGGGCACCGCCTGGGTGCCAGACTCGGTGGTCTGGGTGCCTGGAGAGCTCGGAGCTCCACTGTGCAGCCAGAGAGGGGTCCCACTCTCCTCGGGTGGGCTGGAGGGCCCAGCGAGGGCCAGGGGGTCCGTGGGGGTCAAGGCGGGTCCAGCAGAGATCTCCGTAGGGGTGCCATTGTCCCACAGCTGGACGAGGCTCCGGATGCCCTGGGCGACGTTCAGGATCTTGGCTCCCACTCCAGTGATGTTCTCCTCCCTCGTGTCTGGGCTCGCAGCTGGGGCAGCAGGGGTGGTGGCATGGATGGCAGGGTCAGGAGCTCTGCTCTGAGCGGCCTTCTGACCCTCCGAGGGTGGCCTGGGGCTGGCAGGGGCTGTCCTGTGCTCCACATGGTCACCCCGGGAGACCACGTGCGAGGTGGGGTCCTCTGCAGGCTGCACGGGCAGGCTGCCCCGGGGCTGGGAGTCCGGTGTGTCCCTGGAGTGGGCCACGACAGGGGGCCACAGCCAGTCCAGGCTCAGCAGGTCGGCCCAGGAGGGCACAGAGCAGCAGGTGAGCAGCAGCAGCAGCAGGCCAAGGCGTCCGCTGGGCTCCGGAGCCATCTGGGCTATGAGCCTGGCAGGAGCAGGGGCGGCTTCTGCCACCCGGGAGGTGGAGCCAGGCTGCTCCGCCCTCGCCTCCCCACCCACCTCCAGCCTCATCCCCGGCAGGGCCTCTTCCAGTTTCACTCCTGTAGGACAGAAAGGCCCAAACCTGGGAATCAAGGTGACCCGCACCCTCAGATTCGCCTTAACCCCGTCCTTTCCACCGAAGCAGCACCGGACACAGGGTCATCTGAGGAACACCCAGCCGATTTCCCAACTTGCTCTGGAGCTGCTGGTTCTTTGCCTGGGGTGTGTGTGGGCGTGGGGGCTTCAGGCCAGGACTCCCAGCCCCCAGGGACACTGAGGCAGCCGCAGCCCCCTCACCCGGAAGTCCTGGCCCCCAGCCGCTGCTGTGGTATACTTGGAACTTGGCAAATGCTCAACCGGCTGCAGTTTCTACTCTGCTGCAATCGTTTCCTCCGCAGGCGGAACACGGAAGCAGAGGAAGGAGAGGACCCATGGTGTGGCCTTCCCACCTGCCGGGACCCGGAGGCCACTGCCTGGGCCTCTGCCCACCTCGGGCCCCTCCGCCTCCCTGGAGGCCGGGCGGACACCCTGACCTCCCCTTTCACTTTTAGCCCTGCCACACGGAGCCTCGCCTGTCCACCCAGGGAAAGCAGCCTCTTCCCCGGCCACTTGGTCCACACCAGGGTGCTATGGGCCCTGCAGGCCCTGCAGACGTGTCTACACCGATTCTTGGTAATTGCTTGAAACGCACAAACGTAGCAGGAGCGGGTGTCACTGTGGCGGCAAAAGAACACTGGGAGCTTTGGGATCTGTGGGGCCACGGAAGCAGGCTCTGCCTCCTCCACCCTCCCTGCTGCCCAGGTACGGTGCTTCCTGGTGGCCTGTGGAACACCTCAGTCGCCTGAGTCCTTGAGGCGGGCAGATGGGCAGGACTGACCACAGCCTGTGTGCAGCCCAGAGGCTGCCTCGACTGGTGGCCCTGAGGCCCTGCCCCAGTGTCTCGGCCCCACTGTCACCAGGCAGCCCTTGGGACAGCGTTCCTGGTGGGGCCAGTCCTGGGACACTGCTGCTGCTCCAGCAAGCAAGCTGCCAGGCGCACAGTCTGCAGCCACACGGCGTCCTGCGCTGGCTCCCCCCAGCCTCAGGGGGCTGCCCATGCTGGGTGCCTCCTCCGGGGCGCGGGAGGCTCCGCGCTGCAGCAGCACTGCTGGGGGCAGCCCTGTGTCTGCTGTCCCTCTCTGCATGTGGCAGGGCCCGTCCTGCTGCCTACTCCGTGGATGAGGCCTGGATGGCCACCCAGCACCCACCCTCAGTGCTGATGCCCAGTGCCCACCTGCCTGGGCCACCAGCCCTGCAGCAGCAGCAGGCCGTGGGAGAGGGGCACGGCAGGCTGACACTGGCCCACCGGCAGGGGGCATGGCTGGCCCGTGACAGCAGGACCTTTGGTAAGGCCAGACTTAGAGCAGGCCAGGCTGCAGTCACCTTAAAGATGCGGAAACTGAGGACCCAAGGGAAGGAGGCACCCAGGAAGGTCAGCAGCTGAGCTGCGTTTGGCCAGCACCGCTCAGCAGGTCCCTCCTCTATGCCTGGCCCCACCTGGGCGCAGAAACCAGGCTGTCCACGCTGTGGGCCGAGTGCTCACCCGCGGGAGCCACAAGGATC
Source organism: Xerus rutilus (assembly GCA_028644305.1). Classification (NCBI taxonomy): domain Eukaryota; kingdom Metazoa; phylum Chordata; class Mammalia; order Rodentia; family Sciuridae; genus Xerus; species Xerus rutilus. The sequence goes on along the minus strand of CM053409.1, from coordinate 118,569,805 downwards.
ATGTCAGCCTGCGTGAGCTGTGGAGGCCACGGCTGTGGCAGTAGACAGCCAGCACTACGGATGCAGGGGCCTCGCCTGCTGCGGACGCACCCCACCCCGGGGAGACACAGGTGCCAGGAAGCAGCAGGCCTGGCAGTGGGTGTTTCGCAGGAGGGGGCAGTAGTGAAACTCGGCCCATGTGGTGCTCTCCCACCCAAACCAGCCTCCTCCGTGAAGTGCGGCTCTCCCAGAGGCCAGCTGGGTCCAGGCAGCGCAGGGAGGCCGGGCCCCACAGCCCCAGGTGTAGACGGGAGTAGATCCCGGAAAGGAGGGGCGCGGCCGGCTGTGACCAGCTCCTCGCTGCCTCGCCCGCGTGTCTGTGATGTCAGCGGCTCTGAGACCCTCCAGGTGCTGAAGGTGCCTCCCCAGAAGCCCGTCCATCCTGGCCCAGCAGACAGGCTGTGGGGAACATGGGCTTTTGCAAGGAAACCAACAGCTGCTCATTTTTTTTTTTTTTAAATGAGACGTTTATTTAAACAACAAGACACCTGACTTAAAGGGAAAACTATCTAGGAATCTTTTTTTTTTTTTTAAGAGTAATTTACCCCTACTTAAAGACAGATTGCCCTACATGTAACAGCTACGTACAAAAAAGTTATAAAATTGTCCTTGGTTTTACAATGATAAATGAAAAACATTAAAATTCTCCAATCGAACAAGGTATGCAAGGATTTTTATGTTGTTCAGGGTTTTTTGTTGTTGTTGTTTTTTGTTTTTTGTTAAAACAGTGAGAGCAAAATAACTTACAGCTGCTCATTTTGAGGTATTAAATAATCAATTTGAGACGCACGAGACCAGCTGAGATGATCCAGCAGCTGGTGCAGCTGGTGGGTCAGTGAAGTCCTGCATCACTGACTGAGACCTCTGCAGGACTGAAGCCAGGGACAGGCTGGCGCCACAGGCTGCTCCGCCCCACTGTCCCACCAGCACCCCGCTGCTCCCCTCTCACTGCCCACCTTCCCCTGGCCCAGGGGCTGTGGGGTGAGGGCACAGGCCCTGTGGGGTACTGGGATCACCTCTCCCAGGACCTGGCAGTACCGACCCGGGGCTCAGACGACCCCATTCCTATGCAGCCATTTCCTCCTGGAGCAGGAAGACCCACGACACAGGAAGGTCAGCCTGCATCCAAAAAGTGACACTCCACCCGGCAGATGTCACCTCCCAGCTGGCCACCACGCCCAGGCCAGTGTTCAAGTCTCCTCTGAGCCCTCAGTGCCTGGGCTGCACCCTCAGAGAGTGACCCCAGAGAGAGCGACACAGTGCCTGAGCCCCACTCCAAACCAGGACAGAGGGCAGCTTGGCAAGAAGTGACTTGCCCTGGGCTCCTGGGCTGAAGCCTGGGGTTCAGAGGTCTGGGAAGGACACCAGAGCACTCCAAGGAAAACAGAGACAGGCTGGTGTTCACTGGCCAGCAAGCAGGACGTGGTGACCAGAGACGAACCCTAACCACCCAGGCCAGCCAGGCTGGGTGCTGTTCACAGAGCCACGGCTGGACAGTGGCTGTGCCCTGACCTTCCAGCTCTGCTTTCACCAGCCCTGGGCTGTACCCTGCTTGGCCCCTGCCAACCCGGTGAGGGCACTTCAGTGGGGCAGATCTCCACTCAGCTTGTGGGCCCCGAGTCTGGGGCTCCCCAGCCTCAGTGTCCCCGTCCACAGGAGGACCTGGTTGGACAGGAACACGTTTGCTCATCCGGAACGTCACACTAAGTAGGTAACCCAGGGGCCACTTGCCAAGTGTGAGCCCAAGGTGAGCCTCCACAGCTGGCCAGTGCCCTAGGAAAGCCCTGCATGGCCTTTCTATAGACGAAGAGGCTGAGGGACAGAGGCCATGGGTCTGGCTCAGGAGCCAGGAGGAGGCAGAGCAGACAGCACTGGGCAGCGCACACACGTACACACCTGCTCCTGCAAATCCGCCTGGACACGCACTCAGGGTAGTCACACCACACATCCTCACACCCACAGGCGCAGGGACAACCACACACGCCTCTTTGCACACCACACCCACATGCTCACAGGTAACCACTCACGTCCCTGCACACTCGTGCTACGTCCACTGGTGCTCTGGCCACCAGTGGTCCCCAACGCCTGAGTCCCTCCTCGCCCATCTTTGCAGGCCACGTGCTGGGGCCGCTGCCCACCCTCCTCCATGCCCTGGTTCAGCAGCTGTGCTGCAGCCGTGGGGAGACAGCCCCCAAGAGTGTCCCCAGCGGTCTCCAGCTCCAGAGTCATCACGATCGATGGCTGTCCAAAGGGCAGGGCTCGTTGTTTGAGATCAGATCTCAGTTTCAAACAGCTGACCACTCTGTCCCCTCTCCAGGCAGGGGCACATATGCAAACATCTGTCCTCAGCGAGCCTTGTTCCCAGAATTAATACCCATGACGCTCAGGGTTGTCTCGGAAGCACCCAAAGAATAGGCTCTTCACTAGAAATCCACTGCCACGAATGTGATTTCATGCCTCTAGTGTCTCTGGAAAACCTCAGAACAGAACCTCCAGAGACCCCTCCCCGGGCACCTCCGGAGAGGGCTCTGGGCCCACGCGAGGGGCTCTGGACTCACGTCACGCGGGTGCCCTCTGGCCCCCACCTCCGTCCAGATGGGTCTGGGTGCTCAGACAGCGCTCCAGGGCCACTCGCCTGCATCCAGCGCTCAGCACTGCACACCTGGGCAGAGCCAGGCCCGGGGAGCCAACCTCAGGGCTGCACCAGGATGGCAGCCGTCCACAAGATGCCTGCGGCAGCCCCAAGACCACATGGCAGCGTGCCCACCCACCCCTGCTGCCCCGACCTCGGCACCGCCCGCTGCCCACCAGAGCTCCACACACCTGAGGAACAGCGCATGCTCAGGGCCTCCCGTGTTTCAGGGTGGGTCTCACTAGGTCCTCCAGGCCTGCCTGGAACCCCTGGGCTCAGGCGACGCGTCCACCTCAGCCTCTGAGCACTGGGTCTGTGCGCAGAGCCCTCTCTTAACACCAGTTCCAGGATCAGGACTGGGGCCACCAGGAAGAGCCCTGTGGGCACACAGACACCCCTCGCTCACACTCGAGCCTGCTCACATGGGCACCTGCCTGTCTGGGGGCATCTTGGTGGCCAAGGCTGGCTGCCCTCAGAGGTGGAGCAGTGGGGGCTCAAAGGGCCTGTGGGCAGTGAGGAGCCGCTTGGTCTGAGGAGGCCAACCCAGAGGTTCAGGGAAGGCCAACTGGGAGGTTCAGGGGGCCCTTGCTCCTCACGGACAGGAACCAGCAGGAGGAGATGGGCCTTCCAGATGGAAGGAGGGCAGGGAGCCAGGGCCCACGGGGCGGGGCCCAGGAGCCCCAGTCCCCCAGCACTGAGCTCAGGAAGCTGCAGGCCCTGCGTCGCCGTGCCCTGCTAGAACCCAACCACAGCACACCGCCACGACTGCCCCGTGGGCCCAGGGGGCGCGAGCAGCCCTCCTGCACAGGGTGGCACCGTAAAGCACTGAGCACGTGCCACACGGCACCTCAGGTGCCCTTCTTTGTCTCAGTGGGAGCAGGTGGACAGAAGGGCTCCCTTCCTGGAGGCACCAGCTGGCCTCCAGCCTGCATTCCAGGGTGGCCTGGGCTGACTTGCGCCCTCTGCTCCCCTGGGAACCACAGGAACTGTGGTCAGGCAACAGTGCCCTGGTGACTGTGGTCCCTGCTAGCCCATCCACTGGGCATTGCAGTTGTCTGTTGGAAGCCATGGCTGCAGGCCATCTGGGTGAAGGACAGGGACCCTGGGAAGAAGCCACAACCAAGGGGCCTGAGGCCAAGGCCCAGGGAAGCCCACGTCCACCACAGAACACTGCCAGGCACAGCTGCTGAGCTGCGTCCCCTGCGCTTGGCCCTGCCCACTCTCGAGTCCACTGGTAGCCACGGCAGTCAGGAGGCCTGAGTCTGTGCATCCACCTGGCCCTGGAGGTCCAGCAGTGGACACCTGTCCACCCTCAGCCTTCAGCATCCCCAGACTGACACATGGGCTCACCCTGCCTGCCACCCCAAAGCTCAGCCAAGACACAGACATGGGGAGCAGCAAAGCCCTCAAGGGTCACCTCCAGGAGCCCAACACAGGAAGCACTCAGCCTCCAGAGAAGCCAGTGTCCCCGACTGCGATGGCCGGCACCAAGCTGGGAGGCACCTGCCGCCCGCCACAGCGAGTTCCTGCTCACCCTCCGCACTAGCGACTCTCGGCTCTGCAGTGAGAGGGACAGGGGGTTCCTGGGGACGGGCTTCCTCTTCAGGGCCCAGGACCCAGCCCCCTGTTCCTTCTCCGTCTGGCCAGTTCCCACATGGTTCCCAAGACCCTGTACTCTTCCTGCTCCCATGCTGTTCCTGGTACGCCTGCCCTTCTCCCACAGCCTGCTGGGTGTCTCTGTGGCTCGGCCTGGCCCCGCACACCAGCCGCAGCTGTCCCTGTCTGCTTGGGTATTGGGTATGAAGTGTCCCCGAAGAGCTCACAAGGCAACGCAGGAAACCCAAAGATGAGATGTGAGGTCACGAGGGCTGCGACCTCCAGGGGACTCCTGGCGGTACCTATAGGCAGGGTGCCCATGGATTACACTCTGTCCCCGGCCCTGCCTTCTCTCTGCTTCCTGGCCGTGGTGAGCTGAGCTGCCTTCTGCCACCGCACTCTCTGCCATGATGCTCTGCCTCAGGCCCAGCAGCAGTCAGCTGACCACGGACTGAACCTCTAAAACCACGAGCCCAAAATAAAGTCTCCTCTTCTAAGATGTTACTGTCAGGCGATTTGGTCACAGAGACAGAGCTGGTAACACCCTGGCTGCAGGCAAGGGGATGCTTAGGCCCAGGAGTGGCCCCCTCCAAGCACAGTGGGGACAGGGGCCTGGCTGTCCTCTCAGAGGGGAGTCACCAGCCTTGCCCTGCCATCTATCCCAGCTCCCCAGCTCCTTCCAGAAGGTTCCACCCTTGCTGCTGCAGCAAGACGCACCCCTGCCTGGAGCCAGGGTTTGCCCTGTCTTGTCGGTGTCTGGTTTGGATTCCTGAAGAATGCCATCTTTTATTTTCATTAAAACACACACAGAACACCCACCGGTGAAGGGAGGGGCTGGCCAGGGCGGGCCGTGCTCAGAGGCCTCCCGGACTCCACAGAGGTTCTCGGCTGCTGACTGCCAGGAACACTTCTGCCACGCTCCAAGCCTCGTGGGCGCCATTTCTGGCTCCTCTGGCCCCAGGCCTCCATGGGGCTTCCCACTCTCTAGGCCCAAAGGCTAGGGTGGAACACAACCCGCAGGAGCAGCCAGGCTCCCTCCAGGACCCCTGGCCTCCTCCAATCAGCCTGTTCCTTCAGGCCGCCCCCGTGCACACCTGCCAGAGCCAGCCATGTCCTGAAGAGACCGCCCCAGCACAGGACACGGGTCCTCTCTCCTGCTCCTCCCTCAGGAACCAGAGACTGTCCACAACATGGGCCTGCGAGGGGCTAGAAGTCCTGAAGCAGTATCCCCTGCCTACCAAGCAGGCCAGGCCCCAGGGCACCAGAGCCTGGGCATTTGCTGCCCACCCCAGGCACAGACAGCTCACCCAGTGAAGGCCCAGACTGGTGTGCATGCCACTTTGCCTCTGAGCAAAAGCAAGTCAGCCCCCTGGGCTGGTGTGTAACCACCTAGAGTCCCAAGCGCTGGCTGAGCTCTGTACCCATGATAGCTTTCTCAAGCCAGTGGTCAGGGACGAAGGCCCTCTGACGTCCGTCCAGGGCTCCTCTACTGAGGAGTGGCTCCCAGAGGAACTCCAAGGGGCCCTGGTAGGATCACTGCCCTGGCCACGGCTTCTCGCCAGCCAGGAGACCTCTCCTAGCCCTGGCAAGTGCCTTAGTGGCTGGAGGTAGCTGTTCAGCGAGTAGCTGGGCCACCAGGGCCCCAGGCACAGGTCCCAGGCACATCCCCTCCCTGGCGGGCACTCACTCAAATGAGGAGCCTGCCCCGCCTATTGCCAGCCGCACAGCCCTGAGACGTAGGCAGCACAGGGGACACTCCAGCACTGTCCCTGTTCAACCACCAGGCTGTGGGGTCCCCCTCACGCCCACTCACCTGGGGGGGAGGAGGAGGGGATCTTGTGACCACCCTTCCCGGGAAGAGAGTGAAGGTTCCCCTGTCGGGTCCGAGATCCCTGTGCCATAGGTCCTTCTAGGTTCTCCCCCAGACGCATGTCCCTGGGATGAGGCCCAGCACTGCCCAGCTCTGGGGCCACCAGGTGGAAGAACTACCTCCAGCCCCCAAATCCAGATTCCTCCACTGGGCAATCCAAACCAGAGGACCCTCAGGCTCTCCACGGGGTGGGATGCTCATAGTCCCGGAGGCTGAGGGTCTTCAGGAACACAGGAAAGCCCAGAGTCCCCGCGAGCCTGCCCTTGGAGGGCAGCCATGGCAGACAGAGACCATGGTTGGTAAGGTCCACCAGTGGGGCCAAAGGACCAGCAGGCAAGAGGTCAGCAGGCACAGAGGGTCTAGGAAAGGGCACCTCTGGTACCACCTGCCACCCCTCACAGCGGGAGGCTGTCTGTCCAGAGCTCTTAGCAGGAGCCTGAATTTAAACACGAGGAAGCAGCTGGGCATGTCGACTGTGGACACTCCCCAGATACGTGGCTGATACACAGGTGTCCACACAGGGAGGACGAGGGCTCATGACCCCGTGGCCACATGTAGCCCTGCAGCAGGTCTAAGATCACCAGACAAGTGCAGCCAGCTTTGTGAAGGACCTCCCTGGGACGATGGGGCCTGTGAGCGTGTGCTCGTTAGAGGACAGACAATCTGCACGCTCAGGCATAATGATGACCCTATGGGTCTGCAGGATGTCCTTGTTCAAGACGTGTGAGCGGGCACAGGGGGCAGGACAATGAGATTCTCCACCAAGAAAGAGTGCACAACATGCAGGTGCACGTGGCCCCACACAAACCTGGGCATGCAGGATGCGTGTGGGGCTGGTGTTCACAGATGTGCAGAGGCTGTGCGCGCGCGTGTGCACGTGACCAAGGGCGTGCGCGGGTCTGTGTGGACACGCAGAGACGGTGCTCGAGTGTGGCTGTGCTGCACATGCCTGTGCTCAAGAAGGGGCACCGTGGACGTGGCAGGACAAAGCCAGCGCCCGGGGAGTTGGTGAGGGCACCAGTGGACACTGCAGCCTGGAGTGAACCGATGAGTACTGTGGCCCTGGGCGCATCAGTGGGCACCACAGCCAGTGGGCACCGTGGCCCTGGAGCACACAGTGGGCACTGCACTCCCATCGACTTTTCTGCAGTTCTGAGAGGTTCATTGGGAAAGCACAGCTTCTTCCCAGTGTCCTCCTGGGATGCTCCACCGGCTCAACCTGGAGATGCCGGTGACTCAGCAGAGGGTGGAAGAAATGCTCTTCAGACAGAATCCGCATCCCCAGGCACTCTGCGTAGGTGTCATTCCTGCCAAGCCTCCAAAACCACCTGGCGGGGAGCCTTAGAGATGGCGAGGCGGCTGCCTGCAGGCTAGCAACTGCAGCAGGGATGCAGAGACCAGCAGCCACCACCATGCTCATGATGGATGTGCCTGTGGTTGGACATGCCCGAACATGGACGCATCCCTGGCTCCCCCACTTGACCAAGCAATCCAATGTCCACTCACGTGAGGTGAAAAGACCTACATGTGCCCTGAGTCAGCCGTGGACTTTGGGAAGCATCCATACCCACCCCAGGCAGAAGATACCATCAAAGACTAATAGCTCATCTCAGAACCCAGGGGTCCCCTCCTTTGTTCTTTTTCAAAACTGTTCTAGCTGTCCTGGGTCCTGTACAATTCAGTACGAACATCAGAAGCAGCCTGCCCACTGCCACACTCTGGCGCAGCTGCACTGACCTATAGATGCTTAGGGAGTCTGCCAATGCAATCTATGGGCCAGGCAACTGTCCATCTGTTTAGATCTTCCCTGATTCTTTTCAACAATGCTTTGTAAGGTTTTGTACTTTTTTGTTAAATCCATTCCTGGTGTTTTATTATCTCTGACGATGTAAGTAGAAATTTTCTCTTAATTTCAGTTTTGGATTGTTCATTGCAAGTATGTAGAAGTACAACTGATGCGTATACTTATCTTGTATCCTGCAACCTTGTAACTCTCCATTAATGGCCACCTTCAGACTTCATACATACAAGACCTGGTATCTGCAGATAGACAGTTTTACCCTTGCTTTGCCATGTGGATGTCTTTTCTCTCCTGTCTTGCCTCATTAGCCTGGTAAAACCTCAGTATGATGTTAATATATTTGCCAAGAGGGGATATCTTCCCTTGTTCCAGCCCTTGGGGGACCATTCAGCCATTCCTCATTAAGTCTAATGTCAGCTATTGATTTTTCATAGATGTCTCTTACCATGTTGAAGAAGTTTCCTTCTATTCCTAGTTTTTTTAGTATTTTTTCATGGAGGAATGTTGGTTGTGGTCAAATACCTGTTTTGCATCTACTGAGAATGTGGTAATTACTATTTTGTGATTGATACAATGCCATTGACTTCTGGATGTTAAACCAACCTTGCCTTCCAGAGATGAGTCCCGCTTGGTCATGGCACACAATCCTGTGTTTCTGGATTTGATTTGCTAGTATTTTGTTAAGGATTTTTGTGTCCATATTCATAAGCAAATTGGTCTATGTGAGATATCTTTGTTTGGTCTTGGTATTAGGGTAATACAAGTCTCAAAAAATGATTTGGGAAGTGTTCTCCATTCTTCTGTTTTGTGAAGAATTGATTTTGATTCATTAAATGTTTGGTAGAATGAGCTGTGAAGCTATGTGCCCCTGGCTTTTCTTCATAGGTAGCTCTTGGATTGCTCATTCTCTCCTATAGCTACTGAGATTGTCTATTTGTTACTGAGACAGTTTAACTAGTGTGTGTCCTTCTAGGGATTTGTCTATTTCACTGGTCATCTGGATAGATTATACAGTTGTTTACAGTATTGGGTTAGGACAATGTTGAAGGATTTATACCTCCCGGTTTCAAAGCCTATTACAAAACAACACCCTTAAGGCAGCATAGCATTGGGAAAGGAAAACATATGGCTTAGGGCATAACTGAGAATTCTGAAATAAACACACACATCTTTAGTCCAGTAGTTCTGACTGGGTACAAGACCATCCAGTGGAGAAAGAGGGGTCCTTTCAACAAATAGTGCTGGGACACCTGGATAGCAGCATGTAAGAGAATAATGTCAGATTCCTACCTCACACCATACATGGAGAGACAAATTTAAATGGACCAAAGACCTAAAGATAAGACCTAAAAACATAAAACTTCTAGAAAAAAAATCAAAGGAATAAATCTGCATGAACTGAGATCGGCAGAGGATACTTACCTATGGCAGTAAAAGCCTGAGCAACAAGTGGTAAAAAAAAAAAAAAAAAAAAAAGATAAACTGGCCTTCCTAAGAATGTGAAACTCAACGGACACCATCGAGCAAGTGAAAGGACAGCCCTCAGAGCAGGAGAAAGTGTTTGCAGATCATACGTCCAACAAGACTTCCCTCCGGAGTGCACCAAGGACCCAGCAATGGGAAGACAGGCCATCAGTCCAACGAGCTGAACAGTCATGGCTCCAGGAAGGGCCACAGCTGCCAAACCGGGCATGAGGTGTGCAGATTCTCAACCATCGTGAAAAAACCACCACAAGCCTCCAGGCAGGCGCTGCCTCACCTCAGGAGGCTGGAGAGACAGCACACAGGGCCGAGTGGGGCGGCAGGAAGTGGCCTTGTGCCCTGCTGGGGGATTACCACGGCAGCCACGCTGCAGGGCAGCAAGGCCATTCCTCAGCTGACCACACGTCTGGGAAACCACTTCAGGCACAACCCGGGAGGGGGGAAAACGTGCGTCCTCAAAAGCAGCGCTGACACGTGCGTATGCCACCGTGTGGGTCATCGTGGCCCAACAGTGGGAGCCACCCAGACGCCCGTCACCTGCCCTGTCATGAATGCTGCTCAGAGCCACATGGGACACCAGGGAAGCACTTGGGAACCTTGTGTCAAGTGGAGGAAGCCAGACACAAAGGGCCATGTGTCCTCGGAGCAGGCTGGCGTGACACACCCAGACCAGGGCCACCCACAGGCAGACTGTGAGTGAGCAGCCAGGGAGGGGGCAGTGGTGAGGCCTACAGCTCATTTCTGAAGCAACGGACCCTTCTAAACTTGCTTGTGCTGGTGGCGCACACTTCCGTGGGTACACAACGCCACCGATCTGTGCACATGAGCGAGCTGTGTAAGTGTCAATCATCGCAGCAAAGCTGACGCACAGCCCCCGTTGGCTGAGGAGCTGCCATCCTTATTTTAGACACGGGATAATGGCTTGGAGTCCTCCTGTTCCCAGACCCACCGGGGTGCTGATAGGAGACAACCGTCTAGCTCAAGTGGCTCTGCAGCTCCCTCCCAGCTCCTCCTGGAGGACGGCTGGCGGGGGCACTTCCTGCAGCCCTCTCAGGAGTGTGGGCACACAGCCCACCCACTGGGGAACGCAGCACCGAAGCTCAAAGGGGCCAGAGCTGGTCCTGGCACGTTTCCCTTCCTCGATCAGCAGCATGTACTGAGCTCCGACTGTATGCTCCGCCTGCTCTGAGTCCCAGGGTGTACGGGGGACAGGGAACCTGAGGGCTACGGCTCAGGAAAACCCTGCTGCAAAGTAAACAGGCTCAGGAAAACCCTGCTGCAAAGTAAACAGAGAGGTGGCTGCAGGAGGCGGGAAGGACCAGGGAGACCACCATCCAGACTGGGCTGGGGGACATATGGCAGCCTTGTGGAAGCATGTTCCCAGACAGACAGCACATCCTTGGTGATGACGTGGCCTCCTTCATGAGAGGGTCAGACTCCAGTTTGGCCAGCAGGGTCCAGGCCACCAGAGAGGAGTGCAGGCAGCCCCAGCAGGCTGGCAGGGAGGAGGGTCCCCTCTGGGAGTCTCGGGGGGTTAACCAAAGCTGGTGTCAGCATGAGACACGCCTGTGGATGATTCACCAGGACAACAGTTCTGCATCTGCAGTTGAATGACCCCTCTCCACAGCCAGCGGCTGGCATTCCTATCAAATAAAGGCTCTTGACCCTAGGGATTAATATTTGACCAATGTTTTCACCGGGCCTCCCTGGGGACCTGGCAGGGTGCCTTAGAGGTGGCCAGTGTGGCACAGGGTCACCTGCTGCTTCATCCCTCAGCCCATGGGAAAAACAGTGCTCTCCCCCACCCCCGCTTCCCAAGACTGGAGGGCCTGGGAGGCCAGCTGGGGGCCCGGGCCAGGGCCCACCTGGGGTGGGGGTGAGGCCTGGGCAGCACGTGGCGCCCTTCCCCAGGACTGCCCAGCTACAAGGTGGGGCAGCTGTGCAGCAGGTGGACAGCCCACTTGGTTGGGGCCTTAACAGCCGCTTATCAACCAGATCCTTTCACGGAAGGCTGGAGGGAGGGCACACTGGGGCCAAGAGGTTCCCACGGGTGGGGGTGGGCAAGGCTGCCCCCACGTGGCTGCATTCAGGCCGGAAGGGGCCATGGAGTCAAGCACCCCAGGCTACCAGGACTGGTGTTGGGCACATCACCCGCACCCTCAAGCTGAACCGCAGCACCGTCGTGGTACCATAGCCAGCTGTGCCTGCCCAGAACCCACTCTGGGGAGCAGAGCAGTCCTTCCCCTGCAGGGCCTCCAGCCTCACCACAAGCACCTGGAACCAGCGGCCACCAAGGAGGAAACGGGTCAGGCCCAGGAGCAGGGGCGTGGCCAAGGTACCCAGCACACCATGGGTTCCCCTGGTGGACAAAAGGGTCCTGCAGGGGTGGCCTGTGTGCCGTGGACACTGTTAGCAGAGCTACAGACCTTGGCATGCATGGGGTCCTTGAGCCAGTGGGAGCCACGCTGCCAGCTCACACCAAAGCAGGCGAGGCAGGAACACATCCTGCCTTGCACCCGTCCGTGGAGGCACCCAGCTCACTTCTTTGACAGCAGGATCCTCAGCCCCACCACGAGGCTGGAAATGCCCATCTGCAGGGGCCGGCACAGCGCTACCCATGCACGGCAACCCCCACACCCACCGAGGACGCGGCCGGCTGCAGGGCATGGACCAGGATGCATGCAAGGCAGGACAGATGTGTGACGCCGTGGACAGAGGACAGGCGGCTCCCAAGGGGACAGCATATAAAACAAGGGGACAAAAGCACAGCCCAGGCAGCGCCGTCAGTGGATTTCCTCACACACATCAGTGCAGTGGCCAGCCACGTCCAGCCCAAGACTGTGGCCCCTAGGTGGCCAGGTGGGCCCTGGGCAGGTCTTGCCCATGCCAGGCTGTGGCTAAGCCCAGTGGGTGAGAGACACAGTCCTCTCTGGGGCAGCTCCTGGGCATCCCAACGGCCTGGAAGCTCCTGTGAACGCTGGTCCAGCCTTGCCCTGTGGTGGTCCTCTCCACCCGTCCCCTCCCTTCTGAGCTCCGCAGAGGGCACTAGGAGCAGGCAGGGCGGGCCTGGCTGGACCCTAGAGTGCCCGACCCGGTGTCTGCTGCCTGGGCTCCTCCTGCCTGCACTGTCCCCAGCAGCGTGGCCTGGCTGGGGGCTTCACATCTGGCTATGCTCACTCCACAGCCCCAGCCTGCAGGTCAAGGGCGGGCAAGCGCAAGCCAGCCTGTGGGCCCCGAGGACACAGTGCCCTGGTCAGAGACATGCACTGTGGCCAAGCGCCACGTACAGAAAGGCCAAGCTGCACCCAGTCCCTCTGCAGGGTCTGTGACTCCTGTGGGGAAATAAGACCATGTGCAGGTCAGCAGTGAGTGAACGTCCTCGTCCTCTGGCTGGCCCCTGCCGAGGCCGCTGGGGACCGTCCTCACTGTCTTTCTTCTAACAGGCCGTGTGCCATTTGCGGCTCTGGCATTTTGACTAAACACCACAACCACGGCCCAGGTTCCATCCCCTGGCTTCTCAGTGCCTGCAGGGTTGCGCCCAGTGAGGTGAGCATCCAGCACGTCCTCCCAGGTCACTTCTCATCTGCCTCACAAACGCCGACCTCTAGGTACTATTTCCAGGAGAAATTACAAACTGAGGTCAGTCTGTGCCGCCCCAGGAAGAGGCCTCTGTCCCGGGGTTTCTCACACCGACCCCTGTGGTACAGAGCGGCCTCTGCCCACCTCCTCCCACAGCCAGACCCACTTGAGGGGCCTGGGGAGGCTCGGGCGGCTGGCTTCTGTGTCCTCACCAACCACCAGGCCCTCCAGGTGGCTCGCACTTGGAGAAGGCAACCCAGTGCAGGCAGAGCCCACAGGCCAGCTGGGGGTCTGGTCACTTCTGCAGGCCGTGCGTGGCCACGCCCCTCCTGAGCCGAGTCCTGGTGCCCGAGAGCAGGTGGCAGGCGCTCACCGGATGAATGGAGCCAGCCTGGCCAGCGCACCAGCCTCAGCTGCTGGCCACACAGGCCGCAAGGACTGTGGCTGGGGACCAAGCCTCCGGGTCCAGGCGGTCCAGTTCACCGTCCCCAGCAGTGACTGCAATGCACTGTGCTGCTCATTCCTACCTGCCTCGTGCTGGACCAGTGACTGTCCTTCGCCTCACGGGCACAGGCCCAGCGCCGGCAGGCCTCCAGGTCAGTGTGCTCCCAGCACCTGGGCAACATCAGGCTCTGCGTGAGGCCCGAAAGCAAACCGCCCCCACATCCCGCACTGCCTGCCCCGCTCCAGAAGTGCAGCGCAACTCCAGGAAGGCCAGCTCCCAGCGTCCAGCTCCCAACACGCAGCAGACTGGCCTGGCCACCAGGGGGCGCCAAGGCCCACAGTCTCAGCCAGGCACAGGGTCAAGCCAAGAGTTTGCTCTTGTTCTTCTTGTGGGCTTTTTATTACAGACATAATGCACGTATGGTAAGACAGAAAGGCCCAGCAAGAGCCGGTGACCTCTGCCCACGGCCCACGAGCCTGGGAACTTGCATCGTCCTGCTCCTCTCAGGTGCCCACACATGCACGGGCACACCCGCCAGACAGGGGCGGCTGGCAGCAGGAGGGAGCCTGCCCCGTGGCCGAGTCCCAGCAGCCCTCCTTGAGCCGCCCAGCCGGGGGAGGAGGCCTTTGTCCTTTCCCTTGTACTGGGAAGCGCAGGCCCCAAGGCATCCACGTCACGTCCCGGAGCTGTCACTGTGGTGTGCCACATGTCACGGGGTACATGGAGGTGCCATAAAGCTCACAGTGGCAGAAGCCATGCAGGCACAGGGCTCGAAGGGGTGCGGCCTGAGGGCCCCATCCCTGCAGGCTCTGGAGGCAGCAGGAGCCAGAGCCACAGAGCAGGCGCCTCGACACACAGAGCAGCTGGGAGCAGATCCCCGGGGCCCAGAAGTAACCAGGCTGCCACACCTGGGCTGAGCTGACCCGTTCCCAACTTCCAGGTGAGGGGCACACTGTATTGCTGACGCTTTGAGCTCATGGTCCCTTGTTACTGCGGCTGCAGGGAGCCCATACACACTGCATCCCTGAGGGCTCTGGGGTGGGCGTCTTACTGTGCATCCCTGCCCCGCCTGCCCGGGCGTCTGCCAGCCTTGCTACAGGCACCCATTGCTGGCAGGGCTGTCCCTTTCCCTGGTAACACGTTGCAAAGGCTTTCTTCTCATTCCGACTCCTCTCGTTTCCGAGCCTCAGACCTCTCCCTCCTCCCTGCCGCCCTCTGCCCACTGGAAGGTCCTCCCCAGCACAAGGCCCTAGGGAGATGCCCCGCCATGCCGAGCGGTCACCAAGGACTCTAATCGTGTCTCTTTCCACTTTACAGGGTCTCCCTGAACAGAGACCCTGTGGCCCACCCTGGCCCCCAGCCCTCCATCTGGGAGCCCTGGGTCGCCCTCTGGAATCTGTCTTCGTAGGGCAGGTCACACGCGGGCATCTTCCAGCTGCACAGACAGATCTGCCAGCACCACTGAATAAACAAGCAGCTTGGCCCACAAGAACTGAAGGGCCACTTTTCCCACACGAGCAGTAGGTCAGCGTCACTGGCCTCAGGCAGAGGCGGTCACAGGAGTAGCCAACGCCCACGGAGCCCCGCAGCACCCAGGGCGCACTGGGCCTCGGTGGGGTTGACCCCCAGGAGCCCCTCCCTCTCCCGGGAGAACCTGCCCAACAGCAAAGCCCGAGCCTTGAGCCTCGGGTGAGGGTGGGGTGCAGGACACCTTGCCTGCAGGCCCGCAGCAACCCGCCCATGCTGTGCAGGGACGGAGAGGCTGTGCCTCTTACTGGCTGCCGAGTTGACCCGGCCACCCAGCTGCCCCCAGCCCCTTCCTGTGCAGCCCCCGCAGCCAGCTGGCCACCCTCTGGCCAGCCTCTGCCCAGCCCAGCCGGCAGGCGCCCACAAAGGCGACCTTTTTTGCTGAACTGAAAGCCTTCTTGCCCCAGATGAAGTCGGAGATGGACGGCCCCCAGCTTCAGGGTCACGGAGTCTCAGGAAACAGCAGGGCTCTGCTCGTCTGAGTGCAGACTGGCTCCCGGGGCTTGGCACCTGCCCTCCCACTCCCTGCCTGGCACAAGGTCCCCTCAGCGGCTCAGGGAGAGACAGGGCCTGAGTGTCCTCACCATCAGGTCCCCCTTCACTGCTCAAGGACATCGACGGCCCAAATCACCACTACCCAGGTGACGTTCATCAGAGATGGGGGGAAGGGGAAGGGTGTCCGCAGGGAGATCCCCTTTGAACATTCCTTCTCAGTGACGATGTCATCTATAAGGCCCCAAATCAGGCTGACCTTACGGAGCCCCCCCAAAACAGCTATAGGCCCCAGGGCACCCCTCACCAGATCCAGGTGGGCAGGGTTCTGTAGCAGCGTGCACAGGCCACAGGCCCTACTGCTCCAGTGTGGAGGGTGGACAGCAAGAACGGCCACCCGTGTGCTTCACACAGGTCTGAGGGGCTCCCCAGGGTTATGGATGGAGTGCCTCCATAGACTCTCAATTAGCAATCCCTGGTCTTTGACATAAAGGAGGCTAGTAGCAGCTCAGGAAGCTGAGACAGGAGGATCGCAAGTTCAAAGCCAGCCTCAGCAACTTAGTGAAGCCTTGAGCAACTTAGCAAGACCCTGTCTCTAAATCAAAAATGACAAAGGCTGGGGATGTGGCTCAGTGGTTAAGTGCCCCTGGGTTCAATCCCCGATATCAAACATGAAATAAAATAAAGGAGGCTGAACCTCTTGGGGCATGTCCTATAGAGGGGGTGCCAGGGATGGAAGTGGGACCCAAGGGGCTCATGACACCTACTGTGCCCTGCTCACAGGCAGGCCTCACCCTTCACGGGGGACCTCCCAGCGGCCCCTCTGCCGACTCTGTGCTCCCGATACCCTCTTCTGCCCCCACCTACGCAGCTAATATCCCTCCTAGTCCTGGCCAGCCTGCCCTGTCCACCCTGCCCACCAAGGCTGGCCATCCCCTGCACCCCACAGAAAAGCGTGGGGCAAGCTGGGCCCCCTCTGCCAGGACAGGGCAGTGCCAGCCCAGGCACACCAAGAGTGGCTGCTCCTCCTGGGGTCTTTGGTGGAAGGCTGGGAAGGCCGGGCTCCATGTTCCAGCTGCATGCTGGACACTGGATGGCAACAGGGAGCTGGTCCCCCAAGCCCAGCCCGACAAGCCACTCATGGACCAAGCCTCCCTCCAGGGAGGCCAGGAGGGCCGCTGTGGGTGGGCAGGGAGGTCCCCATGCTAGGCACCCAGGTGTGAACCGCTCCCCCCAGCTTCCCAGGACTCACTCCCACAGTGGCATCCCCGTCCCCAGGAACACCACATCTGCCCCCTGCACCCTCAGCTGCCCCTCCGTGTACCGTCGAGGCTCGGGGACCAGGCGGCCACGAAAGAGACAGAGCTTGGCTGCCCTTCAGCCCCAGGCACTCCAGGACCAGGTCCCACTGCACATGCTCAGAACGGAGCATGTGCCTGCCTCAGAAAACCATGTGGCAGACACACACTCCTTCACTGTCCTCCCGGGACCCTGGGTTTGTCTGCACCAGGCTCTAAACTGCAACCTGTCAGGCAACAGCCTCGCCTAGAGCTGGTGGTTCCAAGGTCCTGGGGTCAGCCTGCACCACAACAGCCCCAGCACAGCCAGGAGGCCAGGGGCATCCCTTTGCAGCTGGGTCCCAGGGTTGGCCACCTGAGGGGCCCAGCAGCACCCTGTTCCAGGACACCTGAGTCAACACTCACTTTAAGAAGTGGCGCAGAAGGTCCCAGGGAAAATCCTGCCCCTTGCTCCTCTGCAGGGAAAACAGGCGGGGCTTCTCCACTGGCCCCGAGAGCTGTCAGAAGAAGCCGCTTGTGGACGCCAAGCCAGGAACAAGGGACCCTCACCATCCCCACTGAAAGTCACCCAGAGGTATCCTGCGGGCAAGGAGAGAAGTGTCTAAGGCGACACCAACAGGTCCACTGCAGCCTAGGGTCAGCAGGAAAGGCACACACGCTCTGAGCCACAGGCAGAGGCTCAGGAGCCCCCCTGTGCCTGCACGGAGCCTGTCCCCAGAGCGGACACTGCAGTGGGCACACATGAGAGTGCCTGCTCCCACAGCATGCGGGCACCGCGGCCCAGGCTCCAGAATGCTGCTCTGCTGCCCAGGGGCCAGCTCACCTGTGTGCATCCCTGGAGGGGTCGCCCCTTGCTCCATGCTTCCCTAACCCGGGACAGCTCACAGCCCCTCCAGCTGCTGCTTTTGTGAACCCAACCACAGGAGAGAGAAACTGAGGCCCAGTCACAGCAGGTCACAGGGAGGCTGGCCGTCAGGGGGCTGCAGTAGCCACATCTGAGGACAAGGGACACTCAGCCTTGCACACGAACAGTGGTGTTGATGACTGGTACCTCTGAGAGTCCAGAGCCCCACCTGCAAACACCCCGGGCTCGAGACGTCTTACTTCAAAGACTGAACTGGATGCTCTCACTATCCCAACATCCTGTCGCCATCTGAACAACCCAGCGAGGTAGGGTCTCCGTCCTGCCCTGACCCCAGGCAGAAGAATGCAACATGAAAGGCAGCCCATGACCCCTTTGAAATGAAAGCACTATGGTTGTTTTCCTTGGCTGCACCATCACCTCAGTTCCAAAGAGCATCAGCCTCTGTGGGACCGCAGACTCTCCAGAGCCCATCCGGAGTCCATTCAGCACAGCGAGCCTCCTGTCTCCCATGCAACAAGCATTTCTCACATCCCCTGGGGGTCGAGCAGGAAGCCACCGGGACGGACAGGGCACTGGTGGCTGCTGCATCTACAGCTTTGGATTCTGCCCTGGGGAGCTGCCAGCAGGGTCAGGCAGAGGACTGGAGTCCTACACCCCGCAGCCGCCAGCTGGCCCATCAACCTAGTCACCCCAGGCTGTGTCCCGCTGGTCTTTGGTAAGACTGGCCAGGCGGTCCTCTGTTAACTTTTCATCTCTATGACCAGAAGATCCCACAAAAACTACTTAGAGGGCTGGACTGTGGCTCAGTGGCAGAGGGCTTGCCTAGCAGGCGTAAGGACCTGGGTTCCAACCACAGCACCTCATATAAATAAACAAAACAAAGGTATTTTAAAAAGTGGCACCACGTTTAAATAAAAAGAAACCGCTTAGAGGAGGAAAAGTTTATTTGGGACTCAGGCGCTCAGGGCTCAGTGAATGGGTGACTGCGGCCAGTGCGCTGGTCCCCAGCTGAGGCAGAGCATCCTGGTAAAGGACCAGTGGAGGAGACTTCAGCTCCCAGCATCCGGAAGCACAGTGGGTAGGACAGGGACAGAACATAGGCCACGGC